>LR754537.1:21006-49471 GCA_902729485.2 Mus minutoides | reverse complement strand
AAAAAAAAAAAAAGCCATAAAGCTTCTACTCTCAGAGAAACACTGTCATAGTCCAACCAAAGTGAAAACAAAGACAAATTATATGATTCCCTGAGTTCCAAAGGGCCTTGGTGGCTGCATATCTCAGGATTTGCATTCCATTGTATGCACAACTTGTCTGTTAGTTTCACGGAATCTTTATAGCTGCCCCTGTCTCTGATTCTTTCCCATGGTAGTGACATCTTAACAATGCTGAGATCTTTGTTACCAGTGGGTTGAAGGACACACACAAGAACGACAACAACAACAACAACAACACCCACAACACATACATAAATAACCTCTCTTTCAGGGACTCTGTGCTTACACATGATGACAAATCTCATCATCTCCCTATGACATCTCTACTCTGTGCTTTAACAACAAGTAAAATTTGGAAAAGCCTTGTACTTTAATAAGTACAGCTGCCTTAACAAACTATATACTTTCTGTCCTCTGGACTACAGTTTTACTCTGCTTGTTGACTCTGATAAAACATTGCCCAGATGATTTACCAGCAGTAGTACTTGTCTCTTTTTAATCACACCCAATTCTTCAGTCCCAGCTGAGTAGTATCAATTGCCTTAAAAGGAAGGAGAGGCCCTTGGTCTTGCAAAGATTATATGCTCCATTACAGCAGAATGCCAGGGCCAGGAAGCAGGAGTGGGTGGGTTGGAGAGCAGGGCAGGGGTAGGGTATAGGGGATTTTCAGGATACCATTTCATATGTAAATGAAGAAAATATCGAATAAAAAAAAAACTTTGAAAAAAAAATAACAAATGTTTCACTTTTGCTCTTAATTTCACATAGACCATGAATGGCACTAATAGAGTCTTTAAGAGAATATAAAAAATCTGTCTGAAATATCACAAGCCATACCTCCTCATGAAACTGCTCTCCACACTTTTGTATTCCATTCTCTTATAGAACATAGCACTGAGCTACCAGCATTAATAGCAAATCCTACTGACAGTTCCACTCAGACTTGAGATGCCTCCACAAAATTTCTCAAAATATCTGCTAAAGACTGTAAAAGGAATATTCCACAACTTGTTAACAATTTGTCTTTGTCAAAAACCATAAACAAACTATTTCTTTCACAAAACATCATAACCAAAAGAAACTTGTAGAGGAAAGAATTCATTTCATCATTTTGTTTCTTGTTTTAATTAATATCTTTAATCTATTTTTCTATTCCAGTTGTTATCCCCTGCCCTCCCCATCCACCTTCTGACAGTTACTCTTCTCTTTCCTCCTCCCCCAACTACATGAGATTAAGGGGTCAATTATATATAGACTGCCAGATTATGTATATTGTCAGTAATAAAAAAATTATAGGTAAAATAGGGTGATATTCCTAAATATAATAATATAGAATGACTAGAAATAAGTAAGTGTTCTTTGCTGAAAAAAAGGCATGTATGCAAGGAAAATTACCAGTGTCTTCTAAGTGTGTAGTCCCTTTATGTTCCTATACTTTCAGCATACTGGGAAAAGAGAGATATTTGTGGAATATACTCTATGATTTTATTCACATTCAATGAAAACAAAAAGAAAACTGTACTCAGCATTTAATCACTATTCCTCTTCAGCGTTTCCTACATAAAATATCATTATTCAATTTATTCAATATTTCTGATCTTCTTGGTTTATAGATCAATGCAATGCTTTATGAATATACTGATATTTATGAATGGTTTTAACATACACACCAAAGAATCCTAGTGGGTAGATACAGATTACATGTGAGGTTAAGCAGTCCACCTCTAGAACAAGCTGAACAGAATTACTTTTTGCCTGTAAGGCTGTGAAGAATTGTCTTAAGCTGGGGCAGTTCTCTCTGTGAAAATATATTGTGATAGGGAAGAGAAAGTAAGGGTCACGCTTGTGTATAGAATCAGTTGGTATTAGGTCTTGTACTTTTACGTTACTGTTCAGGTTTTCTTTGTTTAATGAAGAAGAGAAATGAAACATAATTTATTTCAAGTTTGCCAGAAGGCACTAATGTTTTAAAATTGGTATTCATGTATTATTATACTTTATATTACAAAAATCTTAAAGAAACAATAAAGAAAATTGAATTTTTACAAAAGAGCTTACTTCAGGCTAAGCTCAGCAATTTGATTATTTTTTGTTCTGTGCTTTTGACAACATATTATAGGATTTAGAATATCAGCTAAGAACATTTGTCAACTTGATAAATGAAATAATCCTAGGCAAATATTAATAAGTGTAGATTAATTAAAATTGAAAAAATGTGTTATAATATCTGTGATAGAAATAGTGAAATTTATATTACATACATTGATAATTATGTATCTGTGTATTTGGGGAACAATCAAATGAATGTGGTGTTTAAATAGAACCATTGTCCATTTAGCTGACAACTGTTAAATATTAAACACCATTCTAGAAGGATTTGGAGCAAGATGGTAGCTAAGAAAGATGCTACAGAAATGGCCTCCATATTGAATCAGTAGTTTGCACAGCAGTTTCCTACCAAAATAGCTTCATTGGAGCTGAAGATGAAACATAGACAAGGATACCAACTGGCTTTAGCAATGTATAAGGAAAAAGATACACTTAAGACGTCAGGAAGGAAATAAAAGCCTATACTACTTTCTTCATATTCTATTCACATAAGAGAATAGAAGTCGCCTCCCAATACAGTGGGGATTTAGCAATTAAGTTGAAATCTTGCAGTAGGTGGACCATAAGAAACCCATTGTGTTAGGTAGAATCTCAGAAAGAGACATATGGAGAAACATTATCTAGATGCCAAAGGGACTTTCTGTGCCTACTGTCTTAAAGACACAAATGAACAGCGTTTGAGTAAAACCTCACTTGCTAAAGAGAGTAGATTAGAAAAAGCCATGACTATACCTTTGTTTTTGATGTTCAAACCCAGAAATACATAAAAGATGGTGACCCTGATACTAGCAGAAGCACAAAGTTGTGAATTGTAAATTTGTCTTGGCCTCAAGTGGACCACCAGTATGCTGTGAGGAAAGTTTTCACCAAAGGCTCAGGGAACATGATGGAACAGGGTTTATAAAGACTGTTAGAGCTACTTTATGACTTCAAGTGTTTCCTCCACACTGAAAGGTAGTTATACATAGAAATTTACAGTAATTCAGTAGCAGATACAAGGATAGAGCAGGCTCAGTCCAGAAACAGTTACTGTGTGAAGAGGGGAGATAGAAAGTTTCATTCCTGGGTTAGAAGCTACTGACAGTTAAAAGATAATGTGAGTGGAATAATCATATTTTTAAGGGTTTGGTCACTAGAAGGCAGACCACCTAAAATTCATATCTAAGACCAACCAAGATTAAATGAACATAGCAGCAGAAAACTTGAGTTTAATTCCTCAAACTCATGATGGATTGCAACGTTATGGGTTCTGGCACCCTGTGCAGGGAACCACTGTTATTTGTATTTATATGCATATACACAGTTACACATACATGTAAGTTTTTAAAAGTATTTTCCTCTTCATATATTGGAAAGCACTTGTATCTCCCATGTATAATATTCCTTCAACACACTCTTAAGTGGAATATTAATTTTATAAAACAAAGCAAGAAGTACAAATTGTGGCAATCGATATTCTTATAAGCATCTGGAAGACTAATACACACAGTGTGGATGTACTAGATAATGGCTTATGCTCTAAGAGTAAGTATTGACAAATGGGACCTTATAAAATTGCAAAGCTTCTGTAAGGCTAAGGACACTGTCTATAGGACAAAACAGCAGCTGACTGATTCAGAAAAGATCTTTATCAATCCTACATCCCATAGAAGACTACTATCCAATATATAAAAATAACTCAAAAGTTAGAATCCAGAGTATCAAATAACTCTAGTAAAATAGGGTTCAGAGCTAAAGAAAGAATTTTCAACTGAGCAATATCAAATGACCCAGAAGCACCTAAAGAAATGTTCAACATTCTTTGTCATCAGGGAAATGCAAATCAAAACCACCCGCACATCAGTCAGAATGGCTAAGATCAAAAAATCAGGTGACAGCAGATGCTGGCAAGGATGTGGAGAAAGAAGAACACTCCTTCATTGCTGCTGGGATTGCAAGCTGGTACAACAACTCTGAAAAACAGTCTGGTGGCTCCTCAGAAAATTGGACATATTACTTGAGGACATATTACTTGAGGACCCAACTATACCACACCTGGGCATATATTCAAAAGCAAAGACACATGCTCTACTATGTTCATAGTAGCCTTATTTATAATAGCCAGAAGCTGGAAATAACCCAGATGTCCATCAACAGAGGAATGGATACAGAAAATGTGGTACATTTACACAATGTGGTACTACTGAGCTACCCACTACCAAACTGTAAGTGCTTTGGTCCTTCTTAGAAAACAGAGCAAAATACTCATGGGAGCAAAGTACATGGGGGCGGTGAGCTGTGCAAAGACAGCCTGGTCCCAGGTCAAGCACAGGCCTTGAACTTAGGTGACCTGGTAGGTGGTGACTTCTGCCTAAGAGGGATGGAAAGTGTTCAGTCATGCCTCCTGGGTCCCCTACAGAGAAGTATGTAGGCATCAGTGAAGTAGTCAATGCCCCAGCTCCTGGTATTCTGTCTGGACACCACCTCCACAGATACCTGGCAACAGCCAGGTATGCGCCTCCCCAAAGTTACCTTGCAACAGCCATGTAGCCATGTAGGCCTGGCCCACTATAGAAGGGGCTGTTTGACCACTCCTCCCTTTCTTTTTCTCATGCTCTTACTCTTGCTCCCTTGCTACCCCTCTCTCCTCCTTCCCTTCCCTCCTCTCCTCAGGTGGCATGGCTGGCCTCTACTTCCCTACTCTCTCCCTCTCTCCGCCTTTCTACAATACATTCCTAAAACCATGGACTGCCTCTTTTCACCAGTATCCGCTGTGCTGAAGCAATGGAGCAAGTCTTACCCCAACAAATCTCATTTAACCTCCTGCCGGGAGGCCTCCTTGTACTCCCAGCCATGGCCACCAGCCAATCCAAGCAATCTAATCAAAGAAGGACACTCTTCTCCGGAGCTCTCTCCTCTTGCCTTTTACCCTTTTGTGAGGGCCAGAGTCCACCTGCAGGACCATACTCTATTCTCAGCTCATCTGCAACATGCTAAGGCATCTGGGCTATCCAAGAGCTAGACCCTGTCAGTCCTTGGCCACAGGGAAAGCCAGAACCCCAGAGCCAACTCAGGTGGTACACAGGGACTCCAGACTGTGCTTCCCTACCCAGAATAGGATACTGCTGCTTCCCACAGCCCAATGCCTGCCCAGTGGCAGCATGGGCTAGTGAGCAGCAGGCAAACTTCCATCTTCTGCCTCCATGAGTGGCCCTAGCTCTGTGGCAGACTGGATACAGGACCCCATTTTTAACCCACAAAAGTGTAGAGCAGAGGTGAAGAAAAGGTTATTCAGAGACTACCCCACAGGGGGTTCCATCCCCTATACAGTAACCAAACACAGACACTATTGTGGATTCTAAGAAGTGCTTGCTGACAGGAGCCTGATATAGCTGTTTCCTGAGAGGCTCTGCCAGAGCCTGACAAATAGAGAGGTGGATGCTCACAGCTATCCATTGGACTGAGCATGGGAATCTTCATGGGAATGGAGGCGTTAACATAAGAACTAAAGGAGTTGAAGGGATTTGCAAACCCATAAGAAAAACAACAATATCAACCAACCAGAGCTCTCAGAGACTAAGCCACCAACCAAGGAGTACATATGGAGGGACCCATGGCTCCAGCAGCACATGTTGCAGCCTTGTCAGGAATCAATGGAAGGAGAGGCCCTTGGTTCTCTGAAGGCTCAATGGATGCCCCAGTGTAGGGGAATTCAAGGGTGGGGAGGCAGGAGTGGGGTTGAGGGGGTAGGGAAACACCTCTGTAGAAGCTGGGGGAGGGGAGGATGTTTGGTTAGGGGGTTTTGGGAGGAATGGAAAACCTGGAAAGGGGATAACATTTGAAATGTAAATAAAATATGGAATAAAAAAAATCTTAAAAAAAAGAAAAAGTGAGTCACTTCCTCTGAAGCGTAAGAAAGCTCACTGAGGATTTTAAGACACTAGCAGGAGGGGAATGTAAATAAAATATCATCTACTACCTATTGATTTATTTATCGAATTTTCAATCTAATATTTTATATGAATATTATCTATAGGTAGCTTAGACAATATGAAGAGAAATTGAGCAAAAGGAGACAATCATAAATATCCACTTCTTTTAAAATAGTATTGATTTTTATCTATTATATTTACTATGGTGGTATTAAATATTCATATATATGCTTCTTATTTTACAGTTTCTATTAAGCAATTTATCTAAACATCATAGCAGGAACAACAGTATGAACCAACCAGTAATCCCAGAGTTCCTAGGGACTAAACCACTAACCAAAGAGTACACATTAAGGGACCCATGGCTCCAGCTGCATATGTAGCTGTGGATGGCTTGTTAGATATCAATGGGAGGAGAGGCCCTTGGTCCTGAGAAGGCTCAATGCCCTAGTGTAGAGGAATGTCAGGATAGGGAAGCAGGAGTGTGTGTCTTGGTGAGCAGGGCGAGGGGGTGTGGGATAGGGGGTTTTTGGAGGGGAAACCAGGAAAGGAGATAACATTTGTAATGTAAATAAAGAAAATAATTTTTAAAAACCTATCAAATAAATAAAAACACCAAACACTAAAAAATAAATATTAAAATGTGGTTTTGTTTTAATTTTAGCAAGTATCTGGGGATCAGCACAGCAGAAAAAGAGAATTGAGTTGCCAGATAATAGACAAGCCAATTAAAATAACATGCAAATTTTAAACAGTAAAGCTTTTTAATAATTATTGCAAGAACACAAGTGTCTAAAATCAGAGAAAACACTGACTGGGTATTTTGTATGTGAGTTTCATTGATGTATCTAAATGCATATGTGGTTTTATATCTTATTACATCATATTAGCTCCATTGGCTGATAACTTTTAAAAGATATCATTTAGTATTTCTTCAATGAATGGTTTAAAATTCATAAAAACTACTTTGTATATTGCTTTTTTCCTTTCAAATCAGAACATATTACAAATAGTACCATATTGATACTTTCGGTTAAAATAATCTTCATTCTCAGATGATATTTGTTTAGATCTTTGATTTTCAAATATTAAACTATTTGATTAGAGTGATATACTGTAATATATATTCAGTTTTGGATAAAATGTATCTGTAGTGAGCCATTGAAATGACTCAGCGGATCAAAGCACTTGAGGTCAACTTAACTAAAATTCCAAGGACGCACAGGATGAAACAAGAGAAATAACCAACTCACACAAGTTTTCTTCTGAATTACAATAGAACACCATAGTGCATGCACACATCATACATCAATGAATGAAGTAACAAAAATATTTTAAGATATTATTAAAGGTCTTCTATCGTCAGAAATTACAACACATGCCAGTAATCTTTCAGGTCTTTGGTGGCTAAGGCAAAATAATTACTTTTACTCCAGGTCGAAGATCATGTCTCAACACCAAATTGTTCTGTTATAATATTTATGGTTATTATCATTATAAAATGACCCAAAGGGCAGGGAAACAGCCCAATATGTAAAGAGCTTCCTGAAGAAGCATAAAAGTCCATGTTCAAATCCCTCAGCATCCTTGTAAAAAAGATCTAGGGTTGGTAGTGAGCACCTGTGATCCCAGCATTGGGAAACAGACAAGAAACAGTGTTGGAGAATAAAGATGGAATGCTGCACTGGCCATCTAGTCTAGATAACTGGTAAGGCCCGGGTATAATCAGAGATCTAATCTCTAAATAAACAAATAAAGAAATAAATACATAAACAAAGTTGAAGGATGATACTGAAAACTTACTGACATTGACCTCTTTTATCTACAATCTATATGAATGACCACACACACATATAAAAATGCACATATTCAAGCATGTGTGCCCCCACAATACACAATAAATGACACAAAATGAAATCATTGATATTTATACAAAGTACAGTTATCATTGCAGTTATATTTTCAATATTGCTTTTCTGTAAATGTAAGGAACACTCAGGACACTTATTAGTACACGAAACAAACAGCTTTTTAAGTATAAAGCAATTTTAACTTTATTTATTTATTGCTGTAAGAGTAAGGTTATGTGAATGACAGCCCTTTATGAAGCACAATATTCTACTTTTATTACTAATTCCCTGTGCATCTAATCATACACTACATATGGTTAATAACATTGATTTCTCAATTTCATGAAAATTGCCATACCAACAGCTGGCCTCTTGAACAAATGATATGTCAATGGCTGATTATAAATTAATGATATAGCTATTCCTCAAAGGTGGAACAAAGAAATTCCACAGTCACATTCAAATTTAGCCCTATGGTCATCTAGAAATAATATTTAAAAGAAAGACTTCATAACTTGTAACACATAACTTATTGTTAGAAAAATAGAAAGATTTTTAAGATCAATATGATTTAGATGTGAAAACAGATTTGAGAAAATATAATGCTAGCATTATTGAAAAGTATATACATGATCTGAATGCAAAGAATAACACCACCACAGTAATTATTCATCAAATTATCCTCCAGGAATCTCTCAACAACAGGTTATGAGGCATACTTATTCAGGATCAAATTTTTAATCTTTTTGTTCAACATATTCAGATTTAAATATTATGTTTGAAAATCAGAACATGGACTGGAATTACCTTCCCATAACATTTCTTAAAACACGTGTCATTATTAGTGGAAGATGCTGTAGAACTTTAATCAAAATAGATTGACATGTACATTTTCAGTACTGCAAAATGTTAAAACTATTCTGATAAGCAGGGTGCCTTTTTAATTCTCTGTCCACCTGCTCCAAACATAATTTACATATCTCTCCATAATCTACTTATTTACATAATAAGTGACTGGTCGCAATTGTTAGTTAGGCAACGAGGATATTATCAAAGAAACTAATGTTATAATGTATGTTCACACTTTTGAGAAAGTACCATGGATCTTCCCTGTATTGAATTTCTGTGTATCTGAGTGACACAATACATGGAATTCATTTGAGTGACCATCAGACTCAAATAGGATTATGAATGACAGTAGACGTAAGTTTGGTACTCATGGATACATGTAAGGCTTGCAGGCTATCCTTGAAAGTCCAGTGCTCTCCATGTGCACTTTTCCCCTTCAGAATAGCCAGGCCTACAGTGCATCATGCTGGGCTGTTGGAAGGGAAACTTAGCCAGGGAGGGTGGGTACAATTTAGGGTTTTCATTGACAGACAGTAAGTGTGAAGGAAACAAGCATACATATCTGGAAACAGCTTCAGAGAATTAGTGCAGTTTAATTAGATGTCATAGAATGGATATTTATGGCCATGGGGCAGTTGACAGGATCTCTGGGGCAAGGTTTGTGTGGCTATGTAGAATTGGTTAGGATAGGGTATTAAAAAGTTCTTTGACTTTATTCTCAGAGGCAAGAAGAAAAAAGAAGGAGGGAGGCCTGATAAATATGAGGGGAGTGAGAAGGATAGATTAGACTAAAAAGAAGAATATTTGTAACTCTTTTGTGTATATGGGCTCATGAAGTTCATGAAGTGAGATGTTAATGGAAACAGCCGCTAATAGTGTCTGAGAGAGGGAAGTGCAGAAAGCAAATTGAGAGGAAGTTGGGTGGGTGGTTAAAAGCAGGTCAGCTGTATATGGGATGTATTTCAGAAAGGAAAGAGTGTCTTAAACCTCATATTCAATCTGATTCTCCTGATGAAGAATGCTAACATGAGTAAAGACCAACTTGGAGTCAGGGACAGGTTGGTGGGAAATGTGTAAGTCCCCATAGCCATTAGGGTATGGTTTATTCACACAGTCCCTTCACCAATGTTAGTTCCACAGACTGCCATTGGAAAGCTGAAAATGAGTATTATTAATGGGAAACATGATGTCATCATGACTAGTGGATTCAATTCAGCATCTCTAATGTCTACAACCTCCATATACGAAGGCTTCCTGGAGGCAGTCACCCATGTTGTGGTAAGGAAAGCATAGGAAAGGGCTGAGGGTATGGATAATGGAACTGTGGTATAGAGAAAACTCAATCCTGATCTGGCATCCTTCAAGTTGTCAGATCTCAGTCCCTATGATTTTCCTTTATTCATTATCGGTTTCCCTAGCAAAGAATCACCAGATGTAGTTATAAGGAAAGATAGGAAAAGACTGGATAGTAATAGAATGAAGAATAACAAAAACAGCCATGAGGGTAGAAGAAACAGAAACCTGTGGAGGGCACATGGCCTGGGCTGCAAGATTTTCTGGTGTTGAGGGGGTCAATGCATGCTGTCCTCATTTGAGGTATCCCTGAGATATCTGGGATTGAAGCTTCCTTCCACACTTCCTCGGTTAGTCCTGGGCCATTACAATCCCACAGTCCAAGTCAATGAATGAAATTTACAAGTTATTGCCTTTCCATAAAATTTTAATTGAAACAAATCTGTGTGAGGTTTAGTAACAATCATGTATTTATTTTGTAACATGAATTTCTAAGATTTTATACAAGAAGAAATAGATGTTCAGTATTAACAAGAGAGCATTGCATTTAACTTAAACAGGACAAAAATATATACTATGTATTCTTGTTGAATGAAATATATACAATTGAAAGTGTGCAACTAATAAAAATGAGTATATACACAAACATATGCACATACACATTCACAGTTACCTGAGTTTAATGGCTAAGTGGGTATTTAGGACCATACTGAGATTTCTTAGCTTTCATATTTTGTTAAAAATATTTCTCAGTGAAGTGACTATGAGACAGGAATTGGACACTAAATAGCAAATTTAATAAGATATATTTCAATGTTAAATATACCATTCAAGAACTTCTAGTACAATGAATCCTGTACCTGAGCAATAAAATAGGTTATGATTGATCTTCTAGACTCCTTATTCTGACCTACAAAGCTGGCTGCTTTCCTGGAGGCCTTGCTGAAACCAGGGATGCCAAGCCACTCTGGTTCTAGCAACACTAAAGACAATGTTACTCCCAAAACAACAGAAAGTCATACATGCCACCAAAACCTCAGTAGAGACTACTTTCTGGCCTGAAGAATTTTGGGCAACCAGAAACCCAAGTTACTTGGCCAAGAAGAAAAAAAAAAAAAACAAAAAACAGAAACCAAGGGGATAAATATACAAATTCATCAATCTAAATTCAGAATCCAGCACCTAAACCTATTATAATCCCAAATCAAGATGATTAGAGGTCAACTTAAGAATACAATAACAGCCAGGGCAATATGGCACCATGAGAACCCAGCTATATTACTTTATCAATCCATGGATATTTCTACACAGGTGATAAATAATCTTAAATATAATCTTATGAAGATGATAAAGAATGTTAATGAAAAAATGAATAAATAATTTTTGAATATGAGTACATTGTAGCTATCATCAAACACACCAGAAGAGGGCATCAGATCCCATTACAGATGGTTGTGAGCCATGATGTAGTTGCTGGAAATTGAATTCAGGAAATCATGAAGAGGAGTCAGTGTTCTAAACTGCTAAGCTATCTTTCCAGCTCATGAATAAACGTTTTAAAGAAATATATTAAAAAAATAATTAATCAGGTAAAGGAAATGAGTAAAAGTGTTAATGTAAATGGAAATAAGCAATTATAAAACACTGAGGGTTCCATCCAGAAGATGAAAATTCTAGGTAAGCAAGTAGAAACTACAGACATAAGTACCACCAATACAAGAGATGATAGATAGACTCTCAAAGAAAATGTTAAGTCTAAAAAATTTTGACATAGCATCCTGGAAATCTGAGAAACTATGAAAAAAATCAAAACTATCAATAATGCAAACATAATAATTAAAAATCATAATACAAAAACATTCATATGTAAAAGTCACAGAAAATATTTTAAACAAAAACAAAGAAGAAAATTTCCTTAACTTCTTAAAGGGTTGCCTATTATCATACAAGAAGCTTGCAGAACAATGAAGAATTTGGACAAGAAAAGAAAATTCCCTTGTCATATAAAAACCAACATACTAAAAGTAATGAACAAAGACAAAAAAAATTAAAAGATGCAAGAGAAAAGGCCAAATAACCTACAAAGGCAGATGTATTAGAATTGTATCTGATTTCTCATCAGAGACTCTAAAAGTAAAAAGATCATGGATAGGTGTCTTGGAGACTCTAAGAGACCAGATGCCACCCCATGCTTCTATACCCAGCAAAAATTTCAATTACCCTAGATATAGTAAAGAAGATAGAAGAAAAGCTCCCACCCAAAAGGTTAAATACACACAAGAAAACACAGGAAGTAAGTAATTTCATAGCAAGAATATCAAAAGAAATTAAGCACACACACACACACACACACACACACACACACACAAACACATATAAATACACTGCCACCATCAATATCAAAATAATGAGATTTAACAATTATTTGTCATTAATATGTCTCAACATCACGGGACTCAATTCCCCAATAAAAAGACACAGGCTTACAAAATAGATATGAAAGCAGCATCCTTCACCCAGCTGCATACAAGAAGCACGCTTCAACATAAAAGGTAGATATTACTTCAGAGTAAAAGTCTGTAAATAGATTTTCCAAGCAAATGGCACAAGAAGCAAGCTCATATAGCAATTCTAATGTCTAAAAATAGAATTTCAAACAAAATCACACAAAATAAATAGGGTAAGATACTTCATTTTCATTAAAAGAAAAATCCACCAAGACGATATCTTAATTTTGAATATCTATATTTCAAGTGCAAAGGAATTCATATTTCTAAAAATTAATTATTAAAGCTTAAATCACATATTGAACCCCACACATTAATAGTATAAGATGTGAACACCACAGTCTCACTAAAGGAAAAATTATCCAGAGAGACTAAACAAAGAAATATTTGAACTGAGATATGTTTTCACTCAAGTGGATCTAACAGTTATGTACAGAACATTTCACACAAGCACAAAATAATATACCTTCTTCTCAGTACATCATGAAATCTTCTCCAAACCTTCCAAATATTTGCACACAAAACAAGTCTCAACAGATAAAAGAAAACTGAAATAATACCCTATAGCTATTCACCATTGATTAAAGCTGGAATTCAACAACAACCAAAATAAAAGAAAGTCTACAATCACATGAAAATTTAAGAATTCTCTACTGAATGACCACAGGATCGAGTAATAAAGAACTTTAAGAATTCTTATATTTTCTAGAATTCAGTAAAATGAATGTACAACATACCCCTCTCAAGGTTATTGCAGAGAAATCTACAAATGTCTTTAGAACTCATGGAATGGGGCTCACTATTTAGCAAAACTACATGCTTTACAATAATTCTTATCCCAAAACATTTATAGATATTTGTTAATGTTATTAACAAATTACTAATAAATGCCCTAAAATTAATGTGGAATTACAGGTCAAAAATCGTGAAGTTATATTATTTTATGTAAATTTTAATGATTTTTAAATCACAAATAACAAACTCAAAATTCTCTAGGTTACCACTCCTCCAAAGAGGCTAGATCAACCAAGATTCAGGTAGCCATGCATCTTTACCAGAACTGATGTGTAGCAAAGCTTTCAAAGAAATACCATCTATAAAATTCTATAACTAATCCTAAAAACAAAATGAATGCATTTGAAATCAGTTATAATGTAAGTCCTGTTATATTTCATTAATAGAAATCCTTACTATCTGTGTTATTTCAAAATCTTCCACACTGAGAAATTTTTTATTTCCTTCAAAATTCCAAAGATTATAGACATTATAAAAATTAATTAAGGATATTGGTTCATGAGTAGAATTAGAAAAAATAATTCAGCAGTGTTGTCAGTGAAGTTTACTGAAGATCTGGTAATTGAAATTTATCATTAAAACACCGTGTCACATTTTTATTTAATATCTCTATAGAGAAAATATAGCAACTATAACATATAATTGAAGCTCAAATGTAGCAATACAATTAATTATTTTCTTGATAGAAATAAGATATTGTTTATTCATTTCTTAAATAGAAGGATGATAACTGGTTAAAGTATACATCCAATATGTACATGCACATCCATCATCATTATGTCTGACTTTTGTCATAATGAGAAATTACTTACATTTATAACTCAGTTTGAGCTGTATATATTTAAAGCGATTTTACTCTACACATACATATTATTACATGTTAGATAATTTCTTTGGATGTCATCACGGGCCAATTAAAACAGAAAAACCTAATAATTTAAAAATTTAAATATACATAATTTTTACATTTTAGAGCATAGAGTAGTCTTAAAATATTTATGATATTTTCTGAAAGTTTTAGCCTTATCAAAAGTGGCATACATTATTAATGTTATCATTCAGTATAAATTATTTATTTTATAAGATAATGAACAATCACCTTTCACAAATTATTTTTTATTATGTGTGCTTCTATCAGTGCATTTTCATTTAAAGTTTTACATTTGTATCATCAAACACTTTTGTTAATGCTATTTATGCTTTATCATGTAAGTAGTTTAAAGTTGCATTTTCAGTTTCATCTGAATGAAGAAAAGAAAACCTGTAACTTTCCTGACAGGACAAAATCATTAAATAGTGTGAACATCCTGAAACAGCTCAGAAATTCTGTGTTTCTTAGAGTAGAATGACCTAAAATGCTTTGGCATAGTTCAGACAAGTTTTAGAAATATTGCCCAAACCCAAATGTATATAACCTTATATGGTTTGAGAAAGACCCAAATGGTAGCTCTATCTCCTGTGACTGATAATATGGCAGGGTTTGTGGTTCTCCATTCTATGAGTGTCCTCAGTTGTGATGGATAAACATTTGTCTTCACAATAATTTCAAATTGTTTGAGCTTGACAAAGATTTTGTAAAATAAACTCAATGATTATTTTCAGATTTAAGTAGATTATAGAAATGTAAATTTTTAATGTTAGAGCTCAGACTCCTGGACAAAAATGTCAGATATAAATTAGACCATTAAATAACCAAAAATATAATAGTTCCCAAAATGTACAGCTAATTATATAAGTTAAAATGTATACGTAGTGAAGTGTAGTGGAAATTTTTGCTAAGTTATATTCATAGCATTTGTATCTAACTTTGAAAGGTAATTTGTAGGTTTTGTTTTTATGGAAAGTTTATCATTTGGGGAAATTTTAAGTCTCTGTTTTTAAAATATACAACTATAGATGTTGGTATTTATTTTTTATACCAATCTACAGAATCAAGGAAAATGATATATTGAACAGGCCATAGGTATAATGAATCATAGATAAAAGTGACAGGAGGCAGAGCCACAAGTCAGAGGTCATATTCTATTATCTTCGTGTGGGATGATGTATTGGTTAAATGTGAGCTCATAAAGAGATGAATTAGGGCAAATGCTTGGAGAGACAAATACTAAAGATTTGATAAATATTAGTAAAAGAGAACTAACATATTCAAAAGGGAGAGAATATGACTAAGACTTTAGAAACAAAGAAACAAAATAATAAAGTATTTGGTTATGGACACTTAAGATACATGCAATCTATGCACAAATGTCTATTTCTCACAGGTAATATTCTGTACTACAAGAAATCTAAAATCTAAGGCATAAGCAGAGAACACGATGCATTCTATTCATAGATAATAAAACTGCACAGCCTCAGGTATCTACTGTGAAGTTTTTAATATAAAAATGATTATGTGAATATGTTATATAAGCCAGTTCTTGAGAAGAATTATTATAATGTACTAAAAAGAATACATGAGCCCTGAAAATTTAGGTAAAATACTGCTTTTTTCAAAAACTGTGATTTAATGCTTGATGCTCCATCATAGGTGGAGGTAAGTTAGAGAGATGAAGCAGGAGTGGGTGAGTGGGTAGAGGGTAAACACAAATAGTTTAATTAAACCCACACCAAAAAAATTCAAGGACAAATTTCAAACTTTAAGAAAAGAATGGCCTACACAATGGAATAAATGCAGGTATCATTTTCCACGGTGGGGGGGGGTATTTTCTTTGGTGCTGGGAAATACTTGTCAATTGTATATTTCATAAGTATCTCAACTGTAGTTTGTACCAGTAATATTCATTCTGATATATTTTATGGAGACATTCCTTAACACTGTTTTCAAACATTCCTCATATAATCATTACCACACTAACTTCTGCAGCTCCATAATTCTGTTTTTGTTTTTGTTTTTGTTTTTTCAATCTTTACATCTGTTTAGGTCAAATGTTTTATGTTTTGGGTCTTCATGTCATTCTTAACTTATTTAACCTAAAGCTTTATATTCTAACTTAAATTTAAATGGGATGAGTCTTCATAATCTACTTTAGCTACCTCTCTAACCTTTGCTATAAAGTCCCAAAATAATTTTTACATTAGTTAAATGATGTATTCCATCGTTTATATTTGTACATCTGAGACTTGAGAAGGCAATAGAGTTCAATATGTAAATTAAATCCATGTTAAGTCCACAATAGAGTAAGAGACCAATATTGAGCCTAGTCCTCACACATGTATGTGTACATGATCACATTCATTCACATGTACAGACATATAATTTACACAGATTGACATAAAGTGCATAAACATACATATAGACAAAAGAAGTAAAACTCTTCCTGAGAAGACTTTGCCAAAATGAGGAACCTGCTGAAAGTGTACAAAATATTAAATTTACCTCTAAAGAGACAAAGGCCACTAATTGGTTGCCACTAATATTTAAAAATCGAAACCTAAATACATTTCAGGCAATGATGGTGTCTTAGAAAAAGCAGAAATTTAGATGAACTAATAACCTTTTCATAAATTACTCTTTCAATAATACAATGGCTAGAAAATAGTTTAATTACTGTCCTTTGCTTCTTTAAATGCCAACCATTTTCTCAGATATGTACCATCGCAAAAAGCTTTTCAGTCTTATTTTTGCATGTATTTTAGTTTGTTTAATTTCAAATAGTTTTCTGTCATACAATTCATTCCAACTTTTGTTTTCCTACCCTTCACATCAGCTAGCTCACACCCTTAGATAGACTCTCCTTCTGTTTTCTCTTAAGGAAAAAAAAAAAAAAAAAAGAAAGAAATTCTACCAAGGAAGGATAAACAAACAGGACAAAACAACATTCAATAAGGCAAGGCAAAATCCCTGATGTGGAGGCTGGACAAGGAAACCCAATAGGAGGAAGAGTCCAGGCAAAAGATTCAGAGATATACCTACCCTCAACTGTGAGAAGCCCTACCAGAACACTCAGCTGACAATGATAATGAACATGCAGAGGTCCTGGTACACACTCATGCAGGTCCTGTGCTTGCCATTTCAGTCTCTTTAACTCCACATGAACTTGGCTTAGTTGAATCACTAGTAGGTCATGTCCTCCATCCCATCAGACGCCTATAATCTTTTCTACCTCTTAGGGTTATGTGTCACACACTGATTTCTGAGGGGAGGGACCTTCAGTTTAGATTCTCTCTCTCCACAATATCTGGCTATGAGTCTGCACTTGATCCCACCTTTTGCTGCAGGAAGTCTCTCTGATGATTATAGTAGTGTTTGGTTCTGTGCTATAAAAGTATTTTTATTTCATATTAGAATACACTGTGGGTCATAACATAAGGTCTCATAGGACATTCACGACCTGAAAATATAAATCATCTAACTTAATAGATATCATGAGCTCTGAGCATCTCTTGTTTTGCATTTTTCTTTCTTAACTGAAGCTTGAGTCACAATCTGTGCTATTTTCTGCCTGATTGTCAGTCAGAAATTCAGGGAATCAGCTGGCTACATATCCAAATCTTTGATAGGCCTCTGCAAGAACATTCCATCATTTCACAAAACTGCTTTTATAGCACCTTAAATAATGCATAATTTAACTTAACCAAATAACGTTTCTCTCTGATACCAGGGGTGGATGTTGGGTTGTGTGTTTGTGCGTGTGTGTGTGTGTGTGTGTGTGTGTGTGTGATTTATATCTGTATGAAAAACATTTGCCTGTAAAATGGTCAAAACTGGTTTTGTACACTGTTTATGTATAGTCAATCAGGATGTGTGTTTCATTTTTCATGAATTTTCTGAGTCATTTAATATGTCTGGTTTCTTCTTGTCTCTTTTTACTCAAATATTTCATTTTAGTTTTGATATGTTCATTTGAAAAGCACCATCTCAAATCTGGTTTGGCATTATAGCTTTTAGTTAGTATTTAAATTGCTGAAATACTTGGACAAATTAATTAACTACACAATCTAAATTTCTTTTCTATGATATAAGATTGGTGGGACACTATTCTCAAGAGATGGGCATAACATGCAAATATGAGTAATAAATGGAAAGCTTGTAAAATCATGCATTATTACTTGTATATTTAATGAACAAATGGTACACATAAAAAATTAAAGAATAAATATTTTGTCATTCTACTCCAAAATAGCTTTTCTATGAAGGGATGCGGAGAAAAATACAGAAAACATTATCTGATCTTTCTGAGACTCTCTTTAGACATCGATTGAGAAATGGTCATGCACAAAATGTATTTTTGTTTGTTGTAACATTGTCTTGAGTCTGGTGACAGTACAGTGCACACCATCTGACATATATGAAACCCATTTTACTTAAGTTCTCTAATTTATGATATGTATGAATGTGATCACTTAAAAACTAGTTACCCATGAAAATTTTATGTAAATAAGCAAATAAAAGTTTGGTGGCTAACCAAGAAGAAATAAATTGTCTCATTTCTAGAGTTCACCAATACAAAAAATAGAAATTCATCAAGTAAACTTAAAATTGTAAAGAATGAAAGGAGTGATAAATACTTATGCCTACAGAGTAAATTCTTTAACTACTGTTTGATCTTGCACAAAACATTTTACTTAGTAGTGATTATAAACACAATTAAAAGGCAAATCAGATGCTGAGCATTGTAGTATACACGTTTAAATCCCAAAATTTGGGAGACAGAGGCAGGTGGACCTATGAGTTGAGGCCAATCTGGTTTATAAAGCAGGTTCCAGAGGAGCCTTGTGTGCACAAAGAAACATTCACCCTCCCCATCAATATGTAAGAAAGTGGACAGTCTTCCAATATTAAAAGAAGAAAAACATCTCAGTTTTCTCTTAAATGACTAGATTTATGTACGTAATATAAACATTTAATTTTGAATAGCTCATTTATTCTGAAAAGTTTATTTTGTTTGTTTGTTTGTTTGTTTGTTTGTTTGTTTTGTTTTGTTGTTTTCTGAAACAGGGATTCTTTGTGTAGCCTTGGCTGTCCTGGAACTCACTCTGTAGACTAGGCTGGCCTCGAACTCAGAAATCCACCTGCCTCTGCCTTCCAAGTGCTGGGATTAAAGGCATGCACCACCACCTCCTGGCCCATTTTATGTTTTTTTTAATTATTTATATTAATGGAATAAAATCATTTTACAAAATCATATATATGGCTAGGAAGTATATATCATAAACCTTACATAATTTTGAATAGAATACTTCCATATAAATAAGTTTATTCTTTAACCTGATTTACTATAGATACCTAATGATAATTTAAATATTTTATTGAAAGTGTATATATATATGTACATAGACTAATAAGAAAAGTCAGTAATTATTAGTCACCCTCTGATAAGACAATTTCTAATAAGACAATTCTCAGAAATCATGAAGAATATACAACTAATAACAAGAACAAAAAGAACAGAAATATATTCAATTGTCATCTATTAGGATATCTAGAAAATATTATTCTTTACATTCATTTAAATTTATCTAATGATTAAATAATCTGAAAATGTGTAATGATCACCTCATACATCAAGTGCATTTCAATTACTGTTTTCAGACACTGTAGCAATATAATTAATTTTAGGATATGGCAAATATCCAAAATCTTTGAAGGTATGCTTAGATATGCAAGCATACATAACTAAATATGCTAGCTATATCAAGACTAGTTTGAATTATTTATAAAGGCATATCTAGTGTGTGTTCTTAGTAGAAAGTGAATCAATAAGTCTTAAAAAGCCAGCAAACACTCAGTATCAAGCAAATTATAGTAGAAAAGAAGCAAATAGGGTAGCCTTGATTTATATTATAGCCTTGAGTCTTCTATTATTTGTAAGAGCAAAGATTTACCTAAAAGAGTTGGGGGATAGCACATACCTCCTACAAGCATGAAGAACTGAGCCCAAATTTTAGAAACCCCTGCATTATAGCATGTGTCTGCAACATGAATGTTTCTACTATAAGATAAGAGGAAAAAGCCAAGAGAATTGTCTGAAGGTAGGAAGTTCACATTGACTGGAATATACAGATATAAGGAAAGTAGTGGGCTTGGCAGCACATTCCTTTAATTCTGACACTTGGGTGGTATCTCTTTGAGTTCAAGGATAACCTGTCTCTGTAGTTCTAGATGTACCAGATATAATAGATTATACAACAAAATTACTAAAATTACCAATGTTCATGTTGTTTCAGTCGGAGAGAGATTAATGAAGTTTTCCTGTATTCAGGTTAACTGTCATCTCTCTCTCTTTCTCTCTCTTTCTCTCTCTCATCTCTCTCATATGTGTGTGTGTTTGTGTGTGTGTGTGTGTGTGTGTGTGTGTGTGTGTGTGTGTGGGTAGGTGGGTGGATGGATGGGTGTGCTGTGTATTTATTATTGGACTATTAGATTAATTAAAAATACTTAGTAAAAAAATAACAAATTTAATTTTGTTTCAGACAGAAAGAGATTAATGAATGTTTCCTGGACACAGGTTAACTGTCATATAGCCCTATCTCTATCTCTATCTCCATCTGAATCTCCATCCCCAGACTCAGCCCCATTGCCAGCCCCATTGCCAGCCCCAGCCCCATTGCCAGCCCCATTGCCAGCCCCAGCCTCAGCCCCAGCCCCACCCCATCCCCATCCTTGTCCCCATCTTCATCTCCATCTCCATCCCTATCCCTATCCCTATCCCTATCCCTATCCCTATCCCTATCCCTATTTCCATCTCTATCTATCTATCATCTATCTATCTATCTATCTATCTATCTATCTATCTATCTATCTATCTATCTATCTATCTATCTATTGTGGATGGCCCTGGTGCTGTTTGTAATTTGATGTTAATTTGGCTTTTCCTAGAGGTCTAGAACAAGGAATGTGTCATGTACTCAGGTGACCTTCCCCTAACGAATAAATGTGAACCTTCCCTTAATGAATAAAGGAACTAATCACTGGGCAAGAAGACAGAAATTCCAGGTTGGACAGAGGAAAAGAGGAGGCAGAAGAGATAGGAGCTTTTGGACAGGGACAGAGAGAGGACAAGCTGTATCTACTAGTGTTTCCTGGCTTAGATGACTAATCTGCTAGGATTCTCCACTGGAGGATCTAGATTTAATATGGCTTACAAGATTAGTATTCTATTTGAAGCACAAAGTGATTGAGTTACCTTTCATTCTGAACTAGCTTTGTGTGGTGTTTCCCTTTATTCTGTGGCTTGATTGAGTTCCAGGAGAGAAAAGCACGGCAGCAATGTATGGGTTTGCCATAAGTACACCACAAAAGGCCATGGAAGCTTTGAAGCTTGGAGTTGGGATGGTAGCAACCCACCAGTGAGAACTTAGTGAGCTGGGTGGAGAGATTTAATATCTCTGTGTCAGAGAATCTCCACAAGATGAAAACAGGGAAGTCACTGCCTACCACTGCCTGGCTGGCCAGGCTGTCAGTGCTTTGCAGGCTATAGTGTAGATCACATTTTTATTATTTCCCACAAAATCTATATCTTCCTATCTATCCATCTATCTCGATATAGATATGGTTGTACATGTATTATTAAACTTAAAGCAAGGGACAAAAACCAGATTCTTTGCATTTTTTTCCCTTGTAGAATAGAGGTCAGATTCACCGAAGTTTTCTAATGCTGTAAAACAAAAAGTACTATATAAATAAATTAATGATGAGGTGCCTTTTCTGTAACTTTATTCTGATTAAATTTAAAGGACTGGAGAAAAAAAGGTCAGTGGTTCAGAACACTTCTTCCTCTTATAAAGATCATGAATTTGGTTGTCATAACCCACATAAGACTGCTCAGATTGGCCAGTAATTCCACTTACTGTGGATCCAATGCCCTCTTCTTCCTCTGTATAACCATCCACAAACAGTACAGTTACACACAAAGAAACACACAAATAATTCTGGCAGCATGACAAAAACCTAAGAATGTGATCATTTCAAGTCTCAGATAATTAGTGTTCAAATGTATTTTAAATGTCATATGAATATTGATTTTGGGGTATGTTCCAAACTAAACATTTGTGGTCAATCTCTCAGGAAGCATTTGAATATCTATTGAGTCTGAGCTCAGTCTTTACAAGCTCTCTGCCTCTAAAAGCAAATGATAATGATTTGTAAGTTCTCAAATATAAATAAGTAAAAATACTTAGCACATCATGTTTCTATGTTAAATATAACTGAATCAAACAGACTTCAACAAATTGATTTTCTTCAAATAGTTTTATTTTCAAATCAATATACAGTCTTTTCTTTTAGAATAATTTCCCAAGGAATAGGTCTTTTAAAAGAAAGAATTGATATTAAAGAAATATATACTGTATGTTAATAAATAATCCTAGTGATAACATAAGGCTACTATTAAATTTTTAATCTCAGGCTAATTTTATTCTAGCCAATGTTAAACTATTATTTCAAGCACAGGTACTATAATTTAAATTATATATGTAGTTAATTTTTCTTTTATTTATTTTTAAGGTTTTACACTCCATATTTTATTCCTCATCCTCCTGATCCTCCCTCTCACTATTTCATATCCCATACCAACTCCCCATCTCCTGTCTCCCCATGGATGTCCCATTCCATCCACCCCACCTGACCTCTAAATTCTCTGTGGCCTCCAGTCACTTTAGGGTTAGGTGCATCATCTCTGAATGAACACAGACCCGGAAGTCCTCTATTGTATGTGTGTTGGGGGCCTCATACCAGCTGGTGTATGCTGTTTGGTAATCCAGCACTAAAGCTGTTTATCAGGTTTAGGAGTTCTCTGGTGGAGTTTTTGGGGTCACTTATATATACTATCATGTCATCTGCAAATAGCGATAAATGGAGAGAGNAAAGCATTTGACAAAATCCAACACCCATTCATGATAAAGGTCTTGGAAAGATCAGGAATTCAAGGCCCTTACCTAAACATGATAAATGCAATCTACAGCAAACCAGTTGCCAACATCAACATAAATGGAGAGAAGCTGGAAGCAATCCCACTAAAATCAGGGACCAGACAAGGCTGCCCACTTTCTCCCTACCTATTCAATATAGTACTTGAAGTCCTAGCCAGAGCCATTCGACAACAAAAGGAGGTCAAGGGGATACAAATTGGAAAGATAGTTCACTTTTTGTAAGCACTCCATAGCCTCAGCAATAGTGTGAGACCATGGGACCTCTCCTTGAGCTGCATCTTACTTTGGGACTGTCACTGGACCTTCTTTTCCTCAGGCTCCTCTTCATTTCATCCCTGTAATTCTTTCAGAACAATTATGAGTCAGAGATGTGACTGAGGGATGGCTACCCCATCCCTCACTTGATGTCCTTTCTTCCTACTGAAGGTGGACTCTAAAAGTTCCCTCTCCCTACTGTTGGGCATTTCATCTATGATCCCTCCTTTTGAATCCTGATAGTCTCTTACCTCCCAGGTCTCTGGTGTATTCTGCAGGGTAGGTGTATATTAAATTGAATTTTCTAAATTAAAAATATGTGTTTAGGATATAATGCAGATATGTAGGTTGATCATAGTAAAATAAAGCAACTATACAATTCAATGTGTCCTTCTTGTATCATCTACCCAGAATATCTTTTGGGAGCATATATATCTCTCAGTAATAGGATCTTTTTGTGACACAGGTCATGGAATTAAAATTGAAGCATATAAAAAGACTAGTGTTTTTTGTGTGTGAAAACGTAATGAAATCACAGTAATATTTTGGAATCTATGCACTTTTGTATTCAGATTTTATTGATACCAGTATAATAATACAAATATATAACAACCCCATAGGAAGAACAAAAATATCAATTAACCAGACCATCCCAGAGCTCCCAGGATCTAAACCAGTAACCAAAGAGTACACATGGAGGAATCCATGGCTTCAGCTGCATATTTAACAGAGGGTGGCCTTATCTGGCATCAATGGGAGGAGAGGCCCTTGGTCCTATGAAGGCTCATTGCCTCAGTGTAGGGGAATGCCAAGCTGGTGAGTGGGAGAAGGGATAGGTGGGATAATGGGTTTGCAGAGGGGAATTCTGGAAAGGGGATAACATTTTAAATATATCTCTATCTCTATCTCTATCTTTATCTCTATCTCTATCTCTATATCTCTATATATGGAAAAGAAGGTTCAGTGACAGACCCAAATTGGGATCCAGCTCAAGGGGAGTGATTAAGAAGAGAGCAGGAAGTGATTTCTGAAAGAACAAAGAAGGTATGTTCCAGAGATAACCAAAGGTGTGCCTCATGCTGGTTCCTGGACATGGTAATGTGTAAGAGTCACCCAGGTAGAACTGGTTGGAAGATATGAAGGGGTCATGGAGAGCAGCTGAGACTTGGCACTATGAGAGACTAGGGAAGGCTATTAGTGAAGGTGCAGCCTCATTTGCACTGATGGCCCGGGACTGAAGAGTTCATACAAAGAATTGGAGGCTAATCACCATAGAGGCTGTCTATTAGAGGTTTTTGGTGATGCCTAGTTGCAAAGGAAGACCCAACAATATTAGGGATGCCACTACAAAGGGGTGACCACCAGAAACAACAGTAGAAGTAGAATGGAATCAACCAGACCCTGGACTGTTACAGAGGGCAGAGCTGGAGACGTGAGTCAAGCCCTTTAGATCAGCCCAGAAGATAATATGTGGATCCCAGACACTGAAACAAGGAGCTATAAAGTTGCAATTACCTTGGATACCCCAAGATGGTAGAGATGACAGAGCTGTGGGTTAGGTGCTGAATAAAGCTGCTAACAGAATGGAACTGTGCAAGAATAAAGAAGTTTCTTGCTGCTGAATGCCAGATAAGGTAACAGCAATCAACAAGGATGAAAGGAGTTGGAGATTTGAAGAGCACTTAGGGATTGGACATGGAGTTTAGAGTTTCTCAACTATTTTTATTGTTTCTTTAGTCCAGGATTTTTCAGTTTATGTGGGATTGCAGTTAAGAGGTTAAACAAATCTCAGAAGGGACTTTGAACTTTGAACTATTAATATTACCACTGCTATAGAGATTTTTGAAGTTGAAAATGTATTCTATATCATGCTGTAGCTATGTATGGTGTCACCAATAGAAACATCTGTTTGAATAAGCCTATGGATGCCAGGTAGTAAAATGTGGTGGTTTGAATATTCTTGGCCCAGGGAATGACACTATTAGGAGTTTTGGTCTTCTTGGAGTAGGTTTGCCTTATTTGATTAAGTGTTTCCATGTGGGCCTTGACTTGAAGACCCTGGTCCTAACTACCTAGAAGTCAGTCTTTTCTTTATCTTCAAACTAGATATTATACTCAGGATTTCCTATGTCATGCCTGCCTAGGTACTCCCATACTCTCTCTTTGATGAAAATGGACTGAACCTCTGGACCTGTAACCCAGGCCCAACTAAATGTATTTTTTTAAAATGACTTGCCTTGTTCATGTGTCTGTTCACAGCATTACAACCCTAAGATGAGATCCACTCACAAGAAGAAAAACATGCATGGTAGTAGAATCATAATAAACTAATAATCAGTATAATGAAGTCATGGTTATTGGAGGAGAATCTACAACCACTAATTTACTAAACAATCTTATTTATAGAATAGTACTTTTGTGTGACTATATTAGATATAGATAGTCCTTATTTGTTTAATTGTCATTATACATATGTTAGGAATTTAGCATAGGTGATTCTAAATCTTAGCTATTATGTGCATGCCACAATCTAGCATTGTGGAGAACAAAAATAAATTTTTGTTTTAATGGACTCGTTGCACTTTGACATACTTAATTTAAGTGTGATGAATATACTATTTTATAAATCACTATCTACCATTTTTGATGAGTAAAATTTTTATTCTTAATAATTACTACTTTTATTAGTATAACAGTATATAAATCTTCATATATACTTCCAATATACCCTTGGCAATATTTGTGGCTGTTTCATCTTTTGCAAAATTGTAATTATAATCATCAGGAAGAATTTCTCAAATGTACTTACATTTTTTATTTCCCTGCTGGCTAATTGTGTTATTTAAAAAAAAAATGGCCATTTGTATTTCTGCTTTTGAGTAATGTCAATTGAGATAATTACCCTACTTATGACAAAATATTTTGTGATTGTTATTTATTGAGTTCCTCAGGTTTTTTGGATATTAATTATTTCTCTGATGAATAATTTGCAAATATTTTCTCTTATGTAGGTTTACTCAAGTTTTAATGATTATTACTGTTCAAAAGTTTCCTAGTTCAATATAATCATAAACGGCATTGTGTTTCTTTCCTTCTTTTTGAATGATACAGATGAAAAGGTTATTGCTTATATTCAGTTCTAATAGTATTTCCCCTATACTTTATTCCAACACTTTTCTAATTTCAGGCCTTACATTCCTTGGCACTCTATTGTGCTTTTTCTTATGTGTCATTCTAAAGCTCTTCTAAAACACACCTGATTATTAAGTCTCTACAGCATGTCTCAATATCAGATAATGTAATACCAAAATTGTTTTCTTATTTTGATTAAGAATGTTTTGGTTAGTATTGGATTTTTGTGTTTATAGAAAAATTTAAAGATATTATTCTAACTCTGTAAAGGACATTATTATTAATTCAATGGAGATTACTTTTGTTCATATATAGTTTGAATAGCATGAATTGGTTTATCAATTTTTATTCTAGAATTCATGATCATGTCAGGTATTTATATGTTGCTTGCTG
Organism: Mus minutoides; assembly: GCA_902729485.2. Lineage (NCBI taxonomy): Eukaryota > Metazoa > Chordata > Mammalia > Rodentia > Muridae > Mus > Mus minutoides. The sequence continues at coordinate 22,444 of LR754537.1, read as the reverse complement.
TTTTATTCATTCTTTGAAGCTTCTCTAGGAAAGTATATTCTTAATAAAATCTAATTGCAATTGTATTGTTTTCAAATTTAAATGATGAATCTCAGGTAATTTAAATTGATATTTAAAATGACACTAACTGTTTTATATTTAATTTTATATTGAAACTTTATTATATTTATCAGATTTTACATATATTTTAATTCTTTAGACTTAGATGTATAGAAGATAGGTAAGTGACACATAGAAAGATGTAGATAGATGAGAAATAGGTAGGTGTGTAGGCATATGGATGGATAGATAGATAGATAGATAGATAGATAGATAGATAATAGATAGATAGATAATTGATAGATAGATAGATAGATAGATAGATAGATAGATAGATAGATAGATAGATGATAGATAGATACAGTTGTTGGAGATAGACAGATATATAGGTAGATTTAAATGTAAAGGAAATGACTTACTTTAGCAAGTTATATTTTAAAGTTTGGAAGCAAATAAGGCATCAGCAGATTTCTTACCAAGCATGTACAGGAAATTTGGGTTTGAACCTCAGAAGCATAAGTTAACTAAGAAAAGAAATTACAATATTCTGTAATCCTAGCACTAAGAAAGAGTCACATGGATTTCTATGAGTTCTGTCCACAGAGTTAGTTGCAGGGCAGTTAGTGCTACTTAAATCCTGTCTTCAACAAACCTACAAATAAACAAACAAATAAAAAGAACGTACATTACCATTGTTTTAAATACCAAACACTTAATAAACCTTTCACAGTTAAAATAAAGACAAAAACACCTGGTTACATTTCATCTGTATAAGGTTATACTAGGTAAAATCTGAAAATGTGGGAATAAAAATAAATTTTTATCTGCCCATAGTAGAAAACAACCATAAATATATTTCCATGCATGAATAGTATGACTATAAGCAAAGGAAAACTCAAAATTCTATTAAAATACAATTGAGGTAATAAAATAGCTAATAAATATGACACAAGATCAATATTTAAATGTCTATTGTATTTCCTGCACTATAAAATATAGTAATGTTAAAATATTCTTCATATTGTAGTTAGAAAGAATGAACATTTTTTTAATTTCACCTGTTTCGTGGTTAATAAATTGTCACCAGCTAAGCAAAATGATACTGTTGTAATTTTACTTTGTATAATTATTTTAATCTGCTTTGGAAAAATATGTTTTTGTAGTCATTGTTTTAGAGAATATGTAATTTGTGGCGATGTGTTTAGTTTTTTTCTTACATAGAGAACTTTATCTTGCTTAGATCCTATAAGAAGGCTCAGAGGAAAACTACAGTTGTCAGAGGCAGTTCATTGCAACTTTGCTCCATCCATTCAATATGTCTGTCTGTCTGTCCACCTGTCTGTTTTGCTATGTCCGTCTCTCTGTATGTATGTGTGTGTGTGTGTGTGTGTGTGTGTGT
>LR754537.1:0-20906 GCA_902729485.2 Mus minutoides | reverse complement strand
TAGTTACAGGGAGGGCTGATCCCAGTAAGTCAGGCTTTATTCCTTCAGAGAAATACCTACTGAATGATCAATTGCCTACAATACACTCAGCCCACCTCAATTTACTGGACCTGAGGAAGTTGACTTTCAACATATATGTATCATAAAGGTAGTTAAAACAATAAAATTCTCAGAAAATCATGGAGTATACTAAAGATCTTCAGGTTAGACAATGTATTATTAGATATCATAGCAAAATTAAGAAAAAAAATAAGAAAGAACAATCTATGTGAAAAAAAAATACATCACCTATAAATTTAAAGCATTGAAAAGTAGAGAATCCTCATAAATCACATTTAACAAAAGCCTAGTCAGCCATCACTGGGAAGAGAGGCCCCTTGGTCTTACAAACTTTATATGCCCCAGTACAGGGGAATGCCAGTGCCAGAAAGTGGGAGTGGGCGGGTGGGGGAGCAGGGCGGTGGGAGTGTATAGGGAACTTTCGGGATAGCATTTGAAATGTAAATAAAGAAAATATCTAATAAAAATCTGAATATTTATGAAGTTCTTCAAAATCAATTGTCAAAAAATGATTAAAATATTTGATTGAAATTGAATTGGCATATTATATGAAGAGATGGTAATTTGGAGTTTGTTTAGAAAATTAAGTGTTAGTAGTTCCTTATAATGTAAAGCACAGACACTTCCAATATTCCAGCATTTCCATGTTCAGGTGTATGTCCAAGATAAATTACATTTTTTTTATAGAGAGGTCTCCCATAAGTTCTACATCATTGTTTATAAGTACACAAATCAAACTATTACATTATGCATAGATAAAACAGAATTCAATGTACTGGTACAAAGAAATTTGTCCAAGAAAATGGAATAAAATAAAATTATTTTCTACAACATAAATGGGCCAAATGCTAAATGAGTAGTGAAAAGCCAGAAACAAAATATTGTATACTTATTACATATTATTTAATTTATGATATTTGCCTAGTAGAAATTGCATTAGAGAGTTTCCTGAGACTTGAAGGTCAATTCAGAGGTAAAATGAGAAACGACTCATTATGATGAAAATCATTCAAAACAAATGAAGAAATATTGAATAATAATATCATTGCTTTATTCATAGGCAAAATCCCTGAATAATACAGTTTAAAACATTAATATTATCAAGTCAAAATACCTCACCTATATATCAATATATTATTTCATATTACAAACATTAAATGTTATTTTCATATTAGAAAAAATAAACAATAAGAGAGTATACAGAATTCAAACTTAATGAATGGGAACTCAAAGGTTCTCTTTAATTTTATCTATTTGTTACTACAAAAGGTAAAATCGAATAATCAATTAGACCAGTAATTTAATATAAACCAATTAAAGTGGAATACAGTATATGAAAAGATATTAGGGAGTATTCAAATGTAGCATTATTTGCTTAACAAATGCAATTTGAAGTGAATAATCACAATAGTCCAACTTCTGAAAGAAATTTGTAGCTTATTCCGAACAAGTTCATGATGTGCTACATGGGGTCTAAATTGTATTTTTATTCATAAGGGACTAATAAAAACTTGACATTAATGTTTGCATGTTGTCTTTATAATCAGTTTTTTTTTTAAACACTACATTGTTTTGGCATTTTTGTGTGAGTCTGACTTCTGTTTGTTCTGATTCTATTTTTGTTTTGATTGTTCCTTCTTTTAATAATAGCTCAAAAATACAAGAATGTATTCAGATAAAGACATCCAATTTCCTTTTCCTTTCTTATTTTTTAAAGCTCTCTATTAAACACTGGGTGTGATGTCTGTTATATAAGCACACTGCAACTGAATTAAATAAGTCTACTATCCAACAAATGTAAAATGTAAATATACTACTTTATATCCAAATATGAATACACTGTTTATAGGTATGTTTGTCTACCCTGTGGTTTTGCATCTCTTTTGTGATGATGATTAAGAGAAAGAAAATATGAAAAAGGAGTTTAAATTTCTTTCTAAGGTAAGGAGTCACTTAGTCAAGATAGATGAATTGTAATGAGTTAGCAGGATGGACCATCTGTAAATAATATTATTCATTTTTTTAAATAAAATCATTTGTAAAAAGAGGATATTTGGAAATATTTGCTTAGCTTGAACATGGACGAATCAACAAAATAATTAATTTTTGTGGTTATTAGGAAAAATAAAACAAAGAAGAAAAAACCAAGAAGAGCAAACCAGGAACAATCTACCAAACACAACAAAACCTAGTAGGGCATTTTCTTGAATTAAGAGCTCAGCTTAATTTAATTGTAATGGCTCTAGCCTTCTAGTATTCTAAGAAAATGACTTAACTATGGCTTTTTACACTGAACTAGTGATATTTCATATGACAACGAGGACTATTTTAATTCTCTAAATTTCTATCGATGTGTTAAAATGTAGTAAACAATGGGTATACATAAAGAGTGAGTTTTAACACCCAGAAACAAGTTTTTACATCCAGGTCTGCCTATATAAATAAATATTTATTTATATAAACTTAATCAATAAAAGTAAATAATATTCAGTCTTTTCAGTCAGCTCATTTTCTCTATGTACCTTTAGAAATATCATGGATATCCAATTTATGACTACATTCTTAGTTACTAAAGCTGTCCTTTTAAAGTTTGATCATCATAGTCCAAATGACTCTGAAAGCAATATAAACTGTCAGTGTAACCCTTTCTTCTCTCTCTGGGATAAATATGGACATCTATTGTTGAAGAGTACATGATTAAGACATAGAACTTAGATGTTTTGAGCTGCATATGTCCTGAAAATTAACTTTTTGTGATCTACCTACAGCACTGCCAAAATATGCTGTGAAAAAAACTATCAAGGTAACAATAGAGCAATATTACCTAGTTTCTACAGTTAAGCTCCACGACAATAACCAGCATAGCAAGATATCTATAAAGATGTCTTTATAGGTATGCTGGGACTAGTGAGATATGTAATTAGGGAGCGCTATCTTCTACTATAACTTTGCTAGATCCAATAGTTTCTTGCTACATTCTAAATCTTATTCCCACAGATAAATCTAACTACCGCCCCTTATTAAAGAAGCCTCTCTTTATAGCAAATGGAAATTACCACAGAAAACAGCAACCTCATGCTATTGAGAAATCAACAGATGGAGAGAAGGACAACCCTAGGGAAAAGATTTATTTCACAACCCTAGCATCTATAGTTCAGGTAACAACATGGAGAGAGAGAAGTCAGGATAAATGTAAATTCCTGAGTGACATGAAGTCTGCTGTGAGACAGTCTTACTTAGAAATGTCCAAATAATAAGTTCTGGAATGAAGACAATATCAGTGGACAAAAGCTGAATGATTTTGCAGTGTCTTACTCCGAGACAAAGAACTACATGCACCTAATGACTGGTAGGAGAAGAATTAATCTCTTTCAAATATAAGTCCCTGTTATCAGTTGTATAATGCAGAGTGGTAAGCACTTAAATTGTATATATAGAAGCAACAAAATTTGATTCACCAAGTTAATTTACATATTTGTGAATATACATCCACACATGTATTATGTTATGTCTGCATATGTGTATATAAAGGTAATAAAAATTGTGAAGGTTTCAAAAAATAATATAAATGAGGTACTTGAGGAAGAAAAGTATTTATAATATTTTAATTAAATAATATTAAAATAAATAATATTAAATTAAATATTATATTAAACCAATATTAATTAAAATATTTCAATTAAAAATAAAACGCAAATTATAGAAAAATTGACACATATTATTCTGTTTCTCTTCATATTTTCATTGTTTTTTTTAATTTATTTACATTTCTTATTTCAAATGTTATCCCCCTTCCCAATTTACCCTCCACAAATACCCTATCACCTTCTTCCTCCCCTCTACTTCAATGAGGGTGCACACTGACCCACCTAACCATTCCTGCCTTAGCATTCTGCTATGCTATGTCATCAATATTCCACTGGACCAAGGTTCTTCCCTCCCACTGATGTCAAATAAGAAGCTGCTCTGTTTCTAGGGAGTGCTTTGCCTGAGACAAAAAGCGTAAGGTGCTAAAAGAAGGCTTTAGGAGACAACCTGTGTGATCCCCTGGAAGGGTGCCCAAGAGGAAGGAGGGGTAACAGAAAATTGACTGCTACAAAGGTGAACATAAATATATCTCATAGTAGTATAGGAAGAAACACCCATTAAGTATCACTAACATAACCACTGAAATATTAGTCGAACAACAATGACACCAAAGGACATGCGAAGCTGTGTCTGGAAATGTCCAAGAGGCCTCAATTCAACACAATGTTCTATACGAAACTGAGAAAATCTGGACGCAAGAGAGATAGTCTTCCATAGGAAAAACCACACTAACTGGTTGTCCAGTGCCAAATAGGCATTCCTGAAAAAAAAAAAAAAAATATATATATATATATATATATATGTGTGTGTGTGTGTGTGTGTGTGTGTGTGTGTGTGTGTGTGTGTGTGTGTGTAACCCTGTGCTTAGTCCAATTGATGACTGCAAGTATCTGCCTCTGTTTGTCAGGCTCCAGCAGAGCCTCTCAGGAGACAGCTATATCAGGCTCTTGTCAGTAAACATTTCTGGGCATTTACAATAGTCTGTGGGGTTGGTGACTATATAAAGGATGTATCCCCATGTGGGGCAGTCTCTGGATGGCTTTTCCTTCAGTCTCTGCTCCACAATTTGTCCCCTGTATTTTCTATCTTGAGTGTTTTGTTCCCCCTTCTAAGAAGGATTGAATTATCCAAACTTTTGTCTTCCTTCTTTAGCTTCATGTGATCTGTGAATTGTATCTGGGGTATTCCGAGCTTTTGGGCTAATATCCACTTATCAGTAAGTGATTACCATATGTTCTTTTGTCATTGTGTTAACTTACTTAATATATATATATTGAGGCGGGTTTTCTCTGTGTAGTCCTGGCTGACCTCGAGCTCACCCTGTAAACCAGGCTGGCCTTGATCTCAGAAATTCGCCTGCCTCTGCCTCCCAAGTGCTGGGATTGATGGTATGGGCCACAACACCCAGTCTTGCCTAATAATTTTATGAAGTCATTGTTTTAATGGATGATTATCACTCCATAGTATTAATGTGCCAAATTATATGTATCTATTCCTCTGCTGAAGGACAGTTGGGTTCGTTGCAACTTCTGGCTATTATAAATAAGGCTACTATGAACACAGTGGAGCATGTGTCCTTGTATATGTGGGAACATCTTTTGGATATATGTGCAGGAGTGGTATGGCTGGGTCCTCAGATAGAACAATGTCCAATTTTCTGAGGAACAACCAGACTAATTTCCAGAATGGTCGTATCAGCTTGCAATCACACCAACAATGGAGTTTTCCTCTTTCTCCAAATCCTCACCAGCATCTATTTTCACCTGAGTTTTTGATCTTAGCCATCACTGACTGGTATGAGGTAGAATATCAGTCTTGTTTTGATTTTCATTTCATGGATGACTAAGGATGATGACTAGGTGCTTCTCGGCTATTAAATATTCCTCAATTGAGAATTCTTTGTTTAGCTCTGTACTCTATAATAGGGTTATTTGGTTCTCTAGTGTCTAACTTCTTGAATTCTTTACATATATTGGATATTAAGATTCTTTCAGATGTAGTATTGGTAAGGACTTTTCCCAGTCTGTTGGTTGCCCTTTTGGCCTATTGACAGTGTCCTTTGACTTGCAATTTTATGAGGTCCCATTTGTCCATTGTTGATCTTAGAAAATAATCCATTGGTGTTTTATTCAGGAAAATTTTCCCTGTACCCATGTATTCAAGGCTCTTTCTTTTCTATTAGTTTCATTGTATCTGATTTTATGTGTGGGTCCTTGATTCGCTTAGACTTTAGCTTTCTTCAGAGATAGGAATGGCTTGATATGATTTCTTCTACATGCTGTCCTCCAGTTGAACCAGCACCATTTGTTGAAAATCCTGTCTTTTTTCACATTGGATTGTTTTAGACCCTTTGTCAAAGATCACATGACCATATGTGTGTGGGTTCATTTCTGTGTCTTTAGTTCTATTTCATGATATACCTGTCTGTCACTGTACCAATACCATATGGCTTTTATCATGATTGCTATATAGTACAGCTTGAGGTCAGAGATGGTGATTTCCCCCAGAAGTTCTTTTATGTTTGAAAATTGTTTTTGACATGCTGGGGGTTTTGTTATCACAGATAAATTTGAGAATTGCCCTTTCTATATCTGTAAAGAATTGAGTTGACATTTTGATGGGGATTGCATTGAATAGGTGGATAGCTTTTGGCAAGATGTCCATTTTTACTATATTAATTCTGCCAATCCATGAGCATAGTAGATGGTTCCATCTTCTGAGGTACTCTTCAATTTCTTTCTTCAGAGAATTGAAATTCTTTTCATAAAGATATTTCACTTGATTGGTTACAGCTATAGCAAGATATTTTATATTATTTGTGACTATTGTGAAGGGTGTTTTTTTCCCAATTTCTTTTTTAGCATGTTGATCCTTTGAGTAGAGAAAGGCCACTGATTTGTTTGAATTAATTTTATATCCAGCCACTTTGCTGAAGTTGTTAATCAGGTTTAGGAGTTTCGTGGTGGAATTGGGGGGGGGGGCATTTAAATATACAATCCCATCATCTGCAAATAGTGATATCTTGACTTCCTCCTTTCCAATTTGTGTCCCTTTGACGTCCTTTTGTAGTTTAATCACTCTGGCTAGGACTTTGAGTAATATATTGATTAGGCAGGGAGAGAGTGGGAAGCCTTGTATAATCCCTGATTTTAGTGGGATTGCGTCAAGTTTTCTCTCCATTCAGTTTGATGTCGCCTACTGGTTTGCTGTATATTGTTTTTACTATGGTTAGGTATGGGCCTGAGTGAAGGTGACTTTGTTTCTAAAGGTTCTTTCCTTCTGATATTATGATAAGAAGCTAAGTAGCAGAAAAAGAAAACATGAAAATTATATAATCTTATCTCTCAGACTTCTATTAGTTCATTGTTCCCACCAATTATAAACATGTTATAAAACAGCTTTGTGCTACATTAATGTCAAATATCTAAGTTACCTACTGCTATAGGTCTAATATTATGAGACAAATGTCAAGGACAACAGAATCTTAAGGGCAAACTTTAAGAAACAAAGTATATAGCTCTTTTCAAGTCTGTACTCATAGGCTTATATGAATGAGGTGAATTATAGACAGAAAAAGAGACCATAAAGATGTGTTTCACAAGTATGTTATAACAAGTTCTTTCAAATGTCTATAGATTAACAAGGAAGTGTATTAGAATATCAATATAAGAGCTTGACATTCAAATAAGGTGGTGCTCTGTTGCAATAGTAGCCAACAGGAGAGTGAACCTGGGAATATGAGGCTTGAGAATTTCATAAGTCACAAAAAAACAAACAAAATAAGAAAAAAGTAAGCCATCAGAATTATAAGAAAACATTAAAAGATTGTACAATCTAGCTAATTAACCTAACTCTTAAGACTCTAAAATAATTAAAACTGGGGTTATATAGAAGGATTAAGAAGAAAAGATGACTAAAATTATATTAAGACAAAATTTCAGAAGAAAATATACAGTTGTACAGTAAAAAGGTAAATTCTCCATCTGGTAGGAAATGATGCAATTTTTTTCAATAATTTTTATTAGATATTTTCTTAATTTACATTTCAAATGCTATCCCGCAAGTTTCCCCTCTCCCCTTGCCTGTTTCCCTGCCCACCCACTCGCACTTCTTGGCCCTGGCGTTCCCCTGTACTGGGGCATATAAAGATTGCAGTACCACAGGGCCTCTTCTCCCAATGATGGCCTACTAGACCATCTTCTGCTACATATGCAGTTAGAGAAACAGGATAGTATTTGAATTGTAAATAAAGAAAATATCTAATAAAAACGATTAAAAAGTCTTTAAAAAGAAAAAAAAATTGAATGACATTTTTTAACATATAATTGTTCTGAATCTGTAAATCAACTTGGCCTCCTAATAATGTTAAGATTTCTGGTTAGGAACATAGTAATATTTCCATTCATTTTAATTGGGAGTTTATCCATTTATAGTGAATACAAGACATTATTTCTACATATTATGACTACTTTGAATTTATTTGATAGCTATATTTTTGCAGTTTTATCTCATTTGTTTTATTTATTTCAAATTATTTTAGATTCTTTTGTAAATTGAACTTATTTTTTATTATTTATTGATAGATTATAATTTGTTTTAATCTTGGCTTATTCAAACATCAATGGAGGCAGAGTCTCTTTGTCCTATGAAGGGTCTATGCCCCTGAATGGGGAAATGCCAGGGCCAAGAAGCAGGAGTGGGTGGGTTGGTGAGCAGGGGAAGGGGAAGAGGATAGGGCGAGGGAGTGTTTTTGGCAGAGGGGGGGAACCAGGGAAGGGGATTACTTTTGAAATGTAAATATAGAAAGTAGCCAATAAAAATAAAAAGAAAAATAAGTTTAGATTTCATGTTCTGAAATCTTTTTAAATTATTACATCCATTGTCATTTAAAAATCCAAAGTTACATGATGAGAAACTAAAAATAGCTTTGTGTCTTCATTTTGATGTATATGAATTTTATGTCTGGTTGTCCTAGCTAGAGTCTTCACCACAGTGACAGATAGAAATGTCATTGTTGTCAGTCCTGTCCTTTCACAGACTTTACAAGGAATTTTTTTTATATACCATGCTATACTGCTCTGTATAGATTTTTATATTGATTCCCATCATCAGGACTAGAAAGGACTAGAATTTAGTTTATTTTATGATTAATAATCATTATATTGCCATCAATCATATTTTCTATTAAAGCTGTGTAGGTTTTGTATATTTTCACATGACATTTTATTAACTAATTTTCATAATTTTAAATATATATGTCCTTAAAAAATGATAGAGTAACAATTAAGAGATAATTATTATGCCAGATGTAGTAGTACACATTTGGGATTCGGCACGCATGGGTCTATGCTAGGTTCTCTACATATTGTGGTTGTTTATCTTGTACGTTTTGTGGGACTCCTAAAAATGGTAAGTTGGGATATGTCTGTCTCTTTTGTTTTCCCTTGGGAGGCTTTTCCTTCTTACTGCTTTTACATAAGTGTTTGTACCTATTCTTATTGCATCTTGTTATGCCATGTTTAGTTGATATCCCTTGGTGGCTTGTTTTATTCTTATGGGAAATAGAAAAGGAGTGGATCTGAAGAAAAGGGAGAGTGGGAGCAGGGACTGTGAGGAGTGGAGCCTATCATCAGGATGTATTTTCTAAGACAAGAATAAGTATGTTTATTTTATTCTTAAAGGAGCAATTTTACAGTGTTAGCTGAGTCCCTGAGCAAGACATTTAATACTCTATAAAAATGCTAGCCCTGTAATAGGAGCATAGAGTCAATCAACTGTGTACTATTCATGGAGTTAAGGGGTAGGGAGTTATAACTATTAAAAGGTAGGGCATTTCATAGGATGATTTTTAAGTTGTAATCTTTGGACACAAGATTCGATAAGGATAAATTCAGTCTGATATCAAACCATTGCTGGACAAATATTATTGCAGAGGCTTCTGCTCACATCCTGAATTGCATTTGTTGTATTTTGATGTTCTGCTGTTTTATAATGCATAATGGATGACCTTTGAACAAAGTTGAGTTTTTAAAGATTCTTTTGTGATAGTTACTATTGAGCACAGGAACCTTTCTTTTGTAAATCCCCAGCTTTGTATTTTATCCACTTTGATTCAGAGTGTGTTCACAACTTCTAAGCTTCAGCTGTTACTGATAGGCATGGCTCTGGGAGCAGTAACTGGTATTGATGCTGCTTTATTAGATGTACAGAAATTTTCTTTGAGTTTTAAAAAAAAATGCACATGAAATTTGAAAGCTCTTAGAGTCTTACCTAAGCACTAAGGGAGGCTTTTTTTTTTCTTTCTTGCATCCTGTCCATATCAAGACTACGTGTAGCAGTCATTGCATTAATCCTAAAAAGAAACAAATTAAGATTTCTCTCAAAACACTGGGAATATGGAAATAGATAGTCTACTGTAAGAATAATTGAAAAAATTTAAAGAGTGCCATAATATGGCTATGTGTGTTGTGCTTTGGGGAAAAAATGACAACCCAAATTTATCATTAAAATATATTTTAAATTAAGGCTCAAATATAAAACTAATCATAAGTAAAAGAAACACTTGCATGTCAAGATATGGTTTCTCTCAAATGTGGTCACTTATGTAATATCCTTTAAAACTATTATTATTATTATTATTATTATTATTATTATTATTATTATTATATACTTTATTTATTTATATTTTAAATGTTGTACCCTTTCCCAATTTCCAATCCTCAAACCCCTATCCCAGCCCTGCTTCTCCCTGCTTCTATAGGGTGCTTGCCCACTCATCTACCCACCCATAACACCATGCCTGACATTGCCCTACACTGGAACATTGAGCATTCAGAGGACCAAGGGCCTCTCCTCCCACTGATGTCAGATAAGGTCATCCTCTGCTAAATATGCAGCTGGAACCATGGGTCCCTCTATGTTTACTCTTTGGTTGGTGCTTTAGTTCATGGGGTCACTGGAAGATATGGTTGTTTGATATTTGTGTTCTCCCTGTGGGGTTGCAAACCCCTCAGCTCCTTCAGTCCCTTCCCTAATTCCCCCATTGAGGACGCAGTGCTCAGTCCAGTGGTTGGCTGAAAGCTTCCCCATCTGTATTTGTAAGGTTAAGGCAGAGCCTCTCAGAAGACAGCTATATCAGACTCCTTTCAACAAGCAAATCTTTGCATCAGCAATAGAGTCTGGGTGTGGTGTCTGTATTTGGGATGGGTCCTCAGGTAAGGCAGTCTCTGGATGACCTATTCTTCTGTCTCCTCTCATACATTGTCCCTTCATTTCCACTAGATATTAGCAATTCTGGGTTAAAAATTTAGAGATTAGTGGGTGGCCCCCTTCCCTCAACTGGGACCCTTACATAACCTCTGGATATGCTATCTATAAGTTCTCCTTTCTATTTGTCGGATATTTCAGCTCATCTCTTCCCTGTTGGGTCCTGGGAGCCTCTTGCTTTCCTGGCATCTGGTACTTGCTGATGGCTGTTACCAGTTCCCCATCTTCATTGCTAAACAGGTCTGTTCAATTTCCTGACCATATATCTATCATCTGCATCTCCTCTCATTACTGACCCTGCCCACTCTGCCAGCCTCAAACTCCTCTCTTCCTCCCAAGTTCACACCACCCTCTACCTCCTGTGAGAATTTTATTCCCCTTTTTAAGAAGGACTGAATCATCCACACTTTGGTCTTCCTTCTTCTGGAGCTTCATATGGTCTGTGAGTTGTATCATGGGTATTTTGAGCTTTTTGCTTAATATCAACTTATCAGTGAATACATACCATGTGTGTTCTTTTGAGATTGGGTTACTTCATCCATTTGTCTGATTTTTAATAGCTGAGTAGTACTCCATTGTGTAAATGTACCACATTTTTTTTTTGTATCCATGTCTCTGTAGGCTGACATCTGTGTTGTTTTCAGCTTCTGCCTATTATAAATAAAGCTGCTATGAACATAGTGGAGCATGTGTTATTGGTATATGTTGGAGCTTCTTTTAAGTATATATCTAGGAGTAGTATAGCTAGGTTGTCAGGTAGTACCTGAGCAGTTTTCTAAAGAACCATCAAAATGATTTCCAGATTGTTGTACAAGCTTCCAATCCCACCAAGAATGGAGGAGCATTCCTCTTTCTCCACATCCTTGCCAACATCTTTTGTTACCTGAGTTTTTGATCTTAGCTATACTGACTGGTGGAGGTGGAATCTTTGGGTCATTTTGATTGGCATTTGCTTGATGACTAGGGATGTTGAACATATCTTTAGGTGCCTCTCAGCCATTTGAGATTCTTCAGTTGAGGATTCTTTGTTTAGCTGTGTACCCTAATTTTTAATAAGGTTATTTAGTTCACTGGAATCTAACTTCTTGAGTCCATTGTATATATTGGATATTAGCACTCTATCAGATATAGGATTGGTAAAAATTTTTTACAATCATTTGGTTGCCATTTTGTTCTATTGACAGTATCCTTTACCTTATAGATATTTTTCAATTTCATAAATTTCCATTTGTCAATCTTGATCTTAGAGCATAAGCCGTTGGCACTCTGTTCAGGAATTTTCCCCATGTGCTCATGTGCTTGGGGCTCTTCTTCACTTACTCTCCTATTAGTTTCAGTGTATCTAGTTTTATGTGCAGATCCTAGATGCACTTTGACTTTTACTTCATACAAGGAAATAAGAATGGGCCAATTTGCATTCTTCTACATGCTCACAGCCATTTGAACCAGTTTCAACCACTTGTTGAAAATACTTTTTTTCCACTGGATGATTTTGGCTTCTTGGCCACATATCAAGTGACCATAAGTGTGTGGATTAATTTCTTGGTATTTAATTCTATTTCATTGATCTACCTGCCTGTCTCTGTACCAATACTATGAAGTTTTTATCACTATTTCTCTGTAATACAACTTGAGTTCAGGGATGTTGATTCCCCCAGTAGTTCTTTTATTGTTGAGATAAGTTTTCACTATCCTAGGTTTTTGTTATTTCATATGAATTTGAAAACTGCTCTTTCTAACGCCATGAAGAATTGAGTTGGAATTTTGATGGGGATTGCATTGAATCTGTAGATTGCTTTCATTGAGATGGCCATTTTGATTATAGTCATTCTGCCAACCCATGAGCATATCTATCTATCTATCTATTTATCTATCTATCTATCTATCTATCTATCTATCTATCTATCTATCTATCTATCAAGTTTAAAAAAGAGAGTCAAAATCATTAAAGAAATAAAGTTAACACAAAAATGCCAAATAAAACAAAAACCTAAAAGGAAAATGTTTTTCTGTCTTATATTTGTCAACAAGTCCTGGGAATGCTGGGAATGAGACCTGATCTGATATGTCACGGTGACATAGTAAGGTCCACTTCAGTGGAAAAAGTAATTTCCCTCTACTAATATGTATCCATTGTTCACAGCTTTGTTGGGAGTAGATCCCAATGTCTATTAGTCTTGATCAGCATCGGGATGCATTATGGTTGACCCCATGTAGCTCCTATGCATACTGTGACATTTGGTTTGCATTTATATGACCATCCTTTGTGTCTTGAAGACACTATTTTTTTGAGTCACCTATTACCTCTAGAATAGAACTTTCTAACTTCTCTTCATATATACACTTCTGCATTCTCTTCCATATATAGAACAAGCTTTGAGGAAAGGGGTTTGGCAAAAATATACCACTTAGTACTGAGTTGTCCAAAGTCTCACACCTTCCATACAGTATTGGTCTCTCTGGTAATTCCTATGAATTATAAAAAGAAAATTTTTCTGATTAGGGTTTTACTGACATTGATCTATTAATACAGCATTTTAGTCCATTTATGGCCATTTATACTCATGTTATTGCTATATACTTTAAGCAAAAACATAGTATTATGTTGTCTTTCATATGCTCATGACCTATGGTAGGTCAACCTAACTTCAACAAGCCCCAACAACTTCACATAAATACATACACACATGCATATATACATATACGCATACATGCATGCATTTATACAGACAGACAGAAAAACAGACATATACACATTTACATATTGAGTGGATGGAGTGAAGCTCCAACCACCTGACATACATGCATAAACACATATTTTTGGCATCTGGAACAAGCTCCAGTGAACAGGATTTGAGTCCACTGGGTACATTAGAATCTATGTCTTGTTTTGATTGAGTATCCAACACAGGCAAAAAGTTTGCCAATATTTATGATTGAAGTGGGTTTGAAAGAAGTAAAAGAAACAAACTTTTTGCCACTAAGTCAGTGGGGTAGGTCCTAACAGAATCATCTAGTTTCATGTGAGACTCACTTTGTGAACAGCGATTAGAAAAGTATGTTTTGGGATATCACCAGGTATTGCAGAATATCTGATCACATTGTAAACCTTGAGATTGTGTTATTTACTGAACAACTTTATAGTTTTATGGCTCAGCCTTTATCTCACAATCTCTCTGTCTGGATAATGGATGTACCTTTAGTGCACACATTCAATCCCAAACAATGACAGTAGTGTTAGTTTGTTGAAGGAAGCCCCCATTTTAGAACGGGATGTCAAAATGAGTGGCAGACAGAGTGATGAATGAGAGAAAGATTTGACAGAATAGGATTTACCCAAATCTCATGAAAAGAGAGAGTAGAGGGAAGCTACTTGAGGGAATAGTGCAGAGGGAGAAAGGATGCAGTTTTAGTGGGAGAGCTTTACAGAGATAGCTAGAAGAGAAACAAGTGAGATATGAGTGACAACAGAAGGAACCAGAGTATGATGAGATCTGTCCCTCATTCAGCATAGCTGTAGACATTCAGTTCCTTGACTTACAGAAATTTCACATTGCTGTAATATGCTTACCAATCATTGACACAGAAAAATAACTTGACTGAGAGCATGGTCATGCTAATTACTTATCCAGTTATATCCTGTATGAGGTTTGTTGATCTTGAGAAATTTCACAAAGCTTTACATTTATTTATTGAATTTTATTTTTCATTTTTTTTTTCATTTCATTTTTTTTTTTTTAGATTTTTCTTCATTTACATTTCGGGTGATATCCCATAAGTCCCCTATACCCTCCCCCTGCCCTGCTCCCCTACCCACCCACTTCCACTTCTTGGCCTTGGCATTCCCCTGTACTGGGGCATATAAAGTTTGCTAGACCAAGTGGCCTCAATTCCCAATAATGGCCAACTAGGCCATTTTCTAATACCTATGCAGCTAGAGACACAAGCTCTGGGTGTTCTGATTAGGGCATATTGTTGTTCCATCTATAGGTTTGCAGACCCCTATGGCTCTTGGGTACTCTCTTTAGCTCCTAAATTGGGGACCCTGTGTTCCACCCTATAGATGACTGTGAGAATCCACTTCTGTATTTGCCACGCACTGACAAAGCCTCACAGGAGACAGCTATATCAGAGTACTTTCAGCAAAATATTGCTGGCTATGCAGTAGTGTCTGTGTTTGGTGGCTTATTATAGGATGGACATCAAATAAAAGGTCAGTATGAACTGTTGTGTTTAAAATGGCTTGAGTCAGAGCTGACCACCTGGACGCACTTCTGCCACCTGCATAAGAGCTCACTGAGGTTTTTATTTTATTTATTTATTTATTTTCTTCTATCAGCTCTCTTAGAGTTTTACTGCTGTGAACAGACACCATGACCAAGACCAGCTCTTATAAGGACATTTAATTGGGGCTGGCCTATAGGATGAGAGTTTCTGTCCATTATCATTAAGGGGATATGATGGCAACTTCCATGAAGGGAAGGTTCAGGCAGAGCTGAGAGTTAAGAGTTGTACATCTTCATCTGAAGGCTACTAAGAGAAGACTGGCTTCTAGACAACTCTTAAGGTGGTCTTAAAGCCTACCCCCATAGTTACACACTCACTCCAATAAGGCCACTCTTCAAATAGTGCCACATGCTGGGCCAAACATATTCAAATCACAACACTGACAGAGAAAGCTGTTCATCAGCATGGCGCAGCAAACAATTCCTGTAGTTTTGCTGATCAGTATTAGGATATGTGTTTCATAAACCATCCATATCTAATTGAGGTCAGTGTTTGTGTGGTTTTGGGGCAGACTCATAGACACCAAGAAGAAGGAGCCAGAAGATGAGAACAGACTGCCAGAGTTAGTTTGAGTTCAAGCAGAACAAAAAGTCAAAGCTAAGAGAGAAACCAGATTGAATCAATTAGCTTAGAGAGTTTAGAGCCAGAACAGGGTAGTTGAAACAATCTATCACAGTTCAGAAAGAATGAGAAAGAATGCACTTATTCAGTAGTACACCACAGAAACTGAAAGCATTCTAGGCCTAGATAAGATTGTATGGAGGTAGGAGCTTCCAGGGTTAGGCCTAGGTGAGGAAACTGAGGCAGTAAGCCTCAGAGATGACAATACAGAAGAGTAAAAGCTAAGGTACAGGTTACTGTTTCAATGAGAATGACTCTCTTAGAATCATATAATTGATTAATTCTTTTAAAAGGCTTTTAGTATTGCTTATCTCTCTCCATAGTCTGACCTTTACTTTCCTTCAAATCCCCCTCCCCATTTCACCTGATTTTCTCTAGTTTATGCTTTATTTTCCATTACACTTTTCTTTATTACCTCTTCCTTTTAAGATTTGTATGCGCCACTTCCTTCTGTGAATCTAATGTCTTTGCTTAATTGAATTGAAACACATATCAAAATGATACCATAGGAATTTTTATAGACTGAGAATTTTGAAACACAAATGGGTAGGTTTTATGAGATCCTGGCTTGAAAGCATAAACACAGACTTGTTGGTCCTAAATAATTTTGCACAAAATAAATGTTTCGATTAGTATTTTATTTGTATGAATGATAAAAAGTGAGTATCAAACTCATTAAACTAAGCAAAGTTGCACATATACTAACTACTTTCTATTTAAAATTGATGTGTTAGTTACATTTAAGAACACATTATTTCCTTCTCATATAAATGTTTCAAAATTTGAAAAAAAAATTTTATTTTTTCATTTACTTTTTGCAATTATAATATATTTATTTTATTTATCCATTTCTTTATTTCCTTTATGTGTTCCTATAAACCATGTCCAACTAATCTTCAAATCCTTGGGCTCTGTTTTCATTAATTGCTATTACATACATATTTGTCAAAAATATTTTACATTCTTTGACTTTTAAAAGTATCCTACAATAAATGGAGAAAACAAACTAGTGATTAGGTTAAGTACTAGAAATGAATTTATATGCAAATTGTTTGAGTAATGTAAGCATAACTTGGAAAGTTTCAGGGGAAAAAATTGTCTGAACAGTAGGTCTAAAACTGTGAATCTTGAATAAGAAATTAGATAATAAAGAATTACTCAAAATTTTCAAAATGAATATAATGTTCTATAAAACTATAACTTATTATTGGGCACATAAAACAAAGTGAAATAGAAGAAAATCATTATTATATAGTTATAATTATAAAGACAAATGATAATGAGAGCAAAGTCCTATTCAAAATGACTTTTCACTGTCAGAGAACAATTGGGAATATACTTTTCAGAGTTAAAAAATTTCGTCTAAAGAAAATATGTATTTGAGAATGTTCTTGTTTGAACATTTCCCAAAACAGGAATAACCTTGTCTTTGTGCAGTATCCTCTCAAGCCCATATTGAGTTAAAATCGTTTTATAAACTCTTTATGACTTAGTTCCAAATAGGGCTGAAATCCTCAGTGGTTTGTATAGAAAATTAGGAATAAACCATGCCTTGTAATCTTAAGAGATTAATATGAGAAATATGCAGAATTTGAATAATACAATTCCTGTTTGATTTTTCTTATATGTTACTCTCATAGAATGGTACATTGAGCCAATAGACATAAATTGTCCATACTTTATCTGTGATTTCAAATCCCTTAACATTAACAGAATTGAAATTCTTAAGGCAATATTAACACAAAAGGATATGAAAATATTTTTATGCCTTTGAAAACACACTAAATATTCACAGAGATCACTATCCATATTAAAAAATAAGGAAAGTCGAAGGTGCTGAAATGGTACCATTTTAAAAGAGGGAGTAGTGATTGCTGATTATTATTTTTGTCTTATACACATGACATATCTCCAGGAAAGCAAGTAAAAACTATGTTTTACAACTTATTTAAATGCTAAAATGTTCCATATATATTTGGGCTTGTTTGGCATAATAGCTGACAAATGTGTGCTTTTTATTTTAAAATTTTAAATTACATGATGTAAATCTAAAACTAGAAGAGGCATTCTCATATGTAATTATCATCAGTGATAGAAAAGGATATGATTTTGCCTGATGTTATTTAAATGTGGATATTGTTGTGTGTTGAATTCTTCATTTTTATGATAACAAATACAAGGGAGTAAAATTATTCAAATTTGAGCATTTCTTTCCACAGTTTTGGGAATGTAAATTTATGTTCCTCTTAAAGCAGCTAATGATGTTGTAGGCAGGGAAAATATCCTACGTGTCTTAACAAAAACAGAAAGGAATTGGATTGAGAAATATGATATTGTATCAAAAATTCAGTTTATTTTTGTCAAAATAGAAGAAAATCTAGCCAATCTTTTGTATATCAAAGGATTATGGCCAATTCTATCAGTTTCTATGCTCAATTTGTTTAATCTCTGTAAATAAATCTTAACTAATCCCATTTTTCTGTCAAGTCCACAGCCAACAAGTTTTTAAGATTCATTGTCTACCATATGTTACAATAAAAAGTTTTCCAGAAGGAGATTAGAATTTTGAGATCAAATTCTTATCTATCCATATGTGAAAACATCTGCTCTTCCGTAAGGACAGCCAATGTCTATGTTACATGTCTATTCAGGTCCTCAAGATTTCATAGAGCATTAATAAAAGAAATATTTCATAGAATATCTTCAAATATGTTCTAAAATAGATTTTAAAGTAGTAGGATATCTTTAGCAAGTGGGAAACCCATGTAGCAAAATGTCTTAAATGCACAGCCCTCTTTAATTGAATCATATTGTTTCCTGATATTTCATTAGACAAAATGAAACCAACATCTCAATTTGATTTTATTCTAAACATATAATTGTAGGTACACAAATATATGTGCACATATATGTATACATTATAGACAGGTAGATTGATGTGTATCATGAAAGCTGACAGAAATTCACATTTTATAAAGCAGTATTTCCTATTAAGCAAACAAAAATATCCTTGGGTAAAACAGGAAAAGTTCTCAATATTTAGTACGTTGATTACCTATGTAAATCTTAAGCTTTCCACTTAACATTTTGAAGAAAAAAATGTAAAATTAATTTAACTTAAAATATTTAGTACAAATAAATTATCTTGTATATTTTCTTTAACCTTATGGTGAAAGAGTAAACCCATAGCAGAAAACAGGTTTCAGGTTCTATATATTCAGGTTTCTTTTTTTGTTTTTCTCTCTTTTTTTTTTAATTAGATATTTTCCTCATTTACATTTCAAATGCTATCCCAAAATTCCCCTATACTCTCTCCCTGCCCTGCTCCCCTAGCTATTCACTCCTACTTCTTGACCGAAGTGTTCCCCAGTACTAGGGAATATAAAGTTTTCTAGACCAAGGGGCCTCTCTTCCCAGTGATGGCCGACTAGGACATCTTTTCCTACATATGCAGCTAGAGATATTCAACTTTCATAAAATAAAACTATTTTGATTTTTTATTCTGATTTATTTTAATAAAGTATATACATGAGTGGAGGTTTAATATACAGATTTAATAAGTTTGTTATATATATCAGGTTACCATCGAATTTAGTATTAGTTCACTCTCTGAAATTCACTGTTTCTTTCCACTGAGTCTTCTCAATAAGAAATAAATTGTGTGTGGGGGGGGGGAGGTATGTTTCTGGGATCCACCTCTGCTCTGCCACAGGGCTCCACTGCTCAGGGAGTCAGGATACAGGAAGTTGACCTGCTTATCCCATGCTGTTGCACTGTAGGTGTTGGGCTGTAAGGAAGCTACAGGACAAGGTTCCAGGAGGTAGGAATGCACAGTCTAAGGTGCTGGGCAGCTGGAGGTGGCTCCTGTATCCCTGGGCCTGCAATGAGGCCAGGGCCATCTCGTTCTCAGGCTCACCAGTACACAGGCTCTGTTGGATGCTACAGAAGACCTGAGATCAGAGTGGAGGCCATGGGCTGGATCCAGCCTGGGACCAAGTGGGAAAAGAGGGGAGAGCTATGGCTGGTTCTACAGGGAGAGTCTGGTTTATCAGCAATGGCAGATTTGGGCTTTGCTTGGTGGCTGCTGTTGCTGAGAGGCCTTCTAATGGAAATGAGATACAGTTCTATAGGTGAAGGCTCCAACACTGAAACTTATAGAGGAGAAAGTGGGGAAAAGCCTCGAAGATATGGGCACTGGGGAAAAATTCCTGAATAGGACAGCAAAGGCTTGGGCTGTAAGATCAAGAATTGACAAATGGGACCTCATAAAGTTGCAAAGCTTCTGTAAGGCAAAAGATACTGTCAACAAGACAAAAGGGCCACTAATAGATTGGAAAAGGATCTTTACCAATCCTAAATCTGATAGGGGACTGATATCCAATATATATAAAAAACACAAGAAGGTGGACACCAGAAAATCAAATATCCCCATTAAAAAGTGGGGCACAGAGTTAAACAAATAATTCTCAACTGAGGAATACCAAATGGCTGAGAAGCACCTGAAAAAATGTTCAACATCCTTAATCATCAGGGAAATGCAAATCAAAACAACCCTGAGATTCCATATCACACCAGTAAGAATGGCTAAAATCAAAAAATCAGGTGACAGCAGATGTTGGCATGGATGTGGAGGAAGGGGAACACTCCTCCACTGTTGGTGGGACTGCAAGCTTGTTCAAACACTCTGGAAATCAGTCTGGCGGTTCCTCAGAAAATTGGATATAGTACTACCAGAAGATCCTGCAATACCTCTACTGGGCATATATCCAGAAGAGG
The DNA here is from genome assembly GCA_902729485.2 of Mus minutoides. NCBI lineage: Eukaryota > Metazoa > Chordata > Mammalia > Rodentia > Muridae > Mus > Mus minutoides. Next base: position 308 of record LR754537.1, on the reverse strand, counting down.
TTCCATCTGGTAATAAGGACACATGTTCCACTATGTTCTTAGCAGCCTTATTCATAATAGCCAGAAGCTGGCAAGAACCCAGATGTCCCTCAACAGAGGAATGGATACAAAAAAAATTGGTACATTTACACAATGGAGTACTACTCAGCTATTAGAAACAATGAATATATGAAATTCCTAGGCAAATGGATGGATCTGGAGGGTGTCATCCTGAGTGAGGTAACCCAATCACAAAAGAACTCACATAACATGTACTCACTGATATGTGGATATTAGCCCAGAAGCCTAGACTACCCAAGATACAATTT
>LR754533.1:26995-49705 GCA_902729485.2 Mus minutoides | reverse complement strand
CACGAGTCAGCAGGAAGGTTTAAGACCAGCAGGGATGTCTGGAAAAAATATGCTCTATACATAGCACTTTCTGGATTTAAAGATGACCTCTTATCTTCCAGGAATGCAGTAGTAGATCTATGAAAATGCCAACGTGTACTTGTTAAATATTTCAAAATGTTACAGAAAGCCTCAGAGATTGCTTTTTCCAGTGTAAATGCAAACTCCTGAATGACTGTTCAAGCCATAGAGGGCAACGGTGAGGTAAGCAACACTCCTCCATATCCTCTGCTCCAGTTCCTCCCTCCAGCTTCCTGCCCTACTTGAGTTTCTGCTCTGGCTTCCCTCAAAGATGGCCTATGGCTTGGAACTCTAAGGAAAATGAACTCTTTCCTTCCAAAATTGCTTTTAATCTTGATGTTTATCACAGCAACAGAAAACAAACCGAGACACCAATCCTGGGCCAGAGTTGAAAAGAGCAAAGGACTTTCAGGAGCCTGTATGGAAGAGGCACACTGTTCTAGGATGATAGCAAGAAGAGGACAGGGAAGGTAAATATGTAAAACATGGAAAAGATCCTAGACATTCTATTGTGAGAGGTTGGGAGGGCAAAGTCGGTGTTTTTGTACAGAAACCAAGGCTGGGTTTCATCTAGATAAGGGAACACAAACTACTCAGCAAGTGGGGCAATCTTACAAGCCAAGGGACACGGCTGGAAACCTGCTCAGTAGTTATATAGCCCTCATTAATGAAGACAAAAACCCTTTACTCATACCCCTGAACTGGAAGGTTATAGCAAGGGAAAGGGAGGAGGTGAAAGTTTACTGAATCTCTATTATGAAACACACAGTGCAATAACTTAGGTTGTCTAGCCACTCTAGAGACCAAAAATGGACAAGATCCACATGTCTAGGACCAACTGAGGTGGCTAACCAACATGAATAGGTAGTTGGTAATATAGTTGGTAAGCAGTAGGTGCCAGGGTGACACTGTACTTACTGGGTAAGTACTTGGTTTACATGATTAGGGAAACCTAATGAGATAAAATGCCCTAGTCCACACTACATACTTAAGGATTAATTGTGGTAGGTTGTGTTCCCCAAAGGCATCTGCCACAATACATCCCATCTCATGGGCCCTTCTCACAGTGTGGCTCTGGCATTTCTCCTTTAAAGGCAAAACTGGCTATAAAATCAGGATCAGGGAAAGTGAAAACGCAGGAGCTCGTGTTCACAATTTATCACAAATTTCAAGAGCATTAAAGCCAAGTGCAGAGACCTTGTGAGTAAGAAGCCCCATGGGACTACACATGTGGCACACCCATAACAGTCCTGCTTCCAGAGGGAAGAGTGTTCCTGTCCCTGTTTGAGTCTGGATGGACTTGTAACTAAGTTGGACTTGACACACTATAACTTCTGATACAGACAGAAAGCGTGATATAGTACCTGCGTACTCTTTGGGGGTACCTTTATTGGAGCCATCAGTCTGCCATATAAGCAGCCTAGCTAGCCATCTTGAGTCTACCATGCAGAAGTATAAACTACCTTTGTGGTAATCCCTGGTGAAGTGAGGTGAAGGCAATGCAAACTCAGCTTCAGCAATGGTTCAATCCCAGTTCCAATCACCATCTTGCCAGCACCCCACCACAGCCTGCTAGAGCCAGAGGGAGTCGAAAAATTCATTTTTCAACTCAGCATGGCTGGGCCATCAATTCATTAAGTGTTCTTCTTTAGTGCTTATTAAATATTATTTCATTTCTTTTATTTGTATATGTTTCGTGGAGTTTTGCTTTGGTTTGTATATGACTCTATTAGGCTTAAGGATTGTTTGGTCACTGAAAGCAGATGGTAAGGCAACACTCACTTGGGCTGCAAGGAAGAGAAAAATTAATTGGGAACTGATTGGGAACCTATCTCTGCTGGCTAGCTTCCATAGTGCTGAAAGGTGCTATGTGGAATGCAGATCTGGGGAGAGACATCAAAGGCCTTACCCAGAGCTAGTAGCTAAGATATCAAATAGTGGCAAGCCTGTTTGTGGAGGCAACCAGTTGATCTCTTGATTATATGTGAGGCCCACTCAACAGGAGGGATTTCATGTCTGGCATTGCAAACTCAGTCAAAGCCCATTACGAGGGACATCATAGGCTCTAGAGGAACCTGCTCTTGTCATTTTGCTAAGTGGTCACGTTGTCAATCCTTCTTCTAAACATTGATGTTTATACCTATACTTAAGTGCTGCTCCCAACTTTGCTCAGGAAGGTTCTTTTTGCAGTGGGCAGCAGTTAATACAGAGAGAGGCTCATAAGTGGGCAAAGTGCTAATAGTGCTCAGCCCTAAATGGGACATCTGTAACAACCTTCAACAGTGGCTCAGGGAAGATCAAAGAAAAAGAGGTGGGAGAATGGAAAATCTGGAGTATGGAGAGGAATGCTGTGAAATGCTGCCTTCAGGACATGGCAGGATTGTACTCAAGAATGCTACAGCAGCCGGGGGGGGGGGGGGGGGGTGTCTGCCTGCCCAAGATCAAGGCAGTAAAAATTCCAGCACGGGTGGTGGAGGGGCCCTACTTGAGGAGACAGTGACAGTTGATGGCTGCTATGAGGGTCTCACTTACCTTTGTGGATGTGGTCACTGGTAGGTTGTCCATGTGGCAGCAGAAGGACTCACATCCATGTACATGAAGGCAGCACTAATTTGACTCAGCGCTTTATCATTTTTTTTTTTAAAGTACTGTCTGGAGAGATGGGTCAGTGGCTAAGATAATTGGGCACTCTTCTAGAGAGCCTTGGATCAATGTCTTTTCAGTGTATCAGCATCCACATAGTGGTCCACAATTGAGGATCTGGCGCCCTCTTCTGGCCTCCACAGAAACCAGGCACACACATGGTACACAGACATTCAGACAAATCACTTGTGTAAATAATATTTTTAAAACTTAAGAGAGGCCACTTGATGTTGGGAAGGGGACATGTTGGGAGGTGTGTCTGGAAGAACTTAGAGTAGGGTGTGTATCTGATCAAACTACATTCTGAACTTGTGTGTAATTCACAAAGTACTATATTTAAAAAGCCAAAAGGAGTGGGGGGAGCTACAGCAGCTAAAAGCATATATTGCTCTTGCAGTCAAAGTTCATCTCCAGGGCTTCTGAGTCCTCTACTGAACTCAATGTGCACCAGACACAGGTCCATGCATGCAGACAATACACTTAAACACACAAAATAAAAATTTTAGAAGCCACATGCTGTTGAAGCTAGGTGCATGAGAAGTCACACAACTATCTTTCCTGTTTTTAGATTGTATATAAAAATTTTCATGGTAGAAAAACAAAAGTTGCTTGTAAAACTGTAGCCATATGACAGCTATTATCTGTTTTTACCAATTCCTTTTTAGTGTGCCCTGACAAACTTTTTTGGGGCTGGAGGATGAAGACACTGCCAAGGAATCCAGAGTGTTTGAAGCAACATGGTAGAAGGGACCACATTCATATAGTTCTTATCATGTAGTCACCTGGCTCACAAGATGCTGTGTTGCTCCCTAGAGCTCTTGGAAGTCCATGAGAGGTCAGCAGGAACATGGATACCAGGAACCACTTCCCAGCTCACCTTTGTACTGAAATGGATTGCCCTCCCCAACAACTGCGGTTTCTGAGGTGCATTTTTCAGAATGTTGTACTATATTGTATGCTTCTAGAGTTGTCACAGGGGACAAGAGAAAGACAGTCAAACTAAAACCATGTAAATGGAACCTCATGGATATTCATAGTCTGTCAATCCATATGNACAGGTTGCATTCAATCCATAAAAGCAAACAAGCAAGCAAACGAACAGACAAACACTCTACCTTATAACCAAAAGAACTTCTCTTGGAAGTCCATGAGAGGTCAACAGGAGCATGGATATATGCTCACCAGGAACCACTTCCCAGCTCAGCTTTGTACTGAAATGGATTGCCACTAATGCTAGAGACCAAAGCCCCATTGTCTCATAGAAGTCGGCTCAGAAACTTCCATGCTTCTCATTTTACTAGGCAAAACCCCAGGTCCTTTGAATGACTCTATACTCCCACCTCCTGTGACCTCTGTGCTCTCCTGCCCCATTAGCACAATTCCATCAGGCCTACTACTTCCTTGCTCTCTCTTCAATCTGTCAAGCATGCTCCTGCCTCAGGCCTTTATTCTGATTGCTCCCTCTGTCTGGAATGCAGTCATCTCAGATAGCTGCAAGGCTACCTCAACTCCTCTCCTTTACCCAAACGCACTTTCTCAGCCAGACTTCCCCTTCTCACCTTCTTTAAAATTGCAGCCCACCCCTTCCCCCTCCCTTCCCCCTGAGGCTTGCTGGTCTAACGTGCTTGCTCCCCACAGCACATACCACTTACATTTTTTGCTGACTGATTTTTTTTCCCAGCTGAGAAGAAGCTCTGGGTGAGCAGAGCCTTTTGTCTGTTTCATTTAGATAGTTCCAGCACCTAGCACTGTGCTTAGCATAATGCCAGGCCCAGGGCAGGTGCTCCATGAATATGTGTTGGATGATATGGGTGACTGAAAATTCCTACCCACAACAATTGTCCCTAATGTTCAGAAAACTTGAACTGAGAAAACACAAGGGCACTGCTTGCCTTTGTAAACCTACTTCTTGTCTAGAATTATATACATATACACATACATATACATATCCTCTAAAACATCACTGAAATTAATACATTTTAAATAAAGGAGCTAAAGGGGTTTGCAACCCCATAGGAAGAACAACAATATCAACCAACCAGGACCCCCCCCCCCAGAGATCTCAGGGACTAAACCACCAACCAAAGAGTACACATGAAGAGACCCATGGCTCCAGCTGCATATGTAGCAGAGGATGGCCTTGTCAGGCATCAATGAGAGGAGAGGCCCTTGGTCCTCTGAAGTGTTGATGCCCAAGTGTAGGGGAATGCCAGGGCCAGGAAGTGGGAGTTGGTGGGTGGGGGAACACCCACATAGGAGCAGGAGGAGGAGAAGGGATAGTGGGTTTGTGGTGGGGAAACCAGGAAGGGGGATAACATTTGAAATGTAAATAAAGAAAATGTTCAATAAAAATATAGAGGCTAACCCTCAGAGAAAGATATGTTAGTAGCTAAAAAACAAATGTAAATCTATCATTAGGGAAGTCTCAGCATAAGACAAGTATATAGGCTGCAGAATTAGACACTTAAGCTTATCATTTAATCTTGGAGTGTTTACCCTGTATTCAAACTTTAAATACGGTAACTCAAGACATACCTTTACATATTAGAAGGCATTTGCATTATATAATGTATTTTAAATTTATTATCATTGGGTGTATAATTATTGTTTGACTTTCCCTTGAAAAATAAATGAGAAAGAAAAAAAATCCTTCATTTTTTTACATATATTACCTTAGGTGTTTTGATGTCTCAGAAAACTTATAACACAGAGTAGTAAAACTTTAATAGTTTGAGGAACAATTCATTTGCCTATAAACCATTTTTTTTTTTTTGCTGCTTGCCACTCTACTGTGATTAAAGTGAACATTGTGTCTTGAGGTGTTATTCTAGCTATATGTATTAATTGCAAGGCTGCCTGCCCCTTGCCAGCTGTGAAAGGTCGTGTCTGGAATCATAGTACTTCAGAGACTGAAGTAGGCGGATCTCAAGTTCTGGGCAAACCCTATTTTAGTAGGGAGTAATAGGCCAGCCTGGGCTACACTGTGAGACCCTGTCTCTGAAAATCAAAAAGGTGGACTGGCAAAGCCTGAAAAGATGACCCATTAGATAAGGATGCTTGCCTACAAAGGCTGATAATCTAAGTTCATACTCTTGGACTTGCAAATGGAGAAAAGAGACTCCTGTAAGTTGCCTTCTGACCTCCACGTGCATGCTGTGCCGTTCATTCAACCACACTTTGAAGATCAGCCACCAAACCCAGACACTACTGCATATGCCAGCAAGAGTTTGCTGAAAGGACCCTGATATAACTGTCTCTTGTGAGTCTATGCCAGTGCCTGGCAAATACAGAAGTGGATGCTCACAGTCAGCTATAGGATGGAACACAGAGCCCCAAATGGAGTAGCTAGAGAAAGTACCCAAGAGGTGAAGGGGTCTGCAACCCTATAGGAGGAACAACAATATGAACTAACCAGTACCCCCAGAGCTCCTGTCTCTAGATGCATATGTAGCAGAAGATGGCCTAGTCGGCCATCACTGGGAAAAGAGGTCCCTTGGTTTAGCAAACTTTATATGCCCCAGTACAGGGGGATGTCAGGGCCAAGAAGTAGGAGTGGGTGGGTAGGGGAGCAGGCCGGGGGAAAGGTATAGGGAACTTTTGGGATAGCATTTGAGATGTAAATTAAGAAAATATCTAATAAAAATAAAATAAAATAAAATAAAATAAAATAAAATAAAATAGTGCCCCTTGGTGCTGGGGAAGTGGCTTAGTGGTAAAGTGTTTAGACTCCACTCCAGCACTGCAAAAGAGGGATGAATGGGCTGCACATCTGGCTCTGTGTTTAAGAATGCTTACTGCTTTCACAGTTTTGTTCCCAGCACCCATATGGTGGCTTACCAGCAGGGGATCTGATGTCTCTTCTAACATCCAAGGGCTATATATACTTGGTGTATATACACCCAGTCACAAACATACATATACATAAAATTAAATAAATTAATATTTTAAGAAGGGAGGGGAAGGAGTATCCCTTGGCCTTATACCTGTGAGAATTGTTGCTAAGTCTGTTATTCTGTGAAAACACCCCTCATCTCCTGACTTCTTTCCTATGTTGTCTGTCTCCCTCCAGCTCAGGGGACTTCATTTAACCACATGTTCTGCTTGGTCCCCAACACTCTCCAGATGTTGCTTTTCCATTAGTAGTTAGGGTACAATTCTAAACTCTTCCCTGTTGGAAGATGTGTTGCTTTGAATCTGATTCTTAATGGCTATTGACCTCGGTTCCATATTTCTTTTGAAATGGCTGACTGTCTCACAGTTGATATTTACTTTGTTCCTTCTCAACAATGAAGACAGTCCTAATGAATAGCTTTCTAAGACTGACTGTATCATAAAATCATAGGGCCTGAGATCATCCCAAATGCAAAACATCTACAGCAACATATATCATTATGTATATTTCACAGTCACCCATATGTAAGGAAGTATATTGTGAGAGATTGTGGAGGGCATAGTAATTAGTATTGTGAGTGAGGAAAACATATTTCACAATTTACACATATACATATCCGTAAGTAATATGTAACGTTGCCCTCATTTTCATTGCCCATGATCTAAAATGAATGGTCATTAACACTTTCCCCATGGTGTCACTCAGCGCTGGAGCTCTCTGTCCCCTAGCTTGTTAGAACTGTCAATCAGCAACCTTTCCTCAATTCTCATTGTCTGAGCTCAATCATTGGTCCATCCTTCTACTTCTGAAGTCTCTTTGCTGCTAAATGCTTTTCTGGCCTGGCCCTTTGGACACATGAGATATCAGTGCTCACAGGGAATGACCTGAATTGTCACTCACTTTTGCAAGCCCATTTCCTGTTCTGACCTCCAGCACAACACATTTGTGCATCTTTGCTCTATTATTCCTTGAAGCTTATCATGTCTGACTTCCAACCCAGCATCCTCAGAAAGTGGGCTTCTGATCTTTGCTCTGTATCACTGACATCAGCACCAGATACACAACCTGACTCATCCCTGACTCCCTTCCTGACAGCACACCCACAGTCTGTTAATCATCCCCCCCCTTGTTGATTCTTTTAAAAAAATGGTTTGAATTGATGAAATATTTCAAACACATGGAAGACAGAATAGACCCCAGTTATGGTACCAGTCAGACTTGATAACAACTATTATCAATGCGTGTGAAGTCTATGCCCAGCCTTCTTTGAGTCCCCTTCACTTCTCCACTGTCTTGGAAGGAATCTTCTTTCTCTCTTTCCTTTTCTTTATTTTTCTCTTCCTCTTTTCCCTTCTTTCTTGCCTCTCCCACTTCCTTTCTTCCTTCCCTGCTTCCCTTCTTCCTTTCCTCCCTTCCTCCCTCCCTCTTCCTTCTGCTATTTATTTATTTATTTATTTATTGGAGACATACCACAGCCTAGGCTAGTTCTAAACTTGATTTTCTCTGACTTCAACCTTCCTAGTGCTGGGATTCCAGGCTTATGCCATTTTGCTTACCTCAGAAGATACCACTATCTAATGTCTGTGTATATATTTTTAAGCAAGATTTTATACTTTTACTACATATCCATTTGTCCATATAGTATATACAGTTCACATTTTTTTTTTTTTTTTTTTTTGGTTTTTGAGACAGGGTTTCTCTGTATAGTCCTAGCTGTCCTGGAACTCACTTTGTAGAACAGGCTGGCCTCGAACTCAGAAATCCACCTGCCTCTGCCTCCCGAGTGCTGGGACTAAAGGCGTGCGCCACCACGCCCGGCTACAGTTCACATTTTTAAAGGTTCATGATTTCACCTGTATGTATGTAGGTGTACCAATCCATGTCTGGTGTCCACAGAAGTCAGAAGAAGGTATCAGATTTCTTGGAGTTGGAGTTAACCATATGGTTATGAGCCACAATGTGGGTGCTGAAATCAAACCTGAGTCAACTACAAGAGCAACAGATACTCTTAATCATTAAGCCATCTCTCCAGACCCTCACCTTGCATTTCCTTTTTTAAAAGATTAACTATTTTATTTATATCCCAAATGCTGCCCCTCCTAGTCTCTCCTCCCATAGTTCTTCACCCCATCCTCCTCCCCTTCTCCTCTGTAAGGGTGATTCCCTTGTTGCCCCAGACATACCCCCTTCCCTGGGGCATCAAGTAATGGTTTCAAGGATTGATGCCTGCCCATGGGATGGATCCCAAGTTGGGCTGGTCACCTGACAGCCTTTTCTTCAGTCTCTGCTCCATTTTTGTCCCTGCATTTCTTTTAGACAGGAACAATCCTGTGTCAAAAATTTTGAAGGAGGGTTGCTGACCCCATTCCTCCACTGGGGGCCCTGTCTATCTACTGGGGGTAGTCTCTTCAGGTACTATCTCCCCACTGTTGGGCATTTCACCTAAGGTCACCATTTTTTCAGTCCTGGGAGCCTCTCACATCCCAGGTCTCTGGGAATTTCTAGAGATTCCTCCCACACCCACCCCTGGCAGCCTCGTGTTTCCATTCATTCTCTTGGGCCTCTAGGCTCCTCTCCTGTCTTCCTCCATACCTGATCCTGACCCCCTCTTCCCCTCTCCCACCCAGATCCTTCCCTCCCTCTGCCTCCTGTGATTATTTTGTTCTCCCTTCTAAATGGTATTGAAGCATCCTTACTTAGTCCCTCCTTCTTGTTAAACTTCTTGTGGCCTGTGGGGTGTATCATGGGTATTCTGTAATTTTTGGCTAATATACACTTATCAGTGAGTATATACCATGTATGTGCTTTTGAGTCTGGATTACCTCACTCAGAATGATATTTTCCAGTTCCATCCATTACCCTGCAAAAATCCATGATGTCCTCATTTTTAATAGCTAAAACCTGAGTCCTCTGCAGCAGGTGCTCTCTTTAGACAGTCCCTGTATATTTACTTTTTTGCATAGCTTATTGGGCATACCGTTCTGTAATCTGTGCTTGTGGTTTAGCATAATAATTTGTTTGGGCAGTGCAAAAAATGACATTGCGCTTGCTGGGCAGGTACTTTACCACTGAACTATCCCCATACTCTTCATAAGGATTTTTAGTTTCACATAAGGATTTTATGTTTCACATAAAGTTGTGTGACTTAACATGGGGAGAGAGAAATAAATGTCTATTTGTAACAGATATGACACTAAGGACAGAACAAAGAAATCAGTTTATCTAAGTTTGGGTTGGTAAATCAGTAAATTTTGTTTTGTTTTGTTTTGTTTTTTTGAGACAGAGTTTCTCTGTATGGCCCTGGCTGTCCTGGAACTCACTTTTGTAGACAGGCTGGCCTTGAACTCAGAAATCCGCCTGCCTCTGCCTCCCGAGTGCTGGGATTAAAGGTGTGCGCCACCATGCCTGGCGAATCAGTAAATTTATTTCTTTGGGTTATGCTCATTACTCAAAAGCAGCTTCACAACCTACAGGCAACTCCTCCAGAGCCTCTGGTCCAGGAGTGACTCTTTACTGCTTTTTATAAACCTGGAGAATGGCCTTGTGAGTCAGACAACTTTCTAAGATTCCTAAGTTTCATAAACTTCCTGGCTTATAAGCTTCTAGTCCTCCATTTGCAGAAGGAAATATTTTATTTCAGAAGAAATACCTTAATCAGTTAATTGATACATTACATCTAGTGTGTTATTTTGAACTTCATTTCATTCTGGTTACTTTTCTCCTGTGATAAGAGAAGATGGCCAAATGTGACTAAGGGGAAGGAAAGAGTTTATTTCAGCTTACTGGCCACAGTTCATCCCTGAGGGAAGTCAGGCCAGGAACTCAAACAGGAACTTGCAATAGAAACCATTGTGGAATGCTATTTGCTGGCTCATTCTAAATCATGTTTAGCTAGCTTCCTTATATAGCCCAGGGCCACCTGCACAGAGAATGGTGCTAACCATAGTGGACCAGGCCTTCCTACAGCAATTATCAATCAAGACTCACCCAGCCAAACATGACCACAGGCCAATCTGATCTATGCACTCTCTCTCAATGACTAAAGGCTGTGTCAAATTGACAGTCAAAGATAAGTAGGCCATTTTTATTATTCCACAAATACACTATACTTACTGGAATTCTGCATTACTTGTGCACATATCTGAGAGTCTCTCTGAATTTGTTTTGTTTTGAGTAATTAAATATTTTTTATTACTTATTGTTTAATAGTCCAACAATGATTTTAAGATTATACATTCTGAGTTATTCTTTTTTAGCAAAAGAAAAGAACTTTTTATTGTCAAAAATTGGAACTTCCAATTTAGAACAAAAGGAAATACTGGTTTACATCCAAAAGTATAAAAGCAGCCGGGAGTGGTGGCGCACGCCTTTAATCTCAGCACTCGGGAGGCAGAGGCAGGCAGATTTCTGAGTTCAAGGCCAGCCTGGTCTACCAAGTGAGTTACAGGACAGCCAGGGCTATACAGAGAAACCCTGTCTCGAAAATCAAACAAACAAACAAAAACAAAACAAAACAAAACAAAAGTATAAAAGCAAATAGCCAGAAACTATATGTTTCAAATAAATAAATTTTAAGTACTCGAGTGATATCAGATAAACTCTCTAGGAGATTTCCCAAGATTCCACGTGGAAATTCCATCTTGGAGGATGTGATATGTAGTTCTTCTAAACATGTGTTATAAATAAAAATTTAATGCAAAAATACAGATTTAGAACACCTTGCAAGGTGCAATTTTAAAAAATAAATTCAGAGTATTTAAAAAAAAATAACCAACCGGGCGGTGGTGGCGCACGCCTTTAATCCCAGCACTCGGGAGGTAGAGGCAGGCGGATTTCTGAGTTCGAGGCCAGCCTGGTCTACCAAGTGAGTTACAGGACAGTCAGGGCTATACAGAGAAACCCTGTCTCGAAAAAACCAAAAAAAAAAAAAAAAAGGGCTGGTGAGATGGCTCAGCGGGTTAGAGCACCCAACTGCTCTTCCAGAAGTGATGAGTTCAAATCCCAGCAACCACATGGTGGCTTACAACCACCCGTAACAAGATCTGACGCCCTCCTCTGGTGCGTCTGAAGTCAGCTACAGCGTACTTATGAAGAATAATAAGAAATGAATCCTTGGACCGGAGAGACCAACCGGAGCAAGCCAGGCTGTCCGGAGCAAGCGGAGCCGAACGGGGACGGCCGGAGCAAGNTCAGAGGACAATCTTGGCTCTCATTCCTCAAATGTTGCCTGTCCCCTTTTGAAACAGCATGTCTTCCTGTCTTTTAGGGCAGGTATATTGGCCATTAAGCCCCAGGGATTGCCTGTCTTCACCTCTCCAGCATCAGGGTTACCAAAGTGTGCCACAACAGCTGACCTTTCCTCACACGGGATTATGAGACTCTCGAACTGAGGTTCTCATGTGAGGTAAGAACTTTACTAGTGAGCTACCTCCCCAGTCCATGTTTTTTTGTTTTTGTTTTTGTTTTTTTCCTTATTTTTGACATCAACTCTGTCATTTAGCAAGTTTCCACTTTGGGGTAGGTCTGTTCTTGATTCTGTGATGTTCTCCTGTGCCAGCGGTTCCATGTCTTTATTTCTATACCTTTATAATAAGAAAAATGTCCTCATTGTACTTTAAAATGTATTGTTATTGACACCCTATCTCTTACATATATATTGTACAATTTTTTTTGAGACAGGGTTTCTCTGTATAACCAATTCAATTTCCTGGAAATACCTTTTTAAATTGCTTTTTCTCCTTTTTTTTCTTGGATATTTTCTTTATTTACATTTCAAATGTTATCTGCTTTCCTGGTCTGCCCACTGGAAACCTCCTATCCCCTGGCTGTCCTGGAACTCACTTTGTCGACCAGGCTGGCCTCAAACTCAGAAATCTGCCTGCCTCTGCCTCTGCCTCCTGAGTTCTGGGATTAAAGGTGTGCTCCACCACGCCTGGCTCTATATATTGGGCGATTAATATACTAAATTTCACAAAAGAATTGTAAATATTTTGGTTGGGTTATCAGAGTTTATATATCAGTTATAAGGAACATCATCTTTTTATTATGCTCTTCTATCACTAAACATACAGTACTTGGGATTGTTTTAAGAAATATTATTTTATAATAAAAAACACTACAAAAGTTTTACAAATCTTTTCTTAGATTTATTTATCAAAAGCTCATAATTTAATAACTTCTGTTCTACTATGAATATACTTTTTCATTGTTTTAACTTACTGTAAATATATAGCTCCTTATTTCTTTTTTTAAAGATTTATTTATTTATTTAATGTGTGTACACTGTAGCTGTCTTCAGACACCCCAGAAGAGAGCGTCAGTTCTCATTATGGATGGTTGTGAGCCACCATGTGGTTGCTGGGATTTGAACTCAGGACCTTTGGAAGAGCAGTCAGTGCTCTTAACCACTGAGCCATCTCACCAGCCCCTTATTTCATTTTTAAAGTAAGCATTTATTTGTGTGTGTAAGAGTATGTCTCTATGTGTATGTGTGAGTGTGTGAGTTTGTATGTAGGGTGGGACTAGAGAACACTTTATCAGAATTGATTCTCTCCTGCTACCATGTGGGTCTCTGGAATTGAAATATGATTTTCTGGCTTTGTGGAAGGCACTTTTATTCACTAAGCCATATAACTTCTCTGTCTACTGAATTTTTGTTTGTTTGGCTTTCTAAAATAGGGCTTCTCTGTGTAGCCCTGGCTTTCCTGGAACTCACTTTGTAGACCAGGCTGGCCTAGAACTCACAGAGATCTATCTACCTCTGCCATCATTTTAACATTTACCATAAGCCTAACAATTTTGCTGAATTCTTGTACTTTATAATTTGTATATTATCTGAGTGTATTGAATTTTCTAAGTAGACTTTTTCTAACTAGATTTCATTTCTTTTCAATTCTTGTATTTCTTTTATTAATCTCTTATTACACTGCCTAGATCAGCAAGTACAGCACTAAAAAATAAGGACAAGTCCTAAGTAATAAAACTATTACAAAGTATTGTAAACGTTAAACATTACATTTGGTTAGGGTTTTGGTTAAGTGCTCTTTATCAATTTGAGGGTGTTCCTTTTTATTTAAAGCTTGTTTACCATTAATGGCTGATAAATTTTATTGGGTATAATCTTATTGGATGTGTTGATATGGCTACATATTTCTGTTCCTTATTCATTGACTGGTAATTTATATGAAATGAGTTTGTTTTCCCTTTCGCTACTCCTACTACCTGGAATCAAACAGAATCTCACTCTTCACACCTGCTACTTAAGGGCTCTATCGCTGAGCCCGTACTTCCCCAGCTCTTTTTTTTTTTTTCACTTTTTATTTTGAAAGAGGGTAGCCTTGAGCTTGTAATTAACCTTTCTTAACCTCTTGAGGATCTGAAATGACAGGCCCGTGCCACCCTGCCCCACTACTTTAAATGACTTTATGAAGTTGGACTCTTGTTGGAACTCTGGAGTCATCTGGTTCTTTCTGTATAGTGTGCTATGTCTACTTCAGTTTTCCATTCCTATTCTCACACATCTGTTTCTTGACTTTAGCTGATTCCAACAGCCTACAATCAGTTTAATTTTCTTCATGACTATTTTTGTGCTTTTAAACATTCATAAGTTTCCCATTGTCTAGAAAAAAAAAGTCAAAACACCTTTAGCCAAATTTCAGAATTTTTATTTCAAAAACTTTTTTTTCTGTATCATTTGTAAACTTCATTCCATCTGGGATCATTTACTCATTATCCTCCCGTAACCCATTTGCCTTTCCTGTTTCAATAGCAATGCTTTTCCTCACAGTGAGCACACTTTTCATCCAGAAAAAAAAAAAAAAAAAAAAAAANTTAACTCATTTAATTTTCTGAAAAGTAATTAGTCATTGAAGAGTCATAGGCAAATATTAATATAGTACATGTACATGTTATTCTATGATTACCATAACTTCTTTGTGAGGAATGAATTTAAGGAAGCCAGGAATGGAAGATCAAGGTTAATGAGATGGCTCAGTGAGTAAAGGTGCTTGCTGCTAAGCCGGACAACCTGAGTTTGATCCTTGGAACTCAAATGGTGAAAGGAGAGAAATTACTCCTGACAGTTGTCCTCTGACCCCCAAACTCATGCTGTGTCACATGTATACACACACACACACACACACACACACACGCGTACTAAATGTATAAAAATTAAAAGTGGAAAAATTAGTTAAGTACCAATTACAATAGCCCAAATAAAAGATATGGAAACATGGATTAGAGCGGTAGCTGTAAAGATGAAAATATTTACACAGGATAGGGATGTGTGTGTGTATGTACATACATATAATATCTATCTATCTACACATATACATACATATCTATCTATCTATCTATCTATCTATCTATCTATCTATCTACACATATACATACATATACACACATACACATATACATATGTATACATGTATGCACTAAGTTCATGCCTGAATCCCACAGAGGTCAGAAGAGGACACATGATCACTTGGAACTGGTGTTACAGATGGTTTTGAGATGCCATATGGGTTCTGGATTTGAACCCAGGTCCTCTTGAAGAGCAACAAGTGCTCTTAGTCACTGAGCCATCTCTGCAGCCAACACTTGTTGCTTTAAGAATGAATGTCAGTCTAACTACATATGTAGCAGAGGATGGCCTAGTCGTGTCATCAATGGGCGGAGAGGCTTTTGGTCCTGTGAAGGTTCTATGCCCCAGTGTAGGGGAATGCCAGGGCCAGGAAGTGGGAGTGTGTGGGTTGGGGAGCAGGGGGAGTTGGGAGGGGATGGGAGATTTTTGGAGGGGATACTAGGAAAGGAGATAACATTTGAAATGTAAATAAAGAAAATATCTAATAAAAAANCAGGCATGGGGCTTTTAAAATGGTCTGGATAATGTAGAACTGAAACTGTCTAGGCCCTAGATTCTAGGGGATCAATGGAGACTAATGGAAGCTGGCAGGGAGAAAATAAGGGGCAGAGGGTTGAGGGGAGATATGCTTAATACATACTTGTATCAAAATTCATTGTACAATGCATATATTCAATGAAACTTTAAAGTCGACAAGAGCAGATGGACTTCTTTACTCCTGCCTATGAAGTTCATACAGTCACACCTCTATATGGATTTACTAAACACCACAGCTTCTTGAACTGTGGGTTGTGAACTGTATGGAGTCACACATCTGGATGTAGGTGTTGCAAAAAAAAATGCCAATAAGAAAAGGTTTCTGAGATGCAATACCTGACGATTAATTAGAAATTGTATAATGAATCCAAGATAGTTTGGGCAGCACTCAGCCATGTCACACTTGGTGAGTTCATTGCAGAATTGTTTCTGAACACAAGGTTCATGCGTTTTGCACTGTATGTGCTGTCAAGATACAAACACCAGTGAACCCAGCTACCTCAGTGTGGATTTGTAAATATAGTATGTTGTGGACTACAGCATATGTTTTACCATGCACATAAAGTTTCCTGTTCTTAAACTAACGTCATATTTGTTGGGATTTTGTTTCTGTTATTGTTTTTCAAGACAGGGTTTCTCTGTGTAGCCCTGGCTGTCCTGGAACTTGCTCTGTAGACCAGGCTGGCCTAAAACTCAGAGATCCACTTGCCTCTGTCTCGTGAGTGCTGGAATTAAAGGTGTGTGCTATGACTGCCCAGTATAATTTTATTATACAAAACAAAGACTTCTAATATTTTCCTACCACCATCCCTTACTATGTAAATGTCAAACCAGTGTATCTTTGTATTGTATTGTGTTAGAATATTTAATTTTATATGTTACTGGTTAAGTTGCTGACTTGAATCTCATAAAAAAAAAATCATCCTTAATTTTGGCTTGGTTTTAGGCAGAATCTCCAATAATTTCTAAATATCCTCATCTTAGTTAGGGTTTCTATTTCTGTGAAGAGACACCATGATGGCAGCAACTCTTATAAAGAAAAAAACATTTAATCAGGGTTGCCTGATACTTTCGGAAGTCTAAGTCTGCTGTCATCATGGCAGGAAGCATGGCAGCTGTCATCATGGCAGCATGCTGGCAGGCATGGTACTGGAGATGGAATTCTACATTTTGATCAGAAGGCAGCAGGAGACTGTGTGCCACACTGGGCATAGCACATGAGACCTCAAAATCCATCTGTAGGGATACACTTACTCCAACAAGGCCACAACTACTCCAGCAAGGTCACACCTCTTAATAGTGCCACTTCCTATGGCCAAACGTTAAAAAAAACCATGCGTCTATGGAGGCCATTCTTATCAAACCACCACAGTCCCTAAATATACTTCTTCCGTTTTACACTAAATATTTAGGTGAAGTAATGTCCTCAGCATTGGCAATTATAAAATCAAGCTATCAATGAATTCTGACGGACATTCCCACAGAAACAAATCATTTATCTAAAAAAATAGCTAAATTATTTATTATCTAATAATAAATAACTACATTTATCTCAGTATATAAATCCACTTTTATCTTTAATAAGTGGTCCAATTCTATATATGCCAATATTGTTTTTTTATAATTTTATTTATTATATGTAGGTACACTGTAGCTGTCTTCAGACACTCCAGAAGAGGGCGCCAGATCTCGTTACGGATGGTTGTGAGCCACCATGTGGATGCTGGGATTTGAACTTATCACCTTCAGAAGAGCAGTCGGGTGCTCTTACCCGCTGAGCCATCTCACCAGCCCCGCCAATATTGTTTTAAGATAAACTTCTTTACAATTTATTATCAGCAAATATTTATGGTTGCATAAACATTTTCTAAGGCAGAAATTGGTTGCATCTAGAAAAAAATATTAAGAAGTTCTGCTGTAGAGTGTCAAATAACAGAGAAAATAAATCTATAACCCCTTTTATTAGACATATAAACCTCATCAGAAGTTATGGCTACTTTTCTCATTTCTTCCCACAATTCCCTGCTGAAACATGTGGCCCTTAGTGACTTCTTTATGGTAGCTACTGATTGGTCAAAGGCAGGCTCTTATGTAATCAATTCATACACCAGGTGACAATAAATTAATTGGCTTATGTTATAGTCTTTGCCTGACATGAGTTTTGATAACATGATCAATATTTTTTTTTCTGAAATAATTTTTTTTGTACCAGAAGAAAGGAATGATCATAAAATAAGGCACAACACCCCCTTATTGACAAGGACCCAAATTAAAGATTTCTAGTTTGTTAAGATGAAAGGTTGACAGGAGAGTGGTCCTAAATCTTTTATCAGAAGAATGTAGGTAAAAATTACCTAATGGTGAGAAAATAATGTATATTTCTTTGAGGCAAAGCTTAACTATGTAGCCTGGACTGGCTTATAACTATGTGACCTAGGGTAGCCTCAATTCCTCCTGTCTCAGCTTCTTCAGTGATGAGATTATAATATATGCTATCACACACAGTGAGAAAATATTTTTATCCTTTCACAAATATTTAAATAGGATTTATGAATTTACCATATGGAGTGTGCTGTCTAGTTGTATGTCAACTTGATACAAGCTAAAGTCATTTGGAAAGAAGGAACCTCAATTGAGAAAATGCCTCCACTTAATTGGCCTGTAAACAAGCCTATGGAACATTTTCTTAATTTTCTGATGTGAGTGGAGGTAGGCAGTCCATTGTGGGTGGGTGACACAATCCCTGAACAGGTGGTTCTTGGTTCTATAAGAAAGCAGGGTGAGCAAGCCATGATAAGTGAGCCAGTAAGCAGCATTCTTTCATGGTTTCTGCATTAACTCCTGTCTCCAAACTCCTGCCCTGTTTCAGCTCCTGCCCCAGCTTCCTTTGATGATGAACAGTAAGTCAAGTAAATCCTTTCCTCTCTTTTAAGTCATGATGTTTTATCACAGCACTAGTAGCCCTAACTAAGACAATCAGACTGTGTAAACCTACTTTAAACAATGGGACGAGTTACTCCACCCATTAAAGAGCTGAGGACTGTACTTTGATAATTTCTATGCAAATTTATTACTCATATAAGGGCATGCAAGTGTCAGAGGGTCAATCTGGCCTGAACTAGTTTTCTTTTTATATGCACAATAAGGCAAACTGTGTCCTCTGGGTGAACTTTTAGTGAGAATCTCCTATTTGCCATCTTATGCCCATCCATAATAAGGCATGCATATTATTAAAATTTGATGCTCGATGGTGAGGGACATGTATAGTGAACAAAGTCTTACTCAGTCAAAATCTATTAACCAAAATAGGGAACCACCCACACTACACCCTTTGGCAACCAAACTGCTCTCTTTGAACTCCATAGAAGGAACCACAAACAATCATCAAACAACTTTGAGTATCTTTCCTCCTGTGTTGGTTTTTCCTCTTGCAGCATATCCCACCTGTTAAAAATCTTTTAAATCTTTAACTTTCTTTATCATTACTAATTTCCTCACTACTTTGCAATTTGTGTGGGTTTTTCATTCTTGAATAAGAGCCTCAAAACTCCATTCAAATCCTGACTACCCATCAGGAATGCCATTTGGTACCAAAACTACAATTTAATCATTCTTTGGGGTACTTAAATATCAGATATGATTCTTTTGGGTGTACAAAGAAGGCTTATTTTTTTTTAAAGATTTATTTTATTTATTATATGTAAGTACACTGTAGCTGTTGTCAGACACTCCAGAAGAGGGTGCCAGATCTCGTTACGGATGGTTGTGAGCCACCATGTGGATGCTGGGATTTGAACTCATCACCAAGAAGGCTTATTTTTTATTATTGCTTTTTTGTTTATTTAATCAGTCCCAAACACAGGGTGACTTTTAAATGTGAAACAATTCTGTCTCTTTCCGGATGTTAGTATAACATGCATGCATGCTTACATGCTTACACATGCCCTGAAGAGAGAATTTTTTTAAAATTTATTGACTTATAAACTCAAGGATATGGAATAAGACTCCTGTTATTATTGGCACATATTGGTTTTAAGTAAAACACACAAATGCTCAAAGAAGGAATTGTAAGAACTCTGTGCTATTAGGTAATATAAGAGAGAAAGCAATTACATGGAGAAATAATTTGAGAAAAGAAATCCTTTGGGTTGTTTAATTAATCCTACCAGGATAATTNATACATTAAGCAGAAAAAAACCAAACATAATAATCTAGAAGGAAACATGGATGAATATCATTTCTAGACAGGAGAAATCTGTTGTATGTATAGGGAAGGAATGAAAGACTTGGTCATACAAAACCTCTGGGTAAAGATTTGTAACCAAACAAAAACAAGTTTGGAAAAGCAAATGGGGGAGAGGAGAACAAACCACACAGAGAGAGAGAGAGAGAGAGAGAGAGAGAGAGAGACAGAGAGACAGAGAGACAGAGACAGAGAGAGACAGAGAGACAGAGAGACAGAGAGAAGGGAGGGAGAGACGGAGGGAGGGAGGAAGAGAGGGGGAAAAGGGAAGTGGGGGAGAAGAGGGAGAGGGAGAGGGAGAGGGAGAGGGAGACTCACAATGAAACCCAATCAAACAAACTAACAAAACAAATGATGGGCCAGCAAAAAGACACTTGCTACAAATCCAGATTCTCTGAATTCAAATCTAACAGGTGTGCCCCGTCCCCAATACATCAAAACTCACAAATAAATGATAGATGCAATCAAAATTGTTTCCAAATATTTTGGGTCTACTTATATGTAAAATGACTTTATTTTTATCTAAAATTCAAACTTAACTAAGCACCCTCTTTGTTTTTAGTGCTGAGAATTAAAAACAGGGCCTTGTTCGTGGTAAATGTGTTAGGCAGGATTCTCTAGAAGAGCAAAGAACAAAAATGGTATGTGTGTGTGCGCGTGCAATGAACCAAGCTTCCTGTATCTTTTCTTTCTTTCTTTCTTTCTTTCTTTCTTTCTTTCTTTCTTTCTTTCTTTCTTTCTTTCTTTCTTTCTTTCTTTCTTTCTTTCTGAGACAAGGTCTCAATATGTAGCTCTGACTGGCCTGCAGCTAACTGCATATAGATCAAGCTGGCCTAGCACTCACAGAGTTTGGTTTCTGCCTCCAGAGTGCGGGAATTAAAGGTCTGTGCCTTGACTGGCCTGCCTTATTTGGCAAACCTACTTTCTAGGTTTGTGGACATCCTCTAAGACTCTCAATTTCCATTGCAGCTAGCCTACAAGCATGTGAATTGAGTTCTACTTTCAGGAGTCTTCCTTGAGTGGCACACATGGTTAAACCAGGTTCAGCATGGACTTCGATTTGTGCTCATCTAGCTGCTCATAAGTGGGCACTGGCAGCACTGCTGGGCAGGCTCCTTTATAACCAGGTTTAAGACCACTGTTAGTACATGTCTACAGAATGTCATTTATGTAGATGTTGATAGATCCCCCTCCCTCTCTCCTGCTTTATTTTGACCTGAAAGGTTTTTACTATGTAGCCTTGTAGCCCTGGCTGACCTGGAACTTGCTATATGCACAAGGATGACCATGACAATCCTCCTTCCAGTGTCTCCTGAGTGCTGCTGAGATTACAGGTATTTTCCAGCAGGCCCAGCAGGCCCAGCAGTCTTTGAACTCTTTTCCATGATGTTAGTTCTGTCACTTGGTTGGGGTATCCTTTCTGGTAGCTCAGTCCTCCCCATAAATCTGTAAAAGGCTCAAGCTCCTTTGAAAAACTGCTCTGCTCAATCCTCCACAATCAGCCTTGTTAGTTGTGACTAAGAGCCCTGACTGATAGACTATGTATCAGACTCTTTAAAACATGTAAGTCTTCGAATTCCTGTGATAAGACACCATGGCAATATATACTTCATAACATAGGCAATATTTTGCATGTAAGATGTTCACCTAAGTTTTAATTTAGGATACTGAACAATTAGCAGCAATTAAAACCTCTGACATTAAACAGAATGTTGAATAAATTTGGGCACATTTACATAATGGGGTACTAATTTACTTATTAATCAGAATCCTTAGAGGATTCATTAAGGACATAGGGAAATGAGACTGAGATAAAACTGTGTGTTGTCCATTCATGATAAAGGTCTTAGAAAGATCGGGAATTCAAGGCCCATACCTAAACATGATAAAAGCAATCTACAGCAGACCAGTGGCCAACATCAAACTAAATGGAGAGAAACTGGAAGCAATCCCACTAAAATCAGGGACTAGACAAGGCTGCCCACTTTCTCCCTACCTATTCAATATAGTACTTGAAGTCCTAGCCAGAGTGATTCGACAACAAAAGGAGGTCAAGGGGATACAAATTGGAAAGGAAGAACTCAAATTATTGCTATTTGCAGATGATATGATAGTATATATAAGTGACCCCCTAAACACCACCATAGAACTCATAAACCTGATAAACAGCTTCAGTGCAGTAGCTGGATATAGAATTAATTCAAACAAATCGATGGCCTTTCTCTATACAAAGGATAAATGGGCTGAGAAAGAGATCAGGGAAACATCACCCTTCACAATAGTCACTAACAGTATAAAATATCTTGGTGTGACTCTTACCAAGGAAGTGAAAGATTTGTATGACAAGAACTTCAAATCTCTGAAGAAAGAAATTGAGGAAGATCTCAGAAGATGGAAGGATCTCCCATGCTCATGGATTGGTAGAATCAATATAGTAAAAATGGCTATCGTGCCTAAAGCTATCTACAGATTCAATGCAATCCCCATCAAAATTCCAACTCAATTCTTCAAGGATATAGAAAAGACAATTAGCAAGTTCATCTGGAATAACAAAAAACCTAGACTAGCAAAAACTCTTCTCAACAATAAAAGAACCTCTGGTGGAATCACCATGCCTAACCTCAAGCTGTACTACAGAGCAATCGTTATAAAAACGCCATGGTACTGGTACAGCAACAGACAGGTAGATCAATGGAATAGGATCGAAGACCCAGAAATGAATCCACACACCTATGGCCACCTGATCTTTGACAAGGGAGCTAAAACTATCCAGTGGAAAAAAGACAGCATTTTCAACAAATGGTGCTGGCACAACTGGCGGTTATCATGTAGAAGACTGGGAATTGATCCATTCTTCTCTCCTTGTACTAAGGTCAAGTCTAAGTGGTTGAAGGATCTCCACATAAAACCAGAGACACTGAAACTTATAGAGGAGAAAGTGGGGAAAAGCCTCGAAGATATGGGCACTGGGGA
>LR754533.1:0-12391 GCA_902729485.2 Mus minutoides | reverse complement strand
TTTTTAAAAGTTATTTTATTTACATTCCAGTAGTTGTCCTCCTCTCTCAGTCCTCCCTCCCACAGTTCCTCATTCCATTCTTACTCCCCTTTGATTCTGAGAGGGTGCTACCCCAGACACCACGCCTTCCCCTTTTCTGGGGCCCCAAGTCTGTCCAAGATTAAGCTCATCTTTGACCACTGCAGCCAGACCAGGCAAACCTCTGCTATCAGAGGCTATATGCCAGGGGCCTCATACCAGCCCATGTATACTCCTGGTTGAGTGCATCAGTCTCTGGGAGCCCCCTGGGGTCTGGGTTAGCTGGGTCTGCTCTTCTTTCTATGGGGTAGCTCTTCTCTTCTGCTTCTTTCATCCTCCCAATTCAATCTTAGGGGTCCCAGACTTCAGGTCAATGTTTGGGTATAAGTATCTACCTCTGTCTCAGTCAGCTTCTGGTAGAGCCTCTCAGAGGACAGCTATGCCAGGCTCCTCTCTATAAGCACACCATAGCATCAGTAATGCTATCAGGCCTTGGTGCCCCTCCATGAGATGGATCCTAAGTTGGATCTGCCATTGGACTGCCTTTCCTTAAATCTTTTGTTCAGTTTTGTCTCTGCAGTTCTTTTTTTTTTTTTTTTTTTTTTTTTTTTTTTTTTTTTGGTTTTTCGAGACAGGGTTTCTCTGTATAGTCCTGGCTGTCCTGGAACTCACTCTGTAGACCAGGCTGGCCTCGAACTCAGAAATCCGCCTGCCTCTGCCTCCCGAGTGCTGGGATTAAAGGCGTGCGCCACCATGCCCGGCTGTTTCTGCAGTTCTTTAGGCAGGAAAAATTCTGGATCAGGAATTTTAACTGAGGGTCAGTAACTTTGGGCCCTGTCTTTCTACTCGTGGTGGACTCTTTGAGTTCCCTTTTCCCAATGTTGGGCATTTTGGCTAAGGTCACTACAATGAGTCCTGAGAGTCACTCCTGGGTCTCTCCCACCTTCAACTCCACCCCCAAGATCACTTATTTGCGTTCATTCTCCTGGACCTTTAGGCTTCTCTCCTGTCCTCACATATCTGATCTTGTTCCCCCTTTCCTCTCCCCTCCACTCTCATACCCAGATTTATCCCTCCATCTGCCTTTGAGAATTATTTTCTTCCCCCTTCTAAGTGGGGTTGAAGCCTCCTCACTTGGGCCTTTTTGCTTTTTACACTTTTTGCTGTCGGTAGATTGTATCTTAGGTATTTTGTACTTTTTAGCCAATATCCACTTATTAATGAACTAGTGACTTAAAGGAAATCAGAAGAAGCCAATTAAATGGCTGGGTAATTACTCGGTACTTCAAGAAGAAAATAATGAATATTTAAGAATAGTTGAAAGAAGCCGGGCGTGGTGGCGCACACTTTTAATCCCAGCACTCGGGAGGCAGAGGCAGGCGGATTTCTGAGTTCGAGGCCAGCCTGGTCTACAAAGTGAGTTCCAGGACAGCCAGGTCTACACAGAGAAACCCTGTCTCGAAAAAAAAAAAAAAAGAATAGTTGAAAGAAGGATTAGGAAGAAGAAAAGCTAGGTAGCTAATCTTATTTCAGGAGAGCTTACAGATCCTAAATTAAGAGTTCAGATGACAATCAAAGGTATAATGACATGGTACTTTGCTTTAAGGGTGAGAAAATTTTTTCTTAGCTTCTACACCTAAAGGGATCAAGACAGTATGTTTAGTAGTGGTTGTGATGTGGGTATTCTCTTAGTGGCTTACAAAAAAGTTCAAAAGCAAACATTCTGAAACAAAAAGTCTTCTAAGCATGTCTCTCACAACTATGATTGCAGGACAGTTATTTAATGTTGTTTTTTTTTTATTTGAAAAACAGGGGTAGTTTTCTTTCCTCTCATACAGTTAGGTAAAGTAAGCAATGTATGATGAAGATATGATTTTAGTTATAAAAATGGAAAGACTTAAGAACCTTATATAATGAAAAATTGGGAGTGAAGAAGTACCAAACATCTGGGAATTTCTCAGTGCCAATTACCTGAAATTGCTTTGATCTGGCTGCTGGCTATTGATAACTCTTATACTTTATGGACAGTGATAGGTCTCTCAGATCATACAGTCTGATTCTGGAGTCATGTGAGGTTATCATTGTCTAAAAGTAAACCAAAAGCATAGTTAAGAATATCACCTTTGGGGGCTGGAGAGATGGCTCAGAGGTTAAGAGCACCCACTGCTCTTCCAGAGGTCCTGAGTTCAATTCCCAGCAACCACATGGTGGCTCACAACCATCTGTAATGGGATTGGATGCCCTCTTCTGGTGTGTCTGAAGAAAGAGACAGTGTAGCCACATAAATAAATAAATCTTAAAAAAAGAAAGAAAGAAAGAAAAGAAATGTAAATGAAGAAAATATCTAATAAAAATTGTTTTTTTAAAAAAGAATATCACCTTTTAATTTAAATTAAGCCACAACACAAAAAGGGTGTTACACCCAAAGCAAGTAAACAGCAAAACTGCAAACAGTAATATTACCTCAAGTTCTTGCTCAGTTTTGAAACTAACTTTCAAGATTCCATACACAGTGTGGAGAGAGATGGTTTTGAATACTATATAGTCCCTTATTTTCTCCAGGTAAAGGTTCAATGCCAGTAATTTTTCTTTCAAACTGTAGTAGATCATACATGTATTTGTGTATTTTACTTTAAATGCTAAAAGAAAATCAGAAATTAAAAATATCAGAAGTAGAAGAAACCCTTAAGATCATTTGTTCTACCTCACACCAGTCAGAATGACTAAGATAAAAAATTCTGGTGAGGGCAGATGCTAGTGAGGATGTGGAGAAAGAGGACTACTACACCATTGCTGGTGGGATTGCAAGCTGGTACAACCACTCTTAAAATCAGTTTGGCAGTTCCTCAGAATTGGACATAGTACTACTGGAAGATCCAGCAATACCTCCCCTGGGCATATACTCAGAAGATGCTACAACTTGTAATAAGGACACATGCTCCACTATGTTCATAGCAGCCTTATTTATAATAGCCAGAAGCTGGAAAGAACCCAGATGTCCCTCAACAGCGGAATGGATACAGAAAATGTGGTTCATTTACACAATGGAGTACTACTCAGCTATTAAAAAGAATGAATTTATGAAATTCTTAGGCAAATGGATGGATCTGGAGGATATCATCCTGAGTGAGGTAATCCAAGAACACACATGATATACACTCACTGATAAGTGGATATTAGCTCAGAAACTTAGAATAACCAACATACAATTTTCAAAACACATGAAATTCAATAAGGAAGACCAAAGTGTAGATACTTCATTCGTCTTCTTCTTCCTCTTTTTTTGAACTTATAATGAGTTTTATTTTATTTATTTTTTATTAGATATTTTCTTCATTTACATTTCAAACGTTATCCCTTTTCCTAGTTTCCCCTCTGAAAATCCCCTATCCCCTCCCCCCTCCCCCTGCACCCCAACCCACCCACTACCATTTCTGGTCCTGTCACTCCCCTATATTGGGGCTTAGAGCCTTCATTCATTCTTAGAATGGGGAACAAAATACCCATGGAAGAAGTTACAGAGACAAAGTTCAGAGCTGAGATGGAAGGAAGAGACTGCCCCACCTGGGGATCCATCACATAAACAACCACCAAACCCAGACACTATTGCAGATGCCAGCAAGATTTTGCTGACAGGACCCTGATATAGCTCTCTCTTGTGAGGCTATGCTAGTGCCTGGCAAATACAGAAGTGGATGTTCACAGTCATCTATTGGATGGAACACAGGGCCTCCAATGGAGGAGCTAGAGAAAGTATCCAAGGAGCTGAAGGGATCTGCAACCTTATAAGAGGAAAACCAATATGAACTAACCAGTATCCCCCAGAGCTGTGTCTCTAGTTGCATATGTAGCAGAAGATGGCCTAGTTGGCCATCAGTAGGAGGAGAGGCCCTTGGTCTTATGGAGAATATATGCCCCAGTACAGGGGAATGCTAGGGCTAGGAAGCAGGAGTGGGTGGGTAGGGGAGCAGGATGGGGGGAGAGTATAGGGGACTTTCAGAGAGGAAACTAGGAAAGGGGATAGCATTTGAAATGTAAATGAAGAAAATATCTAATAAAAAGTTTAAAAAATATCATTTCTACTAAGTCTCAGATGTTACCATTTTTCATCTTATTTTACTAACAAAATGGTTAAAGTCCAGATGGTATAAATAGGATATTAATAAATTGTCTAAAACCACAAGGTTTTTTTACCTCTGTATCTTAGAAAACTTATCTACCATTTATGTCCCAATTACTGCATATTCGCCATTCTGACAAAAATTGGCAGCTGCAGTCAACTTTGTCTGACCATCTACTTCATTACATAAAGCCATTTTTTTGTCAGGTATATTCCATAGGCAGAGTTTTCCATCCACTGAGAAAATATCTGTCATCCTAAAAAGGTGGCAAGAAAATGCTTTTATTTTCACATCAGGGAAAGCTCAGGTAATTACCTAACACATTGAATAATTAAAAATAATGGGCTGGTGAGATGGCTCAGTGGGTGGGAGCACCAGAGTGCTCTTCCCAAGGTGATGAGTTCAGGTCCCAGCAACCACATGGTGGCTCACAACCATCTGATCTGGCTCCCTCTTCTGGAGTGTCTGAGGACAGCTACAGTGTACTTACATATGATAAATAAAATAAATCTTTTTAAAAAATTAAAAATAATATTCTAAAATGAAATCTTATTTGAAAAGTATTTTTTTGCTGTTATTTTCTTTTAATTTTGAAGGCTGTGTACAAAGCAGTCAAGTCGTGGCCTCATGCATGAAAGCAAGTGCTCTCTCAGTGAGATACATTTGCATGCAGCCACAATGTTTTAGTCTTTTGGCTAACATCATTTTGTGTACTAGAATGAGAACAATTATACATACCAGCTTTCATGTGGAAGAAATAGAATTTGAATTATTTCATCATATTTTCAAATTGCTTTTCTAAGATATGGATGTTAATATAAATGTTTTAGTAAGCATCACATGAAATAATGTCTGCAATAAATCAAGTTTAAGAAATTTTGGAGCGCAAAAACTTAAAACAGAATTGTCAGTTAATCTGTATTTTGAATCTCCAAAAGGGAGATAAAGTGGGAGGCAACTTTCTAATTTCCTTCACCTTGTACTTTCTTTGGGTATGCTTTTGTTTCCAGGACATGTGTAACACAGTGATATAAGGCTAACACTGTGGCTTGAGGAACTGCTCCTATGCTGGGCATACTACAAAGTCAGCAGAGTTTTTGATTATCATAGTCTGGTGCTTTAGGGGAGGATGTTACCATATATATATATATATATATATATATATATATATATATATATATATATATATATATGCTAATTTTTGGTGATGTAATGAATACATATTAGAGAATGGGGGGAGAGCTCATTTGGTAAAGTGTGAGGACCTGAGTTTGGATCCCCAGGACCCACATATATGATAATGACAGACATTTACAACTTCAGTACTGATAGGCAGAGATAGCCAAACCCCTAAGATTCCTGGCCAACCAGTCTAGCTAAATTGCTGAGCTCTAGGTTCAATGAGAAACCTAGTCTCAAAAATTAAGATGAGAGGGTATACATATACATTACAGCCACCACCTTTTTAAACATATTCAAAGTCAGGATACTTTATTCATATATTTATTCTTGATCACTGCTGAAGTCTCTCATGGATAATCTATATGTAGTGGACATTTTTTTTAGTCTATAGTTCAGTAAATTATACTTAGCAACTGCCAGAAAAGTTAAACATGTGAAAAAGATTTCATCTTGGACTTCAATTTTTTGATACCATGAATTCTTTTGTTCAGCTTTCCATAACTATATTAAAGTACTTGAGACCATCAACATATTTTTTTAAAAGGTTGCTATTGTCTCTGAATATTAGGGGTTCTAGTCCATCATCATTTATCCCTTTATTTTGCTCTCAAAAACATTTAAGGACATGTTTATAGTCATCCAAGGAGCTTCCTCTAGTCTCTACCTCCTAAAGTATATTCTATATCCTAATAATCACACACTGGAGATCAACTTTAAGACAGATAGCTTCCCAAGTAAATTCAAAATCCAACTAGAATACTGAGAATTAGGGAAATCCATACAAAATACATATGAGAGATCACTTTATTTGTTTGATATTAGTAATGGAACAGAAACAAATTTTAAGCCTCTTATATTTCTGACAAGGCTATGAAGAGAACAGATTTTGGGTGAAGGAGTCTGCTATTCCAAAATTTAAATTCAATAATATATGTGATCCAGAAATTTCATTCTTATTCCCACCCAAGAAAATGGAAAGTAAAGGTTCACATGAAAAGCTGTATGAACATTGGCAGTTGAAACAATGATGTTTATAAAAGACAAGAAAGAAGGAAACCAGTTTCCATCATACATGTTAAACAAAAGATGCTATATCAATTCAGTGGAATATTACTCATCCATAAAAAGAGGTAAATGTTGACACATGCAATGACTAGGCTAAACCTTGAGAGTATTAAGCAAGTCAGACATTCTAGCATTCATAGTAGATAATCCTGTTTATATAAATTTCACTTACAAGGACATCTATAAAATGTACATTGTACATTAATTAGTAAGCTGGGGGGCAGGAGAATGGGAAGTGGCTACAAATACATTTTTTTAGGATGGTAAAATTGTTCAGGCATTAAAGAATGGATGGGGTTACACAATCATGAGATTGTGTACAATCCACTGAGATACACCTCTAATACAATAAATGGCGTGGATTTGGTTTATTGCTTATGTTAATTGAATTCCACAGGAATTTGCACATCTGCATATAAGATGCCACCGGTCCCTGCCTCCAGTTGGCTCTAATTGGTAAATAAAGTTGCTAGCAGTCAATGGCTGGGAAGGAAGACAGAGGCGGGGACTTTAGATTCTCAGGGCAAGGGAAACAGGGGAAGGCGAAAGATTTAGAATCACCATGCCCAGGAAGCATTAGGATCAAGCTTGGGAGCTGCAGGAGAGAAAGTATACAGTCATGAAAGAATTGAAGAAGAGTGGCCCTAGAGGCTCCTCCCTTGATTGTGTCTGGTGTAGTAAAGATAGAATATAGATTTTAGTAAGTATTAATTCAGGAGAGTCAGAGGGGGGGTGTTAGCAATGTGGAAATTTGGGAGAGGCCCAACCATTGAGCTGCTTAGGGCATATTAAAAATAAGGCTGTGTGTGTGTGTGTGTGTGTGTGTGTGTGTGTGTTTGTGTGTGTGTGTGTGTTTGTATCTATAATTCCAGTTCCAAATAACCCAACACCCACTCTGACTTTTGAAGGCACCTGATATACACACGGTACACAGAAACACATGCAAAATTTCCATATATATAAATTATAAAACTTTCATTGCTTATTAAAAAATAAGCTAGAGTACAGAGATTAAATGCTAGTGCTACAACATCCAGTTCCCTTTCCCATTTTTAAAGCAAAATAGAATGCTAATTTAGGTTGTTCTTAATTATGTGACTACTAATGTTCTTTTTTTTTAAATCCTGTAGTTTCAACTGTTCTTCACAGAAATCAAGTTCCTTCATCTCCCTGGAGGATATCATCCTAAGTGTGGTAACCCAATCACAAAAGAACACACATAATATGCACTCACTGATAAATAGATATTAGCCCAGAAGCTCAGAATATCCAAGACACAATTTGCAAAACACATGAAACTCAAGAAGAAGGAAGACCAAAGTGTGGACACTTTGATCCTTCTTAGAAAGGGGAGCAAAATACCCATGGAAGGAGTTACAGAGACAAAGTTCATAGCAGTGACTGAAGTTACAACCATCCAGAGACTGCTCTACATGGGGATCCATCTCATAAACAATGACTAAACCCAGACACTATAGCAGATGCCAACAAGAGACTGCTGACAGGAGACTGATATAGCTGTCTCCTGAGAGACTCTGCCAGTGCCTGACTAATACAAAAGTGGATGCTCACAGTCATCCATTAGATGGAGCACAGGGTCCCCAATGAAGGAGCTTGAGAAAGTACTCATGGAGTTGAAGGGGTTTGCAGCCCCATAGGAGGAACAAAATTATGAACTAACCAGTAACCCCAGAGCTCCCTGGGACTAAACCACCAATCAAAGAAAACACATGGAGAAACTCATGACTCTAGGTGCATATGTAGCTGAGGATGGCCTAGTCAGTCATAAATAGGAGGAGAGACCCTTGGTCCTATGAAGGTTCTATGCCCCAGTATAGGGGAATGCCTGGGCCAGGAATCAATAGTGGATGGGTTGGTGAGCAAGGGAAGTGGGGAGAGGATAGGGGATTTTCAGAGGAAAGGAGATAACATTGGAAATGTAAATAAAGAAAATATCACCAGGGTAATCAGTACAGAAGCCAAGCCTACCATGGGTGTGCAAACATTTGGAATTCAGATCACAAGAATGCTGTCAGTTTAAGGATGCTTGCCCTTAAAATCCTCCCAGGAGTACCCTGTGCTGGTAGGGAAGAGGGTTGGTGGTGTCTGAGAGTTCAGCATCTAAGGGGAGGTGAACAGATGCCATAGGGAGAAAACTTGTTTTGGGTCCCTGAGAGAGTAGCTTGTTTCCATGTGCCAGAATATAGCTGTGGGATGGACACAGGGCATATTACAGGCAGCTCTGTTCAATCTTTCAAGCCTGAGCCATGAGTATGATAGGAAATAAGAACATCTGCTAATAACNAAGTCACTCCGATTTTCTGTGTCCTCTGTGTTCAGTCATATTTCTGGGTTTGGGGATAGGCACACATGCAAAGATGAAGGATCAGAGACTGTTGCAGTAAATCTCTCCACCCAAATATGTCCTGGCAGTGAAAACACGACTCAGTTAATATGATTACATGTTGTGTGTCTATATTGGGCAGATGTACCGCTACACTACCATCTTCCACATCTATGATACCCCTTAGAACTTGCATTTTCTCCAGGCCATGTGCTTCTGCTCTGCTTTTCTTCCTTTCTCCTCTGCATCCTCTCTCTCTTCCATTTTCTCCTTCTCTCTCTCCCTACCTTCCCCTTCACCTTCCCTTTTATCTGTCCAATCATCAGCTCTCCTTTATTTTACAAATTAAGGTGGGATGCAGGTATCACCCAAGTGCTGACTCATTCCTTGTTTACAGCCACTCACAGGAGAATGGAATTAACATCAAATATAATTAGCCCCAGGGTTATCCACAACAAGAGACAGGGATGAAGGAGAGAAAATCGAGGAAGGAAAGATAACGAGCTTTTTATATGGTAGATTTGTGTGCACAAAATACCATGAGAATATCCCAGGATATCCTGAATAAGGTGTGGTTTCTTCAAATTAGCTGTGTGTAGGGCTGCTTAGCCCAGAAAGAGCTAAAGATCCAGTGCACTGCTGCATGTTACTGCTGTGTGCAAAGAGGCCAGGAAGCAATCCCAGAATATTTCACCACATCCCTCAAAGACAGATGCATTCTCCTGGGCAAAGAGCAACTGGTTCACCTGGCAGATATGGCTGCCATATGATGTAGATGTATATGTATATCCCAGGACTTGAACTTTGGAACACTGCCTGCCTCAGGAGCCGGCACTGGTCCAAGTTGCCATGGGTCAACCTGGATCTTGGTTCTCCCAAAGACTCCTAAGGCTGAGGGAAATCACCTTCGTATTTGTCTGAGACACAAGTACCCCCTTTCCCAAATCCAAGAAAGAAAACCAGATGGAAATATTTGGGGCATCTATGAGAAAATTCTGCTACAGGGCCACATCACACTGAGAATGCCAAGCTACCCTTACCTCAAGTCTACTCCAATAGTGATGCATTTTTAATAGAATTTTCTTTTAGTTTCTAAGCATGAACTTTTTGCTTAATCTCACAATCAGGGTTAATAATATACTTTGAGGTCACCTCAGACTTGAGACATATAACCTGTCATTAAGAGACCAAATGCAACAAGCAATCTTNGAGTGTTGTCAGAAGGCAAGGCTGTTGAGCATACCTTGGGGAAGCACTTTGAAAGCCAGTTGTAAATGCTTGATTATTGAGAAGAAAGCCTTGAAAAAGAACATCTTTATCACTAGAATGTAAAGGAATGGTAATGTGATCATGTAAATCAATAACAATAATATGGCAGTTTTGAGTGATCATGGCAGGAACAGAAATTCAATAGCATAAAATTAATGGGGATGAACGTTGACAGAGGGGAAGGGAAGATATGCAAACTATTTACCAACTCTCAGGAATACAGGAAATAGACATATTCCAGGGGGCTCTATAAGAACTTCCTGAAGTTGTTCTTGGATTAGGTGATGCAATCAGCTTTATTGGTCCCTTAATTGGTCACTAGTGTGCTGAAACAAGTGACCCAATATTCAAAAATATTGGCTAGGTATTTTTCAGTAGCTCTTAGAGAAAGAATGTTCTGGGACAGAGTTTTGACAACTCCATTGAGACAGGAGCTTCTACCCTAAAGAGATAAAGGTAAGGGTGAAATATAGGGTTGAAAATGGCAGCTTTGCTTTGAAAACTTGCATACAAGTTTTCTGAACTTTGGTGGGGAGATTACCTTTGTCATGAACTCCTTGACTGTCTAAAATTGGAGACTAGGTGTGCCAACTAGAAACAGCATCTACTGTGTCTATAATGTCTTTTTGATAGAAACTCTAATATAAGGTTTATTAAGAAAAGCCTCAAACACATGGGCACAGAGAAAAATTTGCTGAGCAGAACACCAATAGCTTATGCTCTAAGATCAAGAATCTACAAATGCAACCTCATAAAATTGCAAAGCTCTGTAAGACAAAGGACACTCTCAATAGGACAAAATGGCAACCAACAGATTGGGAAAAGTTCTTTACCAATCCTACATCTAATAGAGGACTAATATCCAATCTATACAAATAACTTAAGACCTTAGGCTTCAGAGAACCAAATAACCCTATTAAAAATGGGGAACAGAGCTAAACAGAGAATTTACAACTGAGGAAACTCAAATGGCTGAGAAACACTTAAAGGAATGTTCAATATCTTTAGTCATCAGGGAAGTGACCTTGAGATTCCACCTCACACCAGTCAGAAGGGCTAAGATAAAAAAACTCAGGTAACAGCAGATGCTGGCAGGGATGTAGAAAAAGAGGAACACTCCTCCATTGCTGGTGAGATTGCAAGCTGGTACAACCACTCTGGAAATCAATCTGGCAATTCCTCAGAAAATTGAACATAGTACTACCTGAGGACCCAGCTATACCACTCCTAAGCATATACCCAGAAGATGCTCCAACATGTAATAAGGACACATGCTCCACTATGTTCATAGCAGCCATATTTATAATAGCTAGAAGCAGGAAACAACTCAGATGTCTCTCAACAGAAGAATGGATACAGAAAATGTGGTTCATTTATACAAGGGAGAACTACTCAGTTATTAAAAACAATGAATTCATGAAATTTGCAGGCATATTGGTGGCTCTAAAAACTATCATCCTGAGTGCAGTAACTCAGTCACAAACAAAACAAAACAAAACAAAACAAAACAAAACAAAAACCACACATGGTATGTACTCACTGAAAAGTGAATATTAGTCAAAAAGTGTGGAATACTCACAAAACAACTCACAGACCACATGAAGCTCAAGAGGAAGGAAGACCAAAGTGTGCTTCAGTCCTACCTAGAAGGGGGACCAAAATAATCAAAGGAAGTAGAGGTTGGGAGGGACTTGGGAGGAAGAGAAGAGGGGGAGGGGAAAAGAGGGGAAGAATAAGGTGTGGGAGGAGATGGAGGAGATATACAGAAGGTCAGGAAATTGAACAGAGGTGTGTAGCAATGGGGGGTGGGGAACTGAGGGTAACAACCAGAAAGTCCCAGATGCCAGGAAAGGAAGAGCCTCTTAGGACCTCATGTGGATGACATTAGCTGATTTTCCCCACAAAGGGGAGTAAGAACCTGTCGAGACCATATGCAGAGGTTAGCAATGGGCCCTTGGTTGAGGGATAGGTCCACCTACCCATCTCCAAAACTTTAACCCAAAATTGCTCCTGTCTAAAGGAAATACAGGAATCAAGAGTGGAGCAGAGACTGAAGGAAAGGCCATCCAGAGACTGTCCCACCTGGGGATACTTCCCACAAGCAGACACCAAACCCAGATACTATTGCTGATATCAAGAAGTTCTTGCTGACAGGAGCCTGATACAGCTGTCTCCAGAGATGCTCTGCCAGTGCCTGACAAATGCAGAAGTGGATGCTCACAGCCATCCATTGGACAGAGTACAGGGTCCCCAATGAAGGAGATAGGTGAAGGACTGTATGAGCTGAAGGGGCTTTATCTGCTATCAATGGGAGGGGAGGCCACAGTGTAGAGGAATGCTAGAGCTGTGAGGCTGGAGTGGGTAGGTGGGTAGGGGAACACAGTCATAGAAG
>LR754910.1:0-14455 GCA_902729485.2 Mus minutoides | reverse complement strand
TCTTGGTGCCTTTGCGCAAAAGTAGATCAGGAAAATATCTGAATGAATAATAACCACAGATTAAACTATTTGTGCTTTAAATCTTGTCTTCCGTGGCTCTGTGACCTGTCTGGCCTATGACTGCTCAGAGCGGTCATCTGACTCAGAGAATTACCTATCCTACTAAGTTCCCGTTACCGCCTGTCCTCACTCTCCTTCAGATCAAGGACTTACCCAGAAGCCTATTGGCTGCAGACTGGGCATTAAATTGGAGGTAGGGTGCCAGTGGGGATAGGAGTCAGTGTGTGTGTGTGTGTGTGTGTGTGTGTGTGTGTGTGTGTGTGTGTGTGTGTCTGTCTGTCTGTCTGTCTGTCTGTCTATCTGTCTAACGGGACAGTGAGAGGTAGAAGCCACACACTGGTGAATTCCTGCTATGTCTGAGGCTTCTTTTGGTTTTCAGGCTCAGTTACTGAGTTCTATTGCCCTGGGCAGGAATCCACTTCAGAATAGGAATTCACTGTGTGGCACATGCTGGTCTCCTGGCCTTCCTCCTGCCTCAGCCTCCCACTTGTCTGGATTACAGAGTGCTAGGATTACAGGTGTAAACCACCACGCCCAGCTCTCCCACAGATGGCTAGTTCTAGATGGTAGCCGGTTATAGTTCTTACTTATAGTCTTCTTCCTTCCTCTCAGCTCGCTCCCTATTTTTCCTATCTGTTACTAGTCTAATCAGGAGTTACGCCTGAACGTGTTTAAATCAGGCATTTTTTTGTTCTTGGCTCCAAGCTGAACTTGACCTACAGGACTATCCAGGGAATTATCTAAAAAATCCTTTTCAGTACCAGATGGCTTCACAGGTGCATCCTAACCAACATTACAAAAGATTTTAACACCAATGAGCCTTCAGATTTTTCAAAAAATTGAAAAAAAAAGATATTTTCTAGTTCATTCTATGAGCCTGGCTTTGACCTGGGAAAGACATAGATAGGGAAAGCCTGTCTCAAAAATAAAAAACAAAAACAAACAAAACCCCAAACACCCCCCAAATCAACCAAAAAAACCCAACAAAAACCAAAAAAACAAAACATTCCACATATTAAAAAAATAAATTAAAGCAAGAGGCTGGGGATGTCACTTGCCTAGTATGCATGAAGCCCTGGTTTTATTTTCAGTACCACAGAAAACTTGGTGATGGTGGTGTACATCTACAACTCTAGCATGTAGGAGGTAGAGGCAGGAGGATCAGGAGTTCAAAGCCATTCTTTTTTTTTTTTTTTTTTTTTTCTTCGAGATAGGGTTTCTCTGTATAGCCCTGGCTGTCCTGGAACTCACTCTGTAGACCAGACTGGCCTCGAACTCAGAAATCCGCCTGCCTCTGCCTCCCAAGAGCTGGGATTAAAGGCGTGCGCCACCACCGCCCGGCTAACGCCATTTTTGATTATATAGTTAGTAAGCCCCCCACCCCCACCCCCACACACATGCACGCACATGCGCACACGCACATGCACACTCACACATGCACACGTATATAAATGCACCATGTACAACGTGGCATACCACCACTACCACCACCACCATTACCACCAACAAAAATGCAGCGAAACTGAAACAGGAATTCAATATACTTGCAAGAAAATTAAGAAAGTAATTCTACTTACAATAGTATTATAAAGTGGAGTATACCCTAGTCATTTTCACCAGTGTGATCTAAAACTCCTACACAATAGAACATTGCTGCAAGACGTTAAAGCTGAGAGAAGCACAGAGAAAGATACTCTATGCTTATGGATTGGAAAATTCAATATCCTTAAGATGAAAATGGCGCCCAAATTCATATGCGTACTTTATACAATCCCCATTAAGGTCTCAGTAGCATTATTTCGCACAGAGATAGAAAAATCTACTTTAGAATTCGTACAGAATCTCAAAAATACCCAAATAGCTAAAATAATTCTGAAAAGCAACAAAATCCAAGAACTTGCTATGTAGCCATGAGAACAGCATCAGGACCAAAGCCAGAAAGCAAGTACTGGTGTGGACAGAGGGGAACGTTTGCAGCTTGTCCATAGGAATGCAGAAGGGTGCAGCTGCTGTAGAAATCAGTAGTGGTCTTACATGTAGAAAGCAGTTCGGCGGTTTCTCCAAAAGGCAAAACAAAATATCATATAATTCAACGGGTTTCCTCCTAGGTGTGTGTGTGTGTGTGTGTGTGTGTGTGTGTGTGTGTGTGTGTATTAAAAAAATGCAAGTAGGAACTCAAATGATACAAGACAACGCTGCCCACAGCATCATCATGAAGAATAGCCAGAAGCCAAAGCAGCCCGCCCACCAGTGGGTATGTTGACTTAAAAGAATAGCACATGTGTGCACAGCAATAGTGAGGGAAATTCTGATACACGCCTGCTGTGGCAAAGTTGACAGCACCGTACTGAGTGAAATCAAGTACCAAACGATGTATGTGGTGAGATGCCGAGTCTATAGGTTCCTGTCCTGGCTAGTTTTTTGTTACTTGATAAAAGCTGGGATTCTGGGAGGACAGATCTCAGTTGAGAAAACATCTCCATCAGATTGATTGGCCTCTAGGCAAGTTTGTGGGGCATTTTCTTGACTAATGATTGATTTAGGAGGGCAAAGCCCACTGTGGGCAGTGCCACCCTGGGCACATAGTCTTGGGCTGTATCTATATATCTACATGTAGATACAGATACAGATAGATACAGATACAGATAGCTACAGATACAGATAGATACAGATAGCTACAGATACAGATAGATACAGATACAGATACAGATATAGAAAAGCAAGCCAAGTAAATTATGGAGAGTCCTTCAGTAAGCAGCTTTCGTTTCTGCCTCCAGGTCCCTGCCCTGATTTCCCTCCATGATGGACTCTGAACCATGAGTAAACCAAATATGCCCACTCCTCCTCAAGGTGCTTTTGGTCCTGGTGTTTTATTTCAGGAATAAAGTAAACTAGAACAATTACCTAGAACCAGATAGAAAGTCCAAGAGAGGTCACAAGGGCTGGGGGATGAGAACTCGGGCGTTTCGAGCTTGTGGTACGATGTTTCTGTTTGAGGTGACCAAAAAGCTCTGAACATGGATAGCAGTAATCACCATACAACATTATGAATGTGCTCAATGCTGTTGAAATGTATACTTAAAATTATTATGGTCAAGACTGGGGAAAAAAATCACAGCGGTAAATTTTTTCCTGTATCTTTTACCACAGTAAATATGTGGTCCTAGTCCTGTCTCTCTCCAGGGAGTTTGGCCCAAGGGAGGATAACTCTGTGTGAGGAAGTCTTTACATTCCAAACGTGGGCATCTGGAGGGAGTGCTACTTCTGTGGGAGTGCTGTCCTGCCCCGCCCTCGGGCAGATTAGTTAATGATTGGAAAGTGCTTTAGAAACACACCCAGTAGCTTATTCACAGACTGCTTAGGTAGGAGCTGGCCTTTCAGTGGAGAGTGGGGGCAGGGTGGGTGGGGTGGGGGAGGACACAGAACTCACAGAACTCCTCTAAGAAGCTGCAGGACAAATTACCTTCCATTGGGTCAGGCTTGTTGCATTGGATCCAGACTCTTGCAGTCTTTCTGTATTGTGCACCTGGAGAGAGAAGTTAAATATATTTTGTGGTCCAGTCTGTGGGGACTTTTTATTTATTTAATAAGTTAAAAAGTTCGAGACAAAGTCTTATGTAGCCCAAAGTAGTTGTGTAGTAAAGGATGACCTTGAATTCCTGATCCTTCTCCTTCCTTGTCTCAGAATGCTAGGATTACAGGCACACACTAGAGTCCATTACATGCTAGGATTACAGGCACACACTAGAGTCCATTGCCTGCTAGGATTACAGTCACACACCAGAGTCCATTGCCTGCTAGGATTACAGGCACACACTACAGTCCATTGCATGCTAGGATTACAGGCACATACTACAGTCCATTGCATGCTAGGATTACAGGCATACACTACAGTCCATTGCATGCTAGGATTACAGGCACACACTACAGTCCATTGCATGCTAGGATTACAGGCACACACTACAGTCCATTGCATGCTAGGATTACAGGCACACACTACAGTCCAGTGCATGCTAGGATTACAGGCACACACTACAGTCCATTGCATGCTAGGATTACAGGCACACACTACAGTCCATTGCATGCTAGGATTACAGGCACACACTACAGTCCATTGCATGCTAGGATTACAGGCACACACTACAGTGCATTTACTTGTGTGCCTGTGCTTAGGTGCTACAGTGCTCTTGTGAAGGCCAGAGAGCAACTTGTATGAACTGCTTCTCGTCTGCACTCCGTAGGTCCTGGGAATTGGAGGAAAGCTTGTTTAACTGCTGAGCCATCTTGTTGACCCACTGTGCGCCAATATCTGTGGTGTTAGGGATCAAACCCAGTGCTTCATCTTAGGCAAGCACATGGCAACTTGTATGCTTACAACTCAAGCATGGGAAGTCTTCGATAAATGAACTGTAAGGTCTTTGATAAATAAGCCACAGCAAATTTCACTATTAATTTTCTTGTGTTAATTTTTAAATTATTTTTTAATGTTTACAGCCATCTGATTTATACATAAACAAGATCATAGAATATGTTCTGTTCTTGGATGGATTTTTTTTTTAACTTAATGTTCCCTGGAGTTCTTTCTGCATTACTAGAGAGGGTTTCCCTTTACTTCCTACAATAGACACGTTCCTTCTAGGTAGAATGGCTGTAGTACAGCTTTATTACCCACTTATTATCCTGCACATGTGGTTTTCCGTTTCTCACCATTACAAATAATGAGTGCTGCAATGAACACTCTTGTCACAAATTTACGTGCACAAGGGTTAGTATTTCTAAGGCCTGTATTCTCAGGGGTGGACTTTTTGGCTCAGGGCATGTATGTTTAAGAAGGGCCACAGCTTTTTGTTTGTTTAGTTGGTTGGTTGGTTTGGTTCGGTATGGTTTTTGAGACAGGGTTTCTCTGTGTAGTCCTGGCTGTCCTGGAACTCACTCTGAAGACCAGGCTGGCCTCGAACTCACAGAGAGTTCTGCCTTCTGAGTGCTGGGATTAAATTTGGGCACTTGTCACTGCCACGCAGGCCATTTCTTAGGAGTGTTCTTTTTGGCTCATAGGGCATACATTTAAGTTTTTGATCAATACACCAAGTTTCTTCCTGAAAAATCTGCTCAACCCTAAATACTATCATTCTTTGTAAAGATTATTTATTTTATTGTATGTACAGGTGTTTGTCTGCATGTGTGTATGTGTATCACAGATGTGCCTGGTGCCCATGGAGGCCAGAAGAGGGCACCAGATTTTCTAGAACTGAACATATAAATGACTGTGAGCCACCATGTGGGAGCTAGGAACCAAAGCCAGGTCCTCGGGAAAAGCAGCCACTACTGTTAACTGCTAAGCTGATGCTCTGGTTTTAAAGAGTGTATAATGCCAACATCATGTGCAGAAATAAGCAATGTGTTTTAGATGTCATCGTTCTATGTGCCAGTTGGGCTTTTCATCCTAGTATGTTAGTATTGACGATTTGTATTTTTGGATCACATTTTTCTTTGAGTTTTAAAAATGTATACATATACAGTATATTGCCAGTTAGCGCAAGATGAGTGCTTGCTCATAAAGCAAGTTAAGGAACAGAGTATTACCAGAAGTTCCACTGTTTAGAAAACAACCAGTGTCCTGACATCTAACCATGGTAGATTGGTCATGTCTGCCCCCCTTTTATATAATTGGAAGCATTTTCTCCATTCAGTAGCACATTTGAGATATTCAGATACTTGTGTATAGCGGCACAATATTTATTTATTTATCTATTTATTTATTTATTTATTTATTTATTTATTTATTTATTTATTTTCGAGATAGGGTTTCTCTGTGTAGTCCTGGCTGTCCTGGAACTCACTCTGTAGACCAGGCTGGCCTCAAACTCAGAAATCCTCCTGCCTCTGCCTCCCAAGTGCTGGGATTAAAGGCTTGTGCCACTACTGTCTGGCTGCAAGATATTTATTTATATTTCTTATTATATTCCATTATGTGAGTTATACCACCATGTTTATTTACAGATGGGCCCTCGGGCTGTTTCCAGCTTTCGGCCATGAGCACTCTTGTGCCCGTCCTGTGGTATGAATGCACGAGCTTCTGTTTTTGAATGTATGCAGAGGGTGAAACTCCAGGGTGAGGACTGAGGCTCTAATCAATGTAACCAACCCATCCATGAATTCCCTATGATTATTTGTTCATTTGCTGTGGGGTGACGTGTGCCTCGGTATCGACTCCTTGCGCTCCGTTTCTTCTGCTATTACATCCATGCTATTTCTGTTGTAATTTCTCCTAGTCTTTGTTTATAGTGTGCCTTTTATTTCGCTGAGTTTAACACCTTCATATACTCACATCTGTGATTGTTTTTCTTTATGTTTTCTGCATTTTATAGCTTGCTTAGAAAGCTTTTTTTTTTTTTTTGTCTCAAACTCTAATACTTCTCTTTTGTTTCCCTCAAAGACTCACTGTGTTTTGATTTTTCACATTAGGCTTTCTAATCAGTCCAGATTTTATTTTTGAGGGTGAGAAGCAGAGACTAATTAATTATCTAGCACTCAGGGGATGAATAAAATTAAACCATTTACTGCTTAGACCTCTTAATATCTATTTTTAACATCTCAAAACAGAGGAGAACATCAAAGAGATAAGAAACTATAAAAACATTTAAAGCTCATTTTTTCCACTCCGTAGTCTCTCTCAAGTGACGCTTGTTACGGTCTCGTTGAGGCTAATGTTAGCTGGTGTGGCTGTGCCTGCTGTGTTCGGAAGCGCTCAGCCTCTGCCCATTCGCTTGCGCTTAGAGAACAGAATGTGGCCCCACGAATTTGTGTGTCTAGCAGAAGAAAGGCTCCATCCTGGAAGCTCCAAGTAGCCTGAGGTCACAGGGAAGCCCACTCTTTCCCCAGTCTCCAGTCCCCCCTAATCTAAGCAGAAATCTCAGATTACGTGTATGTACTCTGGTACTCTTGTTTCTGTCCTCAGGAGAGAAAAACAGCTTGAATTTACAACCCCAAGCCTGGCTTCCTGTAATGACCTCCTCAGGCAAAGCTGACCAGAGGAAACCATTTTCTTGTCTAGCTGAGGGATTGGTGCTGGTATCATAAGAGTTTGAAGTATGTTTGAAGCTGCTCCTTCTTCCCCTAATCTGAGATGGGTCACGCATGGCAGGCCTGTGCTCAGTACCTAGTCCAGTGGCTGTGTACAGATTCTCCGCTGCTCCGGGCATGATGCTCGCACCCTGCTCACCCCTCCTCTCGCGCCCCGTGCTCACACCCTCCTCTTCCCTACACACTTGTGGTGAATGAAGACTGATGTCTTGTAACCTTGGTTAACAGGTTGTGGGACTAGAGTCTGGGTAGGGTGGGGCATGGCAAGATTCCCCCGTCTCTTGACAAAGAGCTTGGTTGAGGCAGGAGATCTGACTATGCCACCGGCTGGGCTGCTTTTCTGGAAGATTGCTTTGTTGGCTGAGCTCCAGCCGTGTAATCCAAGGGGCCTGAAATGGCAAGTCTTGCTGCTTGCCTTTGTAGTTTCACATTTTAAGGATTTGCTGGCGCTTGTTCTGGAAGCAACGGGATCCTCTGCTTTTGCTCCTCATGAAAACCGTGTGTGTGTGTGTGTGTGTGTGTGTGTGTGTGTGTGTTGTACATGTGTGATTACAATGTTTTCTTCATGGCCATGGTTTATGGGTGAATTGTTTCCAACAGCAGAAAGGCTGAGATTAGAGATTTTTTTCCTTTGATTTTAAGGGTTGCAAACCCAGATTGGTGCGTTTGTGCAAAAAGATGATGCAGAATCTTGTAGTGCAGTGGGACCTCTCCTAAGGGCCGATCATTTGGGCTTTCTTCAGGACCCTGCTTCAGCAATATCGGAGGGAAAGTGATGTGGAGCAGCCAGCGCTCCAATTTTCAAAGGACCAGGTGTATTTTCCCATACGTTTTGGGAGGGAAGTGAAATCTTGGGGTTTTGAGGAAGTCGAGGGTGAGGTCAGCAGAGACAGTTATTTATATCTGTATGATATAAGCTTTCGTTTTGTCATCACGGAACTAGTTCATACGAGAGGAAGGGTGTGTCTTGCTTTGTTGAAGATCTACGGCACTAAGAAATTTCTAGCGTGGTTTAAATTGGGGGTGATGTGTATGGGGGCTCTGTGGTGTTAGAAGGGTGACCGACCACGTATGTTCCTCCTTCAGCCTGCTTTGTGGATAACACGGCTCACGTCCAGTTAGTGATCGACTGAGACTGAGGGGTTTCTTTTGTTTTGTTTTGTTTTGTTTTTTGCTAACTTTCCCAAGATGATCTACAGTGTGAGCAGCTGTGTGTGTGTGTGTGTGTGTGTGTGTGTGTGTGTGTATGTGTGTGTATGTGTGTGTGTGTATGTGTGTGTAATGTGTGTGTGTGTGGGGGGGTGTATTTTGGGGGGTTTAACATGGGATTAAGAGTCCCTGGGTCTCTGTCATGTTTAAGGACGTCTTCTAGCTTTGCCATCT
This sequence comes from Mus minutoides, assembly GCA_902729485.2. Lineage (NCBI taxonomy): Eukaryota > Metazoa > Chordata > Mammalia > Rodentia > Muridae > Mus > Mus minutoides. Next base: position 5,929 of record LR754910.1, on the reverse strand, counting down.
TTACAGCACTTGAGTTCTGATGTGTTTTTTTCCTCCCCCGGGCTCTTCTCATTATAGGAAATGAACATGTTTGAGGACAAACATGTCAGAATTGTGAGGGAGAAACTTGGCAGTGGGACGAACTGTGTGATATGCTTGACAGGAACGGAGAACACCTCAGAAGCTCAGACAGCTCTCATCTTCTGGTTCAGGAAAATGACTCAGAAACCACATAAGGGGAAGCACTCTTGCAGCTCCGAGAGGGCTCTCTCTCCGCCAGTCTTCACTAAGGAGCCAGCAGCGGCCATTTCCGCACAGCAAGATGTGGCATCTGAGGGAAAGGTAGTCTAGCTCTGCTCCACCAGGCGAGGCAGGAAGTGAAAGAGAGAACGGTTGTCCTGCAGAAGGAGAAGAGTTGTGGCAAGTTGTCTGAAAGGCAAATATCCGTAATGAAGCAGCAATGAGGAACTCCGAGTGGCGGGAAAACAGACGTGCCTTGGCATAAACACTGAGATTTTGTTCCTCCCTGGGGTTTGCTTAACCCCTGTCTTTGAAAATTTGCCTTTTACGAGAATAAACATGGTTTAATAGTGAGCAAATATTAGTTCACATAATTAGAACCTGTTGAGTTGAACAGGAAACACTGAAGGGAAGCCTGCAGGTGCTTGCAAGCATGGCTGAAAAGAGGTTCTCTGTATGTAGATTCCCTCTCTGTCCCCCAAGGGCAGTGCCCGTGAATGGAGCCAGGGTGGGTGGGAGAGGAAATAGACAACTTGTAAAAAGCATGAACAACGTAGGAAGGCTCTGGACGTGTTAGTGAGGCTTCTCCAGCACAGGGAGGTGTCAAAGGTATCCTGGATTTTCAGTTTTGTTCATTGAAGGGGTGTGGGCACCTCACATCCTACCCTTATCCCTTTCTGAGTATGAAATTTGTAAGCTTTCTCCACCTTAGGGTTTGAGTATATTATCAACTCCATTTCAGGTTTCACAAACGAAAGAAAGGGTTCACTCAGATTGAAGGGGGAGGAAGAGGAAGAGGAGGAAGAAGAAGAGTCGCCGGGCATGGTGGCGCACACCTTTAATCCCAGCACTGGGGAGGCAGAGGCAGGCGGATTTCTGAGTTTGAGGCCAGCCTGGTCTACAGAGTGAGTTCCAGGACAGCCAGGGCTACACAGAGAAACCCTGTCTCGAAAAACAAAAAACAAAACAAAACAAAAAAACAGAAGAAGAAGAAGAAGAAGAAGAAGAAGAAGAAGAAGAAGAAGAAGAAGAAGAAGAAGAAGAAGAATCAACCTGCTTTCTCAAAACCAAGTTTCTCTCTGCAAATGGTTTTCTTTTTTTTTAATTAAACTAATTTATTTATTCCCTTTACAACCCAATACCAGCCCTTCCTCTCCTTCCAGTCCTCACAGAAGTCATCCCCCAATTCTCCCTTCCCCTTCTCTCTCCAGTTTGTGAAACCAGACACACTTAATCTAATAGAACAGAAAGTGGGGAATAGCCTTGAACTCACCAGTACAGGACACAACTTCCTGGCTTAGGGGCTAAAATTGAGAATTAATAAATGGGACCTCATAAAACTGAAAAGCTTCTGTAAGTCAAAAGTCACCATTATCAAGAAAAAACGACAGCCTATAGACTGGGAAAAGATCTTCACTAACCTACATCCCACAGAGAACCAACATCCAAAATATATAAAGAACTTAAGACGCTAGACGCCAACCATGCAGATAACCCAATTTAAAAAAAAACGGGGTGCAGAGCTAAACAGAGAATTCTCAACAGAAGAATCTTGAATGGCTGAGAAGCACCTAAAGAAATGTTCAATATCCTTAGTTATCAGGGAAATGCAAATCAAAACGACCCTGAGATTCCACCTCATACCAGTCAGAATGGCTAAGATCAAAACCTCAAAGGACCACACATGCTGGCGAGGTTGTAGAGCAAGGGGAACACTCATCCATTGCTGTGGACTCGCAAACTGGTACAACCACCTCTGGAAGTCAATTTGGTGGTTTCTCAGAAGATTTGAGAATCGTTCTACCTCAAGACCCAAATATACCATTCTGAGGCATATTCCCAAAAGATGCTCCTGGGGGAAGTCACATGTGTTCTTCCCTTCTCTCTGTCTTGCATTCTTCACATTCCCAGTTCTGGTCACATTAAGGCAGAGCCAGCAGCCAGCAGCCAGCAGCCCTCATCTTCAGGCTGCTGGTGTTGAATGTGAGGTTGCCCAGCTCTGACTGTGGCGAGTCCTTTCCAAAGCTGAGTGCAGACAAATCGATAACAGGCCGCACGACTCTCCATAACACACAGGAAGATGTGATATACATCTCGGGAGAAAAACAAACAAATCATTGATGGAAAAATTGATCTTATTAGGGAGATTTATCTGTGCTGACGTTTGAAATGGACCTGAAACATGAGTTGAATATTGACGTTGAAAAAGAGGTGTCAGGCTGGAGAGATGGCTCAGTAGTCAAGAGCACTGGTTGCTCTTCCAAAAGTCCTGAGTTCATTTCCCAGCAACCACATGGCGGCTCACAAATGTCTGCAACTCCAGTTCTAGGGAATCTGACCCCCTCAAACACTAATGCATCTAAAATGAAAATAAATAATTAAAAAAGGGTGTCACTGGTATTTTTATGGTGTGTGTGTGTGTGTGTGTGTGTGTGTGTGTGTGTGTGTGTGTATACACGTGTGCACATACATGTGGAGAAGTCAGGCTCTTCTTCAGTCACTTTAGACCTTATTTGTGAGACAGCTTCTCTCACTGGCTTACACTGATTTGGCTAGACTGGCTGGCTTTCAGTCTCCCAGAAGGTGCCATCTCTACCCTTTCTGGGCTAGAGTGACATTGAAATGAGCAGGTTTTGCTTGGGTGTTGGAGATCAGAATGCAGGACCTTCTGTTTCTACAACAAATGCTTTAACAACTGAACCATCTCCTCTGTCTCTGAGTTACGATGGTATTTGTAATTCTGGTTGCGTCTATATCTAACCAGTCCTGGCACTTTTGCAAGGCTGGTCTTAGCTAGCTCTCCTGCTCACAGGAACGTCCTGACTGTATTTCAGTGGGCCAGCTTTCACCTACTTACAGCTTATGTGGCTTACCTGGGCTCTAAGGTAGGCAGTGGCCCTGTCTGGCCAATAAGAGAAACATATTTCCTTAGCACAGTGACTGGTAATTGATTCTGGGGTAAGCTTGTGCTTTAGATTGGACTAGTTTGGGAGGCTTTATTTTTAATTAATGAATTTACTTCAAACAAACAAACAAAAAAACTATATGGGGCACGGCCTTTTCTTTCTGCTGGGCTCTCATTCTGAAGCTTCCTGGGACCTGTCCACAGAGTGACATGTCTAGGAGGACAGCTATCCTTCAATCCTTCATTTGAGCAATAATTGGAGCCACCGGAAGTGAAACTCTACATTGAACATTTTAGGAGTATGAGCCAATGCGCTCACTTTTAAAGTCAACTTGCACTCATTCCCTAGCAAGGAAAAAAATCTTACAGAGTCTTCACTCATTTCCTTTAAGAAGAAGCTGTGGTAAGGGGAGCTGCAGATATAAAGGGCGTTCTAAGCTTTCCCACTAGCTACCTTCTAGGGGAGCTTTTTAGCCCATGGCAAAGGAGACCTTCAGACTTGACTCTTAAACTCTCCGGTCTGAGATTTTTTTAAAACCATGGCTGACGTCTGTGTACTGAGTACTTTTCCGTGAATCAGAGAAGAAATATGCAGCCCTGGAGCCACAGAGCATCCAAACTGCCAATCTGTCCTTTGTGCCTCTCCACAGTCTTGTTTTCCATGTGTCACATGACAGCTGGATTTATTAACGGTTGGGTCAATAGGCTATCAAGGAAGGATCTATTAACGAAGAAGTAAATTCATTGTAAAAGAAGTACACAAAGGCAGAAGCGTGTCTCTACAGTCTGACTCCTGCTCCTCTAGGAAAACTCCTGGCTAAAGGCTGCTTCCGAAACTGTAAGAACATCATCGCTTTCCCTGTGTGCTGCCGTGTATGCCTCTGCCACTAAGAAGGTTTGCCCACAGTCTCTCTGAAGTTCAAACAGCTAGTCCAGGGAGTTTCTGACCCCATTTTAGAGGTGGAGAATGAAGTAGACACTGATAGTCAGTATTCTTCTGTTTTCTCCTTGATCCCCACAGACAGGCAGACAAATGCAGGTAAGAGTGTTTCCAGGTCAAAGTTGAGGCTCTCCTAGGTGTTTGCTCTGGACTCTGCTTAGCTGTGGATGCCCTTGTGATATGGCTCTGGCCACTGTAAAGAGTGGAAATCTTCTGAGGAGTCCTGGAAAGCCATTTTGTAGCCTTGAGGTAACCACAAAGAAGAAAGACACATCTGAAGGATAGTGGGGCAGGGGAAAAAAAAAACAGAAACAATTGAGCAGCTAATTAATCCGGTGGGGGTGGGGTTCTGTTCGACAAACAAATGTAACCCCCAACTGACTGTGAGAACCTAGGCTGGAAGTTGAGGGGCTTGCTCATCCTTCCACCAGAAGTGAGTCTTGGTATTGCAGAAGATGCAGAATCCAGCAGAGAGCACATCCCAGTTTGGTGTTGGGGAGACAGCTGCATGAAGAAACGTTCACAGCATCCTTGAGGGTGTCATGGGGAGCTGTGGGGGGCGACAAGAGGCAAAGCAGAAGTGGAGATGAAGTTGGGTAGACAAAAAGGAAAGCAAGGAGCTTCTAGCTGGACAAGAGAGTGAAGAGAGGTAGCATTGAGAGGCCAGGGCCTACAAGCTGTTGGCATCGTGGGGGCATAGAGCAGAAGGCAGGCAGGCAGGTGTGTGGAAGGCAGCTGCAGAGACGGCTCATTCAGCCATTGATAGAGAATTAGCCGCCCTCAAAACCAAGTGGCTTAACTCCAGTTAAAATATCAGTTCCCAGAATTCTACAGTTGGAGTTGGGTGCAGCTGGGTGGTTCTGCTTATAGAGTGTCAGTTGGGGTCTCAACACTCACAAAGAAAACAACAAAACAAAACAAAGACTTCTTTACTTGACTATCGGGTATCTCCATTCGACTGCCTGGGCCTCCCTCTCTCCCTTTAGCTTGGGCTTCTGCGTAGCATGGTGTCCTCCATATGGTTGGACTTCTTTCCATGTGCAGGCTTCCAGGTGAGAGTCAAAGGTACTTCCAGTGCACTAAATGTGTGGCCCCAGAAGTACCAGAGCATTCTTTCCTGTAAGCTCCACCTTTAAAATCATTCTGTTGCTCAAAGCATATCTCAAGTCCTGCCTGGTTAAGACAGAAAGTATCTTCTACTTCTGGGTGGGGGAGAGGTGGGTTAACAGTGGCCTTCTTAGACTACCTGTGCAGGGGCCAGGCCAGGCAAAGATGAAGGATGACCAGTCTGTTTCTCTGGAAGGTTGATCTGTACATCATACCTGGAGTTTCTGCTACATGGCTGAAATTGGAGAGGAGAGTTCCTTTCAGACCCCTGACTCATCATAAGGAGCTCAGAGCAGAGTGGCTGGATGAAGGACTGGGCTTTGGACCTCTCTTCATCTCCACGTGGGATGGATTAAGCACGAAGCTGTACATGTGTCATGGAGATGCTTGAGCTGAGCTTCAGAGTCTTCTCTGGGAGTCCACAGAGATGAGGGGAGCTGAGTGGGGTGCTAGTTGGAGACAGAGTCAGAGCTAAGGCTGCAGCGACCTCGGTGAACCACTGGGTCCTGACTAAACGGAGAGATCAGCCAAGGAATCCTCTAACACCTGCAGGAAGGATGAGCAAGGGAGAGGCAGGATGAGGCATCAACGCCAGATACCCATCCCCCAACTCTCCCAACTCTCACCACAGAGTGCACCCCTCCCACCCAAGAAATAATCAGCCGTCGTCTTCTAGAGGTGGACAGTACACAGCAGATAGCCTAAGGAGCTGAAACTGTCTCAAGGGCTGAGAATACCTCTCCCTTCCCCCCAGGGGC
>LR754532.1:27302-49727 GCA_902729485.2 Mus minutoides | reverse complement strand
CCAGGGGAAGCAAGCCAGTAAGGAACATCCCTCCATGGCTTCTGCATCAGCTCCTGCCTTCTGACCTGCTTGAGTTCCAGTCCTGACTTCCTTGGTGATGAACAGCAGTATGGAAGTGTAAGCTGAATAAACCCTTTCCTCCCCAACTTGCTTCTTGGTCATGATGTTTGTGCAGGAATAGAAACCCTGACTAAGACAGCCACCAAGACTGATGAACTGAGTTTGATCCTTGGGATTCACGTGGTGGAAGGAGAAAACTGAGTCCTGTTGTCCTCTGACCTGTATACCAAATAAACAAAGGCTTAAAAAAACCCCGACTGAGGCTTAGATGTGCTTTGGTAGCGACCCACTGTCTTCTGCTGCTTGGGTAGCATCAGCACCTTACCTAGAAGCTAGGAGCAGCCGGCCATGTGCAACCGGAAGGTAGTTGTCAAAAATGCAGACATGTTGGAGAGATACAACAGGACCCAGTGGAGTGCGCTACTCAGACATAGAAGTACAACTTTGAAAAGGATTTTGCGGACCATATCAAGTAGGAGTTTGACAAGAAGTACAACCACACCTGGCACTGCATTGTGAGGCGAAACTTCGGCAGTCACGTGACACACGAAACCAACCACTTCATCTACTTCTACCTGGGTCAGGTGGCCATTCTTCTGTTCAAATCCGGTTAAAAACATGATCTGCGCCAAACACTCAGTGATCCATCCACAAGCAAGGACTGCATCCTAAGTTCTAAATACCAGAGACTGAGTCTTCAGCCTTGCTAACCTGTTTGAATAAGTTGTGTTCTGTATTGGGCATTGCTCTCTGTACAAATTTGTGGTCATAAAATTAGTAAAACAGCTTACATTTGTATTTTCTAGCCCACACTTCTGTATCCCGTTTTTTTCTCCCTTGGGTAATTCCATTAAAACCAGAATGAATAAGTACATAAAGAAGCTTGTGTTGCTCTAACCTGAGACCTGGGGCCCTGGGTGTCTAGAATTTGTAAGGAGTGACTGACTGCATCTGGTCTGTCTCATTGTCCATCTGAGACTGAGCCATTGCTAGTCTTTGATGCAATGTCCTCACAGTCTAGACCATGGCCATACTATAAAGGGTGGAGAATACAAAATAATAATAATAAAATAAAAACCCAGGGTGAGCTTTTTGGGCATCAGTTTCTGTATGCTGACACGATGAGTTATGATGTCTGTAGGCTAATGTGCAAAAATACTCTATTAGCAAGACCTCAGGTGGCTTTGCTGAGCAGTGGATTTGAGGAGTACTGGCAAAGTCCCAGTCCCATCCTGGAAAAAGCATGACCTACACATCCAAGCTAACTCTGCCCACTGCCCCACCTTCCCAACCCCTCTCCTCCCCTCTCTGCCTGACTGTGGAGGGTGTTTAAGTTTTCTTCTTCTTCCCCAGTTTCTGTACTCACACATTCAGTCCACTGTCACGTGGCCCATGTTCTTCCGTACTCATCCTGGGGTTCAGTGTAAGGTTGAAACATAGGATCCCAACCCGAATGCTGTACAGCAGGCAGGGCTGTGTCAACATCACACATCAGGGCCTCTGCTTTTCTAGTCTATCAGAATTTCTGGACCACAGAGGGATGGATGGGCTGTTCTGAAGCAGCTGGCAACCTTTGTTCGGTTTTGTTCTGAGACAGACCTCTAACTTGCAGTATAGTGGAAGATGGATGACCCAACCCACGATCCACCTGCCTCTATTTCCAAAGTGCTGAGATCCCAGGTGTTTTCTATCACACCTGGCCTTACAAGTGTCTTGCTAACCCAGGATGCTGTACAGCTGGACCCCTTAGGTTCCACCTGTGCTGTTGTTGACTGTGGACCTAAGGATCTTAGGACCACAGATTTCACCTCAACAGATTTTGTATCTTGGTTTTGTTTTTTGTTTTTTGTTTTTTTCCNTCCAAAGTGCTGAGATCCCAGGTGTTTTCTATCACACCTGGCCTTACAAGTGTCTTGCTAACCCAGGATGCTGTACAGCTGGACCCCTTAGGTTCCACCTGTGCTGTTGTTGACTGTGGACCTAAGGATCTTAGGACCACAGATTTCACCTCAACAGATTTTGTATCTTGGTTTTGTTTTTTGTTTTTTGTTTTTTTCCCTGGATTAAATGTTTTCTCCCTCAACTCTTCCAGACTATCCACTGGGTTTATAGATAGAGCTAACATATAGATGTAGCAGACACAATCCCACTCAAATCTCATTATTCATTTTTAACTGATTCTTGGTTTCTTTCCCAGTTTTTGCATCCTTTGATGGTAACTCTCTGTTTTGTCATCTTCAGATGACTCTTCTCCAAGTTCATGCATCTCCTTCATATGCACCCCAGTCTCTAGGAGCCCAAGGCAATGGTGAGCTGTGTGGAGATCCCCAGGATTGAGGAAGAACTAGCTCTGAAGAACCAGAGCTGTCCATGGGGTCAGGCTGAGTCCAGACTGTCACCCAAGATTTCACCTTCACCTTGCGTCTTCCCCTTCCTGCAGCCTTCACTGTCCTCTTAGGGCCCAGCCCCCACCCCCTCCTGGCATTGGCTTCTTAATGAGCAATTTCTGTTCCTGAAGAATTAGGCCTGAGCCGATAGCTGCAGTACACACAAGACACAGCAGATGTCCTTCATGAAAATACTTGCAGAAACACTAAAGTGACAAAAATAATAAAGAAATAAAATTAAATAAAGAAATAAAATTTCCTGAGCTGGGGAGATGGCTCAGTCTGTAAAGTTTCTAGCATAGCTACGAAGACCCTAGTTTGTCCCAGAACTCCCATAAAAATCCTGGAGTAGTACTGTATACCTGTAATTCCAGTGTTGTGGAGGTGAAGGAGGATCTCTGGAATGGTCACAGCCTAGCCAACTCAGCAAGCTCCAGGAAGACCCTGTTTCACAAAGCAAGGTGGAGAGTAACAGGAAGATAACATGGAAAGGGAACTTCCCTCTCAGTAGATAAGCTATGTCTGCTTGGTAGAGGTGGAATTACAGGCACGGTCATAGTTTAGTTCAAATAGAACCAGTCACCAGCTGAGTAGCTTTCAAGGCAAATCTCCCCAGTAGCTTAAGCACACACATGGGCTTTGTGCTACAAGGCCCAGGGAAACCCTCACCCTGTCAGCCCTTCTCACCTGTCTGACTCCTGCTTCTGTAGTTATCATCTGTGATACTGGGTGGGTCCTATTTCCTCTTAGAGACAGTCACCAGGATGTCTTTCTGAAAAGTAGACACAGAACTTTCTACCTCTGCATCTTGTTTTAGACAGGATTTCTATTCCTGTACAAAACATTATAACCAAGAATCAATTTGGGGAGGAAAGGGTTTATTCAGCTTACACTTCCACATTGCAATTCATCACCAAAGGAAGTCAGGACTGGAACTAAGAAGGTCAGGAAGCAGGAGCTGATGCAGAGGCCATGGAGAGATGTTACTTACTGGCTTGCTTGCTCTGGCTTGCTCAGCCTGCTCTCTTATAGAACCCAAGACTACGAGCCCAGAGATGGTCCCACCCACAAGGGGTCCTCCTCCCTTGATCACTAATTGAGAAAATGCCTTACAGTTGGATCTCATGGAGGCATTTCCTCACCTGAAGCTCCTTTCTCTGTGATAACTCCAGCTTATATCAAGTTGACACAAAACAAGCCAGTACAACTGACCTCTTGTCAAACTTGACACACAAACACATCACTATTAAGCCTCCACCCTTAGTTTCTTATTCATCCCCAAGATCTAAAAACTTTAAAAGTCCCACAGTCTGCAAATTCTTAATATTTCAATCCCTTTAAAATATTCAATCCCTTTTAAAATTCAAAGTCTCTTAACTGTGGGCTCCACTAAAATACCTTCTTACTTCAAGAGGGAAAAATAATCAGGTCACAGTCACAATCAAAAGCAAAATCAAACTCCAACCGTCCAAGGTCTGGGATCCACTCATGATTTGGATTCTCCCAAGGGTTTGGGTCACTTCTCCAGCTCTGCCCTTTGTAGCACACACCTTGTCTTCTAGGCTCCAGCTGCCTGTATTCCACTGCTGCTGCTGTTCTTGGTGGTCATTCATGGTACTGGCATCTCCAAAACACTGCTGTTTTCTGCTGCAACTAGGCTTCACCAATAGTCTCTTATAGGCTCTCTTCATGGTGCCAAGCCTCAACTCCTTTGCATGACCCCTTCAGTCCTGGGCCATCAATTGCAGCTGAGGCTGCACCTTCACCAATGACCTTCCATGGCCTCTCACAGTGCTTCCATGGCCTCAGCTGCTCTTCATGACACCCTCATGCCTTCAAAACCAGTACCGCCTGGGTGACTCTTACACATTACCAAGTCCTGTTACAGCACCAGGTACAACCTTGGCTATCTCTGGGACACAGCCTCTTCGTGCTCTCAAACAAACAAACAATCCACTTCCCAGAAGATTTCATCTCAGTGATGCTGGTCTCTTCTTAATCACTGCTAATTTTTTAGCTCCAGCTAATCAGCATCAATAATAGTCCCAGTGACACAAAGGTTGGATTTAGCCGGGCAGTGGTGGCACACGCCTTTGATCCCAGCACTTGGGAGGCAGAGGCAGGCGGATTTCTGAGTTCAAGGCCAGCCTGGTCTACAAAGTGAGTTCCAGGACAGCCAGTGCTATACAGAGAAATCCTGTCTCAAAAAACAAAACAAAAAAAAACAAAACAAAAAAAAGGTTGGATTTAGTGGTTCTGGTATCTTGTTAATCACAGCTGATTCTTCAGCCTCGGTTAACCAAAACCACAGAATCTTCACAATCAACATAGGAACGGGCCTGATAAGAATCTGTTATCTTCCCTCTGAAATTTCACAAGCCAGGCCTCCATCTTCTGCACTATTCTCAACATTATCTTCCAAGCTCCTATACAACACCCCACATCTTAACACCGAATGGATCTTCAAGCCCAAAGTTTCAAAGTCCTTCCATAGTCCTCCCCCAAACACGGCCAGGTTGTCACAGGAATACCCCACTATGCTGGTACCAATTTGAGAGCCACAAAGAGGCTTGAGTGGAGCTGGAGAGAGCAGCCAACACCAATGCCAGGAACTATGAGCACAAGGTAGATCTCAACCAGGAGCTCCTGGCACACATTCGACAACTCCAGGAGTGTGAGGCCACAGCAGAAGAGAAGATGTAGGAGCAGCTGGACCACCACATGTAAACCACCTGCAGCCTAGGCTACCTGGGTTCCTGAGTGGGAGGCCGGAGCTGGATGGGAGGAACCGTCAAGAGGAACAACATGGAGGCCAGGACGCTGTTCAAAGCCCCAAGGTTTAATTCTTAGAGTCTTAGCTTATATGAGGGTTTGCCCATCCATCCCACCAGTCCATTCCTGGGCTCCTGGCTCCATCTTGAAGACCACGTGCAGCAGGCATCTTGTCTCTTGAAGCTCTGGGCAGCCAGCAGGATCTTGGAGCAGGGCAGGGCAGGGCTAGTTGACATAACAATAGAAGCCAGCCTAGCTGGAGAGTTGGTGTAGGTGGCCTCCCCTCAGTGGCAGACAAGGTCTGCCTCAGCTTGAAGCAGGCTAGGGTGTGGGGGAGGGTACACCACAGGCTGTGCAAGCAGAACCTGGATGCTGCCAGTCAGCAGCTGCGGAAACGGAATGATAGCCTGGCTGCGGCCAGGGAGGTGATTAGTTCATTGAAGGGGCGTGTCTCAGAGCTGCAGTTGAGAGCGATGGACCAGAAGGTACAGGTCAAGCACCTGGAGTCTGAGAAGCAGGAGCTGAAGGAGCAGCTGGAGCTGCAGCAGCAGAAATGGCAGGAGGCGAATCAGAAGATCCAGGAGCTGCAGGCCAGTCAAGAGGAGAGAACTGACCATGAGCAGAAGCTGTGGTGAAGAGCATGAAGTCTGAGTTGATGTGACTGCTGAGGATGGAGTATGAGCTGAAGAGGCTGCGTGAAGAGAACACTCATCTAAGGCGATGAAGGAGACCAATAAGCTGCTCACAGAGGAGCTGGAAGGTCTGCAGAGGAGGCTGGGCCACCAGGAAAAGATGCAGGAGGCTAGAGTTGGAGTAGGAGAAGCTGCTTGCTAAGCTACAGAGCTGGGAGAAACTGAACCTGACCATGGGCTTGAATCTCAGGACTCCAGAGGACCTTTCTAGGTTCATGGTTGAGCTGCAGCAGTGAGAGCTCGCCCTGAAGGAGAAGGATAACAGCATCGCCTTCAGTACCCGGGGTCTGGAGAAGGCACAGCAGCAGCTCCAGGGTGAGGTCCGGCAGATCAATGTACAGCTGCTGGAGGAGAGGAAGAAGAGGGAGACATATGAGGCGCTTGACTGAAGGCTCCAGAAGTGCAGCGCATTGCTGACCAAGGAGCGAGATGGCATGTGTGCCATCCTGAGATCCTATGGCAGTGAGCTGACCCAAACTGAGTACTCAACCCAGCTGACACAGAGCCTGTGGGAAGCCGAGGACTTGGTTCAGAAGGCACATGCCCACAGCTTGGAGATGGAGGCTCAGCTGTCTCAGGTCCTGGAGGAGCTTGAGGTTCAGAAGCAGAGAGCTAGCACGCTTGGAGATGGAGTTGAAGATTCTGAGGGCCCAGACAAGCTCATCAGAAGCCAGCTTCCCATTCTGCAAAGAGGAGGTGGATGCACTCAGGTTGAAGGTGGAGGAGCTGGAGTGTGAGCGGAGCCGTCTGGAACAGGAAAAGCAGGCGCTGGAGATGCAGATGGAGAGACTAACCCTAAGACAGCATCTAATGGGTTTCTACCACAAGCCTAGAGTGGTAGCTATTGAAGAAAGCCCTTCTTCCAGAATCTACAGTTTTCTTTCCCTGCTGTGAATCCTATCTGGGGCTTCGTGCGTGCTAGGCAAGAATTTCACCAACTGGGCTACGCCAGCCCTCTTTTATTTCATCTTCTCAATTGGCTTCTTCCCCCCCCCCCCGCCCCCGTCCCTACATATATATTATGTATATAATCATTGGTTGCAATTCACTAGGGTGACCTACAACTTACAAAATTCCAGCTTTTGGCCGCTAAATTCTGTGACTTTTTAAGTTTTGACTACCCGGGCCTCTCAGCTCAAAGCTTCTTTGCACCACAGACCATGCCTTACCCACCAGCATCTTGATTGCTAACATCTTTCTTAAGGAAAATGAAATCCTATCACTGCCCTGCTCAGAAGTTCAAGACTCCCTCAAGTGAGACAACTCTCACCGGATTCTGAGGCCGTTTACATTCTAATTCCTCTCTCTGGGCAGTCCCTCTGCCCTAAAGTTCTAGTTAAATTGACTACCACGTGCCATACCCGTGCACAGTCTCGGGAACTTGACCTGAGTAGGGGCAGTAAGAGATGGAGGAAATGGCACACACAGTCACAGGGAGTGAGGATCAGATGGTGTGGGCCTTCTGTGGGAGAAGCCACAGCACCCTGGAAAGGCCATACATTTCTTTTATAGAGTTGAATGGAGAGGCAGGGCTATTGTATACAGATAAACAAGGAGGTGGGGTTTATGTTATACAGCTGGATCAAAGAGCCAGGTTTAGCTACTCTTGCTAGGGCTCTGTAAGGGAACAGTCTTCAGGCTGAAAACATCCAGGGAGGAGAAAGCTATGGCAGACATTCTCTGCACACACTGTCGACACTCACACTGTCGAACGAGGAAGGTTTTGGCCATCCCTCCAAGTCTGAGGCTCTGGGGTCCTTGACAAGACTGTGCCTGTGTTAGAAACACACCCTCACTCGGGACTTGACTCTCTTGGGAGCTTTCTCTGCTCCTACATCCATGCATCCCAGACCCACCGAGCCTGCCTCTTGCTCCAGCCCCTCCTCCTCCAAAGACCTCTTTCTCTCCCTCCATAGTCTTTAGGGCCAGCTAGCTCATGGGTCATCTTTCCAGGCCATCTTTCCCCTACCTCTGTGGACCTGTGCATGCCCTCTATCCCAGAGCACATGGCAAGTCGCTGATGTCTCTGGAGTCATCTTGCTTCAGTTGAAGCTGACTCCAGCCACTTCCTAGTATTGGTGCTACAGGCAGGGTACTCCGCCTACCTGTCATTCCACTTCCTCATCTGCAGATCTGGGGACACCTTAGCACCTTCCTTATTGTTATGTGCCCAAAAGTTTCCAACGCATCAACGCCTTTCTCTTCATGCCTGCGTGAGCCCTAGCCATCATTTAATAACACACATTGTTCTCTCCCCAGTGTTATAACCAAATCCTAGCAAGTGGGGGCTGCTCTACCTGTCTCTGTATCCCCAGTGTCCAATAAGCACTATTTGTATTGGTAATTTCTCATTCCTGCGACTGAAGCAACTTAAGGGAGGAGGGACTTATTTCAGGTCACCGTTTCAGGGGATTTCTGTCCATCAAGGGACAGAAGCCTGGTGGCAGGGGTTGCTTAGTCCATGATGGAAGGAGCACATGGCAGAGCAGCTATTCACATCTTTGCTAAACAGGAAGCAAAAGAATGGGACCAGGACTCTGGCTAGACTCTACTGCTCAAAAGCCTGCCTGTAGTAACCCACTTCCTCCAGCCAGACCTCACTTCCTAAAGGTTCCAGAGTCTCAGAGAAACAGCCACTACCTAGGGACCAAGAGGCAGACATCGCAGCCTGTGGGGAAGCTTGCTCACCCGAGCCCGGACAGTACAGAGCAGTGTGATGAATGCGCTGTTTGTTCCTGGGCTAGCTCTGAGGTCGCAGACCTGTTTCAATGGGTTTGTATCCCTAGAGTGGGGTCAGCAGCAGACCCAGCCCACGGCTAGACGGGCTTATAAATGCTGCGGATCTGAGGGAGCCAGTTGTCTGAGGATTGGGTTCCTCTCAGTCTGCCTTCCTTATCACTGTGCCCCTGCTCCCTGCCTCTCGGAGGCCTGTCAATATGGCTGTTAGACTTATTCTGCTTATGCAAAGGGGCTCTGTAATTCAACACCCTCGCCCAGGGCTGGAAATGTGTCCTTTTTCCCCATTGTGAAACATTTGGTCTCTGTGGCATTCAGAAGAGAATATGCCAGGACTCTGGGATATCGTCACAGTCCAATGTAAGCAGAAGAAAGGGATTTCTTCAGGGACTCAAAAGTGAGGAGGGCATACTAACAGAAGTCCTGGTGTGCCCTGGATTCAGCCACTTTGTGCTCTGGCGAGTGGTTCAATGCTTGGCCATTTCTCCGCAGAAATAAAAACAATCTTTGCTTCTCAGAACTTTGCTGAAGAAATGGATCTATCCTAAGGCCCTTACTTAGCTGAGGATGCCCTAAGTTTAGGTAGATTTCATCAGAAAGCAACAAAGACAACAGGACGCAGAAGCTTAGAGGATAGGAGAGAATGAGGTTTGATTAAAACCCGATTCCGAGAAAAGGAAGGACGTTCATACAGGCATCTAGAATTTTCTGCACGCCCGTGCTTCAGCAGAGGCTGTTACAACAGAACTTACACATGCATCGCTGTGATGGGCGGATGACAACGGCAGCCAAGACAGTGTTGTCAGACCCCTGGTCCCTCCAGTACACACAATGGTATCCATCCACCATCCATCAATGTGTAAGGAGAGCCCAGGGAGGACATGCTGGGAGAAGGCTTGATGGCCTTCTGCACCAAAGCGCTGCCCCCACTCTTATCACTTCTATCCTCTTCTCTAGCCTTCTGCAAACCTTGGTGTTCTCAGCCTTTAAGATATATACATATACATATATATATATATATATATATATATATATATATATATATATGAGAGAGAGAGACAGAGAGAATGATAGCAGGTGCCCACCCGTGGAATGCAGATCTACAGCTGGAATTACAGGTGGTTGTGAGCTATCTCAAATGTGTGCTTAGACTTAACTTGAGTCCTCGGCAAGAGCATTCTGTGCTCTTAACTGCTGTGTTGTCCCTATAGCCCCAATTCCTTATTTGGAAAAAAAAGAAAAAAAAAAGAAAGAAATACAGTCTTCATTTGTACATCTTCTTCCAGAACTCTTGACAGAAAACTGGCTCCTTTTTAAAAATCACCTCTCCATTCCTCACCCTACTTTTCATTGCTTCAAGTCTAGCTTCCCTCCCCTCTTCCTTTCCTGGACCTCTTTCCCCTTTCTGGGGATGTGGCCATCTCCTTGCGCTTGTATCCCTGTGGTCTCATCTTTCTCAGCTGGGTCAAGGCCTGCGCCTGCCTGATCACCACCCACACACAACACCTTGTGACACCAGTGTTGTCTGGGACAATCCTGGGGCTTTGGCTACTTACACTGACTTGTTGAGAGACCTTGGGCTGCCTTATAAGTTGGGCTGGCAAGGATCTTATTTGTTTGGATTGGTCGCGAATGAACTGCCATGTTGCTCTGAAATGTTTTTCCACCCATTCAAAATTACTGAGCACTTAGCACATTCCGATGATGTATTTTAGATGTGGGACAGGGATGTAAACAGGATCCCGTCCTTAACCAGAGTTACAAGTTGGTGAGGAGTTTGCTGCTTTGCTAATAACCAAAACCATTATATTAAAGTGGAAAAAACAAAAACTCAGGTGGATGGATGACTTAGGGTTTCTGTCACTCGTGGTAAAATACCATAACCAAAAGCAACCTGGGAAGGAAAGAGTTTATTTGGGTTTGCAGCTTAGAGACCTTTATTGAAGGAAATTAGGGTAGGACACTGGAGGCAGGAACTGAAGCAGACACCATGGAGGAGTACTACTTACTGGCTTGTTCTGTATGGCCTGCTCAGCCTGCTTTCTTATATAACTCAGGACCACCCACAGTGAGCTTGGCTCTCCCATATCACAATAACAAAATGCCCTATAAACTTACATACAGACCAGTATGATTAAAACATTTTCTCAGTTGAGGTTCCCTTTTACCAGACGACTCTAGCTTATGTCATGTTGACAAACAACCAACTAACCAGCACAATACACACACACACACACACACACACACACACAAAACGTAGATATGCAAATCTCCTTTCTCTCCACGCTGAGCCTATCAGATATGCAAATCCCCTTTCTTCCTGTACTGAGCCTATCAATCAATCTTTGATGGTCTCTTGGGTGATTGATTGCCATGTTATAAATAAACATTACTGATGCCAGGGTGTTTTGACTGTGTCTGCAAAAACAGCCCATTGCCTATCTCCTTGGGGCAAAATAGCAAATGGTCATTAACCATTTGTTTCTTTCCACTGAGGTAACCAAGCAGACATCTCTCTCTAACTCCTAGTGGCTTCCAATGACTACCTTTAGAAGACTGGTTTATTTATTTTTTTATGTGTATGGATGTATTATCTGCATGTAGGTATGTGGACCTGGTGCCCATGGAGGCCAAAAGAGTGTGTCAGATCACCTGAAACTGAAGTTGCCGACCGACTATTGTTAGCCACCAGGTGGGTGCTGGGGACCAAGTCCTGCAAGTATTCTTAACCACTGAGCCAACCCTCCAGCCCCGACCACCGCCCTTTGATCAGTACTTACTAGAGGGTAGAGTTAGAGTTTAGGCTTACAGATATCGGGACTAGAAGCAGAGGCTGTGTGGAGGAAGACAGAGGGAAATCTCTCATGGATTCCTTGTTTTGAAAGAGTCTGTAGATGGGAGGAATACAGTGGAATTGATAGGTACGACTATTGACAGGTTAACTCTGTCTGGCGTTAGTTTTGTCCTTTGCAAATCAAGGCTGTTAACAGAATTCACCCGGTGGGGTTGTGTGGCCTGAGGAGAAAGTGAATACAGAGCTGAGAGGGCAGGCACATAGGGCTGGAAGATGGCTTAACGTTAAGAAACCTTACTGCTTTTGCTGAGGACTAGGGTTTGGCTCCCAGCACCCAAGGTGGGTGGCTCACAACCGAGCTCACAACCGAGCTTCAAGGGATTGGACGCTCTTGGCCTCTGAGGATGCCTGTACTCACCCGGACAAACTTAAAATTAAAAATAAAAAGTAAATCTTAAAAAAAAAAAAAAGAAAAGAAAAAAGAAGCACACATAGTGGTGGTGAAGCTGGTAGAAAGCATCAGGAAGGGCCGGCAGAGAAGGGGAGTCACTTTCATGCAGACTTGCAGAAAACATGGCTGTTGTCACCGAAGGGGCAAGTTTTGTGGGACCATGAGGAATTCTGATTAGTAACATTCTTTGACATCTTCACTGGTGGTGCAACCCTGGGATCGCTCGTGTGCATGGGTATACACACACAAATACACACACACACACAGAAATACACACACGGGGGGGGGGGGAGTGCACAGAAGTTAGGGAAACAAAGCTTCTAGGTTCAGGGGTGCCGGTTGGGGTTCAGGTTAGGAGGTTGGTGAGAAGACTGGCTTTGCCTGGGCATTGAAGATACTGTGTCCTCCCTCTCTTTTTCCCCAAGCACTTTGTCCTGATGTTAAAGGCCAAAGCACTCGCCAGGTTCTTAATGACTAGGCCTCAGCTATCCGTAGCTTCCCTCCACCATCAGCTCCTGGCACTGTGACAGGGTCCCTAAGAAGGAAGGGTCCCAGACCTGCCCTTGCCTTGCTCATCTCTGCTAGGGGGCAGCAGAGTGTTCCAGAAAGGTCCTAGGGGCTGACAGGGTTGGTCACCTCTTAGCTTGGCCACTTAGCACCTGGTGGGGTTCCTACTGCCTTACTCAACCCTTGATGAGTCAATGTCCTCATCTGCAAAATGGGGTGCAGGATAATGACACCTACCCCAAAGCGTGGTTGTGAGGACTGATTGACGCAAAGGGTGGTCAGTCCTGCCAGGTGGACACACAGCAATCACTGAATGAATGTGGACAGCCTGGGGTTGGCTTCCTCCGACTTGCATTTCTGGTCTTCAACTTAGTCACTTCCTCTGGGAGCCTCTCTCTGGCTCCCGAGGACCTGAGGACAGTTGCACACTCCCAGCACACATACCTGTTTTCTACCACAGCAATGACAGCTGTCTTCTCTCAGGGTCACCATCAGGGTGCAAATCTGTGAGGACAGGAGTCATTCGTTCACTAGGAGGCACAAATAATAGGCACTCAGTAGTTAAGGTGAAAAAAAAAATGACAATGACCAAGGGTCCCAGTGGTCCTTGGGGTTTGACGGAAAGCTCTGGGGTCGTGAGGCCAAATGGTCAGGCGATATAGAGCCCGACCCACAGCGTGTGCAGGAAGACTGGACAGGGAGATACAGAGAGGAAAGCTCAACTTTGGGGAGAGAATGCTGCCTGACGAGTCTGGCAGAACCCTAGCCCCGCCCCTCTCAGGCCCCTCCCAGGCCCCGCCCCCTGGGCTCCAGCCCTGCGGAAGCTGTAGCTTCTGGTGTCTGAGCCTCCCCCGCGTAGGGTGCGCCCCGCACGCTTATCCTGCCCCGGAGCAGCGCGGGCACCCAGCCCTCGTTCCACAGCCGCTGCGAGATGCTGCGCTCCACGTCCACTGTCACCCTGTTCTCAGGTGGCGGTGCCAAGTCGCCTGGAACGCCCAGTAGAAGGGTAAGTAGCTAGCTGGAGAAGGAGCTGCTGGGGGGATCTCTTGTACCCATCCCTGTGGCCCCCTGTGTAGGGATGTGGGGAAAAGGATGCTTCTGGCCGCCAATACCTCAATCTTGGCTCAAGTTTCCTGGCCAGTCTCCGGGACTGCACAGTGACCCTCGCTCTGGATGCTCCCGAGGCTGGAAGAGAGGGCTTAGGGGACTTTCTGGAATACCTAGAACTTACTTCTCCTTCGCGACTCCACTGTCAAGCCAAGCTTGACATCAGTTTTTAAACTGTGGCATCAGTTTAAAAATGGCAAGGGAGAGGTTTCTGAGGTCTCTGCCCCGAATATATTTGAAACGCAAACTTTCCAACATCTCTTGGTTGGGAGCATCATCCGTATGTCCATCCACCAGTGACAGACAGCCTCTGATCCAGGAGCCAGCTTTGCCAAGGTGGTGGCCTGTTTGCAGACCAGAGCTGAGCAGCTGACCACCCCGGAAGTCCAACTGTGCAGGACTTCTTTTTTATGCAGGCACTTCTTTTTTAAGCCCTGGCCATCACCTCCAGAGAGGTTTCCCTGAGGAAATCTGTTTAGCCAGTCTTTGCTGAATCTGTTCTTATCTCCCAGATGCTCCTGAAAGAATGGCCAGACTTGTCAGGTTCACATTCCATGCTCCCTTGAAGATCAGGGCCTCAGAGAAGTCTGCTAGGAGCTTGGCTTGTAGCTTTCTGATTTTTCTGGTATCATGTTATTAAATACTTGCTTACCTCTTCTCTAATCGCATATCCCCACCATTCATTCTAACAGGTTAAATCCCCTTCCAAAAGCCCCTTCCGAAGTCCGGTCAGTTTGATTTGACCTTTAGTGTTTATATTCTAAGCTATCTTTCTCCACTTATACACGAAAGGCATGTGTTGCTTTTGGGTGAGGGCCAAGTGGTGGTGTGTGTGTGTGTCTGTGTATTTATGTTTGTGTGTATATGTTAGACACCTAAGGCTCATAGGACTCTGGTTGCTTGATCGTTAACTTAATAAAGTGACTTCACATTTGGTTAGTGAGTTTCCAACCATGGGCTTACCCTATTGCAAGATGGGCATTTGACTCTTTCCTATGGAAGGCTTTGTTTAATCAACAAAATTTAGGATTTAGCCCTGAGCTGTGTGCAGCAGCCCCTACCCACAGGGAGACTCTGATTTAGGTTGATGCTGGGATCCTGTGGGTGAATACAGGTGTAGCCAGTAGATTCAGTAGCATCTTTGTGATTTTTCTCTTGAATGATGTCTGGACATACTGGAATGCTTTGTCTTTTGGCTAAGACTGCATCGAAACTTTGGGCTGAAGAACTCAGGCTTCTGAATTCAGACTATATAGGACCAATTGGAACATTCTAGAACATATGTGGACAAAATCTTTCTAAAGGCTCCAGTGTGTGTGTGTGTGTGTGTGTGTGTGTGTGTGTGTGTGTGTGTTGATTGACCGACTCACCGAATATTTATAGATCTATTTCTGTGTGCTACGGGGCTGGGCACTCAGTTCCTTTCTGCTCTTGGAGGCAGACATTATCACAAATGAGTTTGTGGAGCAAGCAGGGTATTCCCAGGGTTCAGTGACCCTAAAAGAAAGACTCTTTCTGAGGTGTGTAGGGCAAGCCTCTCCCTGCAGGTGAACTTAGCTTCCCAGCGGGAGCAGGAGTTACAAAGGCAATCAACAAGACTGATTGTAAAAAGAGAACTATCAAGCCAGGCGTGGTGGCGCAAGCCTTTAATCCCAGCACTCAGGAGGTAGAGGCAGGCCGATTTCTGAGTTCGAGGCCAGCCTGGTCTACAAAGTGAGCTCCAGGACAGCCAGGGCTATACAGAGAAACCCTGTCTCAAAAAATCAAAAAAAAAAAAAAAGAGAACTATCATTTATCTCAGTGGATACTTGACATGGACTGTATGATGATGTGTGTCAGAACTGCTTCGGAACAAAACACTAAGTGTTTTTTAAATAATTAAAAAAAAAAAAACCTTTTAGAAGCACAAGAAAGCCAGGCGTGGTGGCGCACGCCTTTAATCCCAGCACTCGGGAGGCAGAGGCAGGCGAATTTCTGAGTTCGAGGCCAGCCTGGTCTACAAAGTGAGTTCCAGGACAGCCAGGGCTATACAGAGAAACCCTGTCTCGAAAAACCAAAAAAAAAAAAAAAAAAAAAAAAAAAAAAAAAAAAAAAAAAAAAAAAAAAAAAAAANAAAAAAAAAACAAAACCTAAAACAAATCCAAACAAGGCCATGGGATAAGCTTGCTTCCTAGCCAGCCCTTCCTTTGGCAGAGGCTTTCTCTCTTAAAACCCAGCACAGGCCTGCCCATCCTCACTCCCTGGCTGGTGCTGTACTCACCAGGGTCTTGTTCCTGCCTTGTTGGTTCAAGCTAAGGAATTCCCCTTGACTGGCATGTGAAAGAGACTGGCAGGTGTTCGAGCTTCCTCTTCTCAGTGGAGGAAACAGTCCGTATAGCTCTCGTTTCCCATACCCTGTGGGATTCAAGGACGCTGTGCAAATAGCTCTACCATCCTGTAGGATCTGAGGAAGGGACATGGGGATGTGGGGGGAATTCAGCATCTGAAGGAAACTGGTTGGAGCATCCACTGGGGGAGGGGGACAGATTTTCATTGCATCCCTTGAAAACTGCCTGCCTCTTGCTTAGGATCCCCCTGAGCCGGTTCCTGACAGGCTAGGAGGTAGAGAATTGTGGCATCATGGGGACTTAAGTGAAAAGCCTCTCTCTGCCACTAACAGATGACAGAGGCTCAGGAAAACACCAAATGGTTTGTTTATTCATTTGTTTTTGTCCTTTGTCCTTCCATCTTGCCTTGTTCAGTGTAGGGTGGACAGACTTGGGGTCCTGAAGGATACTGAAGAACACTGAACATACGGAGCATCCCACCTGCATTCTGCAGCGTGTATGGGACCAGTCCAGAGGGCTAAATGTGGTCTCTGTTGATGTTTCTCTAATGCTGTGCATGCACACTGAGAGCTGATTTGGACCTTTGTGTCCCTACCAGGCTTCTTGGTGGCTGACACACCCTTCTGAGTCAGTGAGCCTCAGTAGCCTGATTGAGTGCAAGAGATGGCTCACTGGAGCTAAACCTGAAGGGCTTCATCTGTTACCTACCTGCTTTACAGTTTAACATGGCCCCAGTACTTTTCCAACATGTAGGAGAATAACAACAGTGCTTGCCTCTTTCCCTCTTCCGTTGAGCTGTGTCTCCTAAACGTCAACCACAAAATGATCTTTTCTAACAAATCTAGCAAAATCCATCTGCTTGGATCTTCTGCTTCAGGAACCTGTGCAAAGCCAAACTCCACTTTTAATATTCGGGTCCCCAGCCTAACTCTTATGTCTTGTCTATCTCTCTACTCTTCCCAGGTATTTCAAATACCTCCCTCTCTGGGGCTTCCTGTGTTGCTTGTCCCCCACCCCCGTTGCTTCATACTTCTCCCCTTCATACTTCTCCCAGAATGAGAATCTGACTTGCCTTGAACCCTCAGTTCCTCAGCTTGTCCAACCCAAGCTATGAGTGACCACTTGAGAAGCTTTAGAGACCTTGGAGGTGTGCTCTGTTGATTCAGTGCGCCCCACACAAACACAGAGCCCAGAGTTCAAGTCCTGGGGGGGGGAAAATATATATATATATTTATTCATGCCTACCAGCCAGGCATGGTGGCTGTGTATGCTCAAAATCTCAGCAATGTCAGCAATGTGTGTTCATAATCTCAGCAGTAGGGATACAAGGACAAACAGATCAATGTTCTGGTAAATCCAAGGAGGGTGGTACAAGGTATAATAGCAGTCAGGGTCCCAAAGAGACTTCATTTCACATCCATTCAGGAAATGAGAACTTAAGAGGAGAAGTCTGGGATCCAGCCAGCCAGCCTGATACTTCTGTCCTACCTAGGAAGGAAGCAGGTAACATGTGTGTGGTCAGCCCGGGTGACAAGTTTGATGATTCTGAGGTCTCTAAGTCCTCACCTTGTCTCTTCCTCTGCCACAGTTGGGATTTCATTTATTGGGTTAAGTCAGTGATTCTCAACCTCGGTTCTACATAGAGTTACCAGGTAGCATAAAGCCAACTCAGGTTTTAAACCATATGGGACATAGGCTGAAACCATGAACTAACTGGTACTGTGTTTATCGGGGAGTACCCCCATGTGGTTGTGAGTACAGTTGAGGATGAGAGTGTTTCTCTAAGCATTGCAGATTTCTGGAAGGGCAGCTATTCTGGGGCAGCCAATAAGATCCCTTGGGCCTTACAGATGGCCATCAAGGTGATGGGCTGGGCAGGGGCCCAAGCACTTCTAGATATAGCAGGATCTTTATGTACATTTGTGGACTTAGACTTTATTCTCAGATCTTAGCATTTGGGCACATTCTGTAGCTAGTACAGAAGCGATCCAGAGAGAGTTGAGAGAGAAAGGGAGGCCCCTGCCTTCCTATTGGTAGATTTTATGAGGCTGCAGCCCTGACATGAGAAAAAAAGGTCCCTTCCCATGGTGAGAGTGGTGGCTAAATGCTGATGCTCAGACAGATTTGACCTGCTCTGTTTTGAATATCTCTGAGCTAAGAGTGGATTTCACCATGGCCTACAAGGTCTGAATACTTCTCATCTAGCCCTTTATATAAAAACGTTGACACCCCCCCCACACATTGATATAGATAATGAAGCTCCAAGTTTCAGGGTCACAACAATCCTTATCTAGATGGTGTGTGCTCCATTCTCACATGGCATGGCCTGTAAGTTCCAGAGGTTGGATACATTTGTGTGGAGCAGGGAGGGGAGGCCACACCCCTCCTCCAGCCACACCCACAGAGGCCACACCTGGTATTTTGAAGGGCAGCTTGGCAGGATACCACAGTAGGAGTGGACCTGACCTGAGGGAGACATAAATGCGTTTGGTTTATTTTCTTATGGAAATCCAGTTTGCAAACTGATTAGCAAACTCCTATTACCACCCTGTGTCATCTTTTCCATCCCCTGAGATAGATTTCCCTTCCCCTTTGGGTGAACCCCAGTTTCAGAAGCTGAGAACAGAAAGATGGATGAAACCCCAGAGTGTCTTTAGATTTAGACCTCTGCCTCCACAAAAGGGGTCACAGAGAGCCCCAGAGTTCCTCTGTGTCCTGAGCTATAAACAGAGGTTTGATTGTACTTTGTGTGTGTGTGAAGGAGACCTGAATGCTAGCTGTTTCTCCCTTGCCTTCCCTCCCAGGAGGGTGACTTTGAAGACAGTGGGAGAATCCCTAAGGAGTTCCAGGTATGGTCTCCTTTGAGTTCACTCTCTCAAACAAACCCAACCCAACCACACTGATACCCTGCTAGGCCCTGGAAAGGCTATAAAAGCCATCCTGGTAAAACGCTTGTCTGATCTAAACCTGTGCCTTTTTCTTCCATCATTTTGTAGTGGAGAGAGTATTAGGAGAAACTCCATTATTCAGGATTGTTGAACTCATGTTTCAGTGTTAGTCTCTTTATCTGTTCCCTGTCGACTGGAAGAGTTCTGCCTTTAACTCTCTGTTTATGTTTTTCTCACCTGCTGACCAAATAGCTCAGGTTGTATGTAACATGTCAATCTCTGGACATGTCAACATTCAGCTGTACCTGAGCTATCTTGGAGTATCTTGCCTGAGAGATGTGTGTTGTTCAATGATGGATAATGATGAATTTCTGAGACCCACAGACCTCAAAAGGACCGCACTATCCTTTTATACCCAGCTCACATGGCATCACGTCTAGATGGTTCCTTTCTCATAGACATAGAGTCCCACTTCTGGTTAAGATTAAGGTTCTGCTTCCTTTAACCCAATAATAAGAAACTTACAGAATTCTTAACATGTGTCAGAGACTGCTCAAAGCTCTTAACATATCAGCTAAATTAGCCTTCACACTTGAAAGAGAAAGTTGTTTTACAGCTAAGGTCACTGAAGCACTGAGGATGAAGCCACTTTCTAAAGTTTCATAGCTAGTGTCAAAACCCGTATTATAACCTAAGAAATGCAAACCCCATGCTTTAACCGCCAAGCTACCCTGCCTCTCAGTACCATACATTGTCTATACCTACCATTGTTTCATGTAGCCTTATTTGAGTATATTAGTAGCTTACGAGCTCCTGGGGGTACAGCAGCTTTTTTTTTTATCATCATGGTCCCTTTCTATCTGTCAAAAAGTACTTTACAAGTCATAGGAACTCAGCCATCAAAGAATGGAGCCCGGTGAGCTGGTGAGACAGCAATGGTTTGTGAGCTGTAGTTTTCCACAGTGTTCAGACCTCATGGGCTGAGCCCGCTCCTGAGAGGATCCCTGGGTATAAACTGTCCTGACTACCTTTGAGCACAGTTTAGCCTGGGAAAACCCTGGGAGTTATGAGTTTCAGGGTCATAAAATGCTGAGATAAGCCATGTTGGGTTGATGTTCCTCAGGGGAGATTCTGCCCCGGGAAGATGGGTAGAGGGAGGTGCACCCTGCCCAGTCACCCTAGTGCACAGGGTTCAGGGGTCATGTTCCTTACCAGAGCTTTTAGTAGGAATTCAGAATACATCCTAGGCCTCTAGCATACTTCATTTGCTATGGCTGAAGTTATTGGATTTAGGAAGAATTAGCAACCCCCCTCCACATATATTCTCTTTTAATTTTCCTTATTGTTATTACTATAATTGTGTGTGTGTGTGTGTGTGTGTGTGTGTGTGTGCGCGTGTGCGCACTCTTGCCCATAAATGAGGAAGTCAGAAGAGAGTGTGCATCCGGTGCCCTCCTCTATCACCCTCCACTTATTTCTTTGAGGCAGAATCTCTCCTCAAATCTGAGGTTCAGGTTTTTCAGCTATGCTGCAAGCACCAGATGCACACACTCTCTTCTGACCACCTCATCTATGTACAAGAGTGCACATACACACACACACAATTATAGTGATAACAATAATAAAAGTTAAAAGGGAATATGTGTGTGGGGGGTGCTAATTCATCCTAACTTGGATAGCTTCATCAACAGTAAATTGTCTCCATCCCCCTCAGAGCTAGGGTTACTAGGTTTACGAGTCTGGACGGAATGCCTAGCTTGTTTCATGGCTGCTGCTAGGAACTGAACTTTGGTCTTCTTGATTGGGGAAAAACGCTTTTCATCAATGAGCCACCACACTAGTTCTATTATTATTTTAATTTAAAAACTACTTGAAACAGTTGCAATCAACACAGAAATCCACAGCCCACCCACAAACATTTTTTAAATGATAAACAATAACAGTTGTGGTTCCTTACGGTTGTGTTTCTCCTCTTTAAATCTACATGAATTAAAAGGGTGCGTTTAAAAGCAAAATGGGGTTAGTCTTAACATTTTGTTCTGTAACTTTCTTTTTCTTCCTTTTCTCTTTCTCTCTCTTCTTTCTTTCTTTCTTTCTTTCTTTCTTTCTTTCTTTCTTTCTTTCTTTCTTTCTTTCTTTCTCTTCTTGTTTTGTTTTTAAGAAAGAGTCTCTCTGTATAGCCCTGGCTGTCCTGGAACTCACTCTGTAGACCAGGCTGGTCTCCAACTCACAGAAATCCCTCTGCCTCTGCCTCCCAAGTGCTGTAATTAAAGTTGTGTGCCACCACTGCCCCACAAACAACCTTCTTTTATCATAACAAATATATATTGGCTAGGGAGGCATGGGATCATGCTCCAAGCTGGGATTAAGCTGCTTGTGTACCATCAATAGTGGGTCAGCATCTATTAAGAATAGCTGTGCTCGTTAATATTTCCATCAAAGCCCTTTATTGATGAGAGCAGATGATTTGGATAGGACCCAAGGGTGTAGCCCCAGGTATCTGCTGCAATAGCCAAAAGGCTTTGAAGCCAAATCTTTTATCTTTCGGGCTCTTTTTATTTGTATGTGTTGTGTTTACTGTTGACTTTGTGCATGTCTTGGTCTTGGTAGGCGGGGCTCAAACAACCCAGCCCAGTGGTCATGGCATAGCTGCCAATTGTGGGAACTGTGTGGAGGAATGTCAGAGTTCTGGGAGGGCCAGTGGAGGATGGGTGCAACCATGGTGAAGGGCCATCTCACTTGTGGGTGAATTAATGCATAAAGTCTTTTTCTTGAAAATGATGGCCATTAGGGAACGCCCCTCTAGGATCCACCAGCCAGTGAAAAGGCATTGTTTACCTTCTAATGCCACAAATTCCATTGACCAAATAGTTTCCATGGAAACGAGTGTCAGGAAGCCAAGTGGACCTGTTTTGTTTTGGAGCATAGGTTGAGAACACAGTGATACTATCTCGATATTAATAAAAATACTTTACCTGGGCTGGGGAGGCCACTCAGTCAGCCAAGCACTTTCTGGGCAAGTGTGAGGAGCTGGGTCTGACTCCATAGAACCCACTTCCAGACTGAAATCTCAGCCTTCCTACAAATCCCTGGAAGCTCACAGGCCTGCAAGTCTGGCATGTGCAGCAGCAAACAGCCAAGATGCTCTGCGGCAAACAGTCATCATACTGTGTGCCAGCACTAAGGGCCCTGGGGTTGATCTATGTGACCTCGTCCTTCTTTTGCATGAATATGTAGTCCTTGAAGAGACTTAGTGGCTGACTTCTTTGCAAGAAGCTTCAGAAAGCCTGATGGCTGGTCTGGCGCAGCAAAGGCTGACATCTGAGGCTGTTCTCTGACTTCCATATAAGTATGGCATGTGTGTTCATACTTTTATACTTAAATGTGTGCATGTACACACACACACACACACACACACATACACACATACATGATCAACCTTAACATCTATAGAGGCATGCTTTCCTTTAATCTCATCTTACACTAAGCTTTAATGCTTCTTTTGTGTTTAATGTTAAGAGGAATGGTGCAGTTTAGTCTTTCTCTCATTGGATTGGCTTAGCTTGGCTTTGCAGTCCTGAGCTTGAATGTAGGGCCTCCTGTGTGCTAGATCAGAAATTTACCATTAAGACAACACTCCCACTGCTGGCCCTTTGGAAACTGCTTAAGATCCTTTATTCGTGTATGTATGCATATATACATGT
>LR754532.1:0-27202 GCA_902729485.2 Mus minutoides | reverse complement strand
AGGTGTGCACCTCTATGCCTAGCCTTTATTCCAGTATTTCAGTGATCTTTATCTGCAGCTTTGAGAACCTGACAGGAGCGTCTCAGAAGTCAGTACAGGTGCTCACTATGTAGCTAATGAAACTCCGATGTTATTACCTTAGCAATTAAGCTCTTGGTCCCCTGGCCTTTTCTGCTAAGTCTCTTTTAATTTTTAGCAAACGTTAAACAACTTTGGCTTTTTCTTCTTCTTTTCCTTTCAATTCTAAACTATTTAGAATATTACGTTTCTCAACCTAGCTGTTTTTAAATGTATAGGTTGGTGGCTTTTAGTGCATCAACAGTACTGTGGCTCCATTGCCACTGTCAATTCTCCCATCTTCTGAAACTAAAGTCTACACCCAGTAAAAGCCAACAAGCCGTTCTCTGTCTCCTTAGCTCCTGGCAGCACCCTCTACTCCCTGTCTTGGTGAGTGTGACTGGTCTAGATACATCATATAAAAGAATTGCTTTGCTCTAATGTGCTTGCCTTATTTCAGGTAGTATGTCTTCAAGGTTCATCCGTGATACAATGTATCAGAGTTGCCTTCCTTTCAAAGGCTGAGTAAGGGTTCAGCCATGATACAATGTATCAGAATTGCCTTCGTTTTCAAAGGCTGAGTAATGCTCTGTTGTAGTATGCGCTTGGCTCCTCCATCTGGCAACAAACATCTAAATCACTTCTACTTATTGAGAATAATGAACAGGACTAGAGAATCTTTATGAAAGCCGTGATTTGGGCTGGTGAGATGGCTCAGCAGGAAAAGGCCGAGTGACCCGAGTTTCATCTCCAGGACCCACACAGAGGTGAAAAGAGAAAACGGATCCACAGAGCTGTCCTCTGCCTGCCCCCTGCATGCTGTGGCATGTACACCCGAGCACACACAGTATCTGGAAGAAAAACCTTGTGATTAACATGCCCATGTCTGTTGTAGGAAAGTTAAATACATAGGCTAGAAAAGTAGGAAATACTTGCTATCTCTTCGCTGGAAATGTAGACGAGAGGAAATCTAGACAATTTAGAATTTAGACAGTAGGTAACTGCATTATGGATTTTGGCTTCTATCTCTCCAGTGGAATTTTGGCTTTTGTGTGTGAAATGAGATCATTTTAGGCCTTTTGTTATGAAGTTTGAGCCATTTAGAAATGTTTGAAATCTCTGAGCTTATTTAATAGCTCCTTGTTTGAGCAGCTGGATGCTGGTGGGCACTTGTACCAGGCCATGCTGGTCTTAGCACGCTGGTGTCCTTCCAGTGTGATCAGGATGGTCCAGTGTGCCTGTTACTGTGCAACAGGCAGAGGACGAGCCCTGGGTCTCTCTGCCACCAACATTTATCCTAATTGGACTTTCCTCTCCACCTCTTTTAGGCAAATGTCTGCAGACTGCGGCTGACCGTGCCCCCTGAGAATCCAGTGCCACAGCAAACAGAAAAGAAGATCGAGAGGAAAGATCAGGTGAGCCATCTCTGAGCCAGGGCCTGTGGCTGGTCCTGTGCATTAATGTGTTCTTCTCCATCCCTCAACAAGTTATGTGTTGGCCCTGATTAAAAGGCCCTCAGCCCTCCACACTGCTCTCCCAGCTGCCTGTGTAGCTTGGGCCCCAGCCCTTGTTTCCTGGGGAACACTGTGGCTCTGTGTAGCCTCCTGGCTGGGGGACACTGGACTTAGCAACAGGTGCTGTGGCAGGGAAAGTGGTTTTTCCTGGAATGGCCCATGCAGTGGAGTCAAAGAGCCTTTTGTGAATTGCCTGGACTGGAGCAACAGGTTGGAGGCCTGGATCCAGCTGTCAGGAAGAGCCCAGCGGGCAGCTGAGCATGCTTTTGGCTGGATATCAGAGGCTTCTGCAAACATTTTGTGTCGTCTCTGAACAGAGCTCTGGCACTGTACAGATGAGCATGATCTTACCTTTGCTTTAGAAGGAGTTTTTCAGGCAGGACGGGTATATAAATAAACAATGGGGATGCCATGTCCCATGTGTTCCCATCTGGGAACATAGAGATGGCGCTATGTAACTCTGTCAGGTGGCAGAAGTTGAGGCTTAACAAGTAAATGGGAGGACCTGCTTACCTCTCTACCTGTGGACACCATTTTTCTCATTCCTAAGCAATGACTGGCACCTGTGAAATTTCATCCCCTCGGATTCCAGTGGTGAACACAGCAGTAAACAAGGCAATAGCTGTCAGCCACGCAGCTTATATTCCAGTGGGCTGAGAATGAAAGAAAACAAAATAATGATGTGCCTTCTGGAGGGACAGCGTGGGAGAAAGCGATGGGCATGCCGGAGACTGGGCAAGCCTTCTGGTGGACAGTTTACATGAACATAAAATGAAATAATAGGTTATAAATTTCATGGGTAGAATTATGAGATTGTGACTTCTTGAAATGCAACCTTCACTTTTGACCTAATCAGCAATGAACCATAAACAAGGAAGCTTTCTTGTAGACCGGTGAGAGGCTGGTACTGCCCCAGGGTTATTCTTTTCCTGTGACACTCTTCTCCTCACTTGTTGTGTGTGTGTGTGCGCTTATGTATGTCCATGTATGTCTGTCTGTGCCTGCAGTGGCCAGAAGTAAACATTGTCTTTCTCAGTTGCTTTCCATTGTATTTATTCTGTCTGTCTGTCTCTCCTCTCTCTCTTCAATTTTTTTTAAGTTTTATTTTACACATAAGAGGTTTTTGCCTGTGTGTATGTATGTATGTATGGGCAATACATGTGTGCCTAGGGCCCTCAGAAGTCAGAAGAGGATGTTAGAACGAAATTGTGGGTGGTTGTGAGCCACCGTTGTGGGTACTGGGAACTGCACTGGGGCCCTCCTTTACGAGAGCAACAAGTGCGCCATCTCTCCAGCCTACTTTCTTTTTTTTTTTTCAGATAGTCTGTGGCTGTCTTGGAACTCACTATGTAGAACGATCTGGCCTCAAATTTACAAAGATTTTGCCTGCTTCAGGGTCCTGTGTGCCAGGATTAAAGGCATGCCCTATTATACCAGGCCTCATTTCTTGATATGGGGTCTCTCTCTCACATGGAACCCAAAGCTTACCCATTTGCCATGGACCTCCCGGGATTTTTCTCTCTCCTCCCTTTCACCCCTGTTTTGTTGGTGTGTTTAATGTGGTTGCTGACCCAAACACAGATCCTCATGGTTCGCAGCAAGTCCTTTACCAGCTGAGCCACCTCCCCAGCTCCCTTCTTCTTCACTTTCCACCAAAGACAACAAAGTTACAGGAGCTGATGCAAACAGCAAGTGACAAGCAGAGGAAGTAGGAAGGAAGGAAGATGGAGTTATAGCCAGAGAGTGGTGAGAGAATGGAAACTCTCTGACCTGCTCCGAAGGAGAGGAAGGGCCGCACCAACAGCCCCTGGAAGGGCATTCCAGGAGGTGTGGAGGACAAGCTAGACCTGAGACACCTGGTTCTGGAAATCCAGGCAGCACCAGGAAGGGCCTAGCCAAAGCTTTAGGAACTGATTTTATTTTTTATTAAATTTTTGTTTATTTCTATTTTATGTGTATGTGTGGTTTGCCTGTATGTATGTCTGTGTACCATATGCAAGGTCCATGGAGGCCAGAAGAGGGTGTCAGATCCCTGGAACTGGAGTTACAAATGGTTGTGAGGTGCCCCGTGGGTGTTGGGAATCTAACCTGGGTCCTCGGGAAGAACAGAAGATGCTGTTAACCACTGAGTCATCTCTCCAGTCCTGACAGCTCTTTCTGGTTAAAATGGACATAGCCTGAACACCAAAAAGACTTAAGATTTGTACAAGTTAAATAGCCTCACTCTTTTTTTTTTTTTTTGAGACATTGTTTCTCTGTGTAACAGCCCAGCTGTCCTGGAATTCACTCTGTAGATCAGGCTAACCTCAAACTCACCTGCCTCTGCCTCCCGAGGGCTGGGATTAAAGGTGTACACCACCAGTGCCTAAATAGCCCTAATCTTATGAGCCTCTTCATGAGTTGGATTTGGGGACATTTGGGATTTTGAATTTTGGCAGGTGTGTGTGTGTGTGTGTGTGTGTGTGTGTGTGTGTGTGTGTATGCATATGCTTAACTTGTAAAGTCTGTACAAATATTCTCAACCAAGTGTAAACAACTCCAACATTTGAAGTTCTTCTGGTCCCAAGTATTTTGAGATAAAGGACACTCAACCTACAAAGATTATGATATATTGTATAAAAGTAAAAATTCACAACACTAGTGGTAACCAGAGAGGAATAGAGGGGAGGGGAAGGGGAAAAGGCTTACTATGGAACACTAATTAACAGAGAAAATGTTTAGAATTTTCAGATAAGCTCATCAATGGTTAAGAAACTAGTTAGTTAAATATTATCACCATATAAGACATTCACCTGGTTTTAAAAGTGTAGCCTCTAAAGAAACAGCAGCCCTTAAAGCAGAGTAAGATGTCAAGCAGGTGACCCAACCCAGAATTACCAGCAGATGACAACCCTGTTAGGGGACTTCTGAAGTAAAGATATTAAGATTCTGAAGTGATTAAGAACTACACACAATGCCTGGGTAATCTTCAGGCTGAATTGCACAACTGAATTAATTACAAGGACACAGAAAGGTCCAAAACGCAGGACATTCTACAGAACAATTGGGCTGAATCCCTCCCATGAATTTGATATTAAAAACAAGATGAATTTCTGTTGTTGGAAAGATAAAGACACCAAACATGAAGCATTATGAGCGAACTTGGATTAGATCTTGGCCCAAAAAATTTGTAACAGACATGTTGATATACTTGTCAAATTTAGAAGATGAGCCATATGTTAGCTATTGAATGAATTTTGTTTTTATGTATGTGAAATAAGATTGAAGATGTCTTTCATAGCTATGGACATAAATGCTTGGTAGTTAACATCCGTGACTTTTTTTCATTACTGTGGTAAACTAACAAAAACACCTTGAGGAGGGAGGTGTTTATTTTGGGCCAATAGTTTGAGGGTACAGCCCACGGTGGGACAGATGTCATGGCGGCAGGAACCCGAGGCAGCTGGTCAGAGTGCATGTGTAGGCAGGAAGAAGGGAGAGACGGAAGCTGCAGCTCAGCCTCCTTTCTCCTCTCTATTCAGCCATGGGATGGTGCCATACAGAGTCAGGATGGGGAGTTTTACCTCAGTTTACCCAATCCAGAAGCTCCCCCACAGATGTACCTAGTACTTGATTCCTAAGTGATCTTAGATCCTGTCAAATTGACTGTCAGTATTAACCACTGCAGTGCTAAAGCTCATAACACCAGTGAGAGCGAGGGGCAGCGGGGCTTCAGCTGCTGAGCTCTTGTGATGAGGATTGAATGGGGTCCTCGTGTTGAGGGGGCATCACCTCCTTCCCTTTGTGTCCTCACTCTCACTGAGAAAGTTTGAGGAAGAGGCAAAGTCCAGACTGAGTGACAGTCCCAGGGCATAGTGGCTGTGTCCATATACATGGTAGAGTCATAGGGAATGAGATATTGCTGAGATAAGCAATGGGGGAAGGGTACCCTGGAGTGGTTGTTCTCATAGAAGAGCCAAACATTCCCAAGGAAAGAGCTGGAATGCTTAGCTGTGGGTCATACTCAAGTAATGTGCCCATCTTTCATCTTGAAGAATGCTTTCCAGATCGGTTAAGGCAATGACTTTTCTTTCTTTTACTGTAACTAAACATCGGGCATTACTTGTATTCACAGAAAGAAAAAGTGTCAAAAGTTAAAATGAAAATTACACAGAGTTTTCTGCAAATTGCTAAGGACATGTGGACATTTATCATTTTATCGGGGCTCACGTGTGTATTGCTATAACTTGCACTAGAGGTTAGAGGAAGATTTTTATGGCAGATACTCATTCAGCAGGAAACAATCCATTTGGGGAGAAAAAAGTTCACGACAGAAGTTACCTGTTGTATATTTCACCACAATAATCTCAACTCCATATTGATTACAATTAGATGAAAATAACATTGACACTCTGAGCAGTCAGCAGAGAGCTGTTGTACAAGAGTCCACGGGGTAGAGGGTGGGGAGGACTGGTGAGATGGACCAGCTGGGAAAGACCTTCCACAAAGTCTGACAATCTGAGTTTGGTCCCAGGTACCTATGTGGTAGAAGGTGATCTGATCCCTCAAAATGTTCTTTTTGTTTTCCTTCCATGTGTGCATCACGGCATGTGCATACTTGCACACATACACACACATGTGCATTAAATACATATTTAAACATTTAAAGGAAATGACAAATGAAAGAGCCCAGATTTGACACTCTTGAGAAGCCACGGAGTAGCTCTCGATGTTAACAGAAAGGATCCTTGCTGGGAGATGACATCCAATAAAGGATGACGACAAACAAGGGAATTTGTCCTGCTTCAGAGTTGAGTCACATTAAAGTGATGTGAGCTAAGCCATTAGACTAGGAAAAGGGCACGCACTCTTTCAGTGGTGTAATTTCCAGCTGCCTTAGCAATCAGAAAGACGACCTAAGTCTAACCACTTGGGGCTGAGTTTTATCACCCACTCAAAGTCCAGGTATAGGCGTTTGGATTTATTTACCTTTCTTTCCTAAGAGATACTTCCTCACATTTCCCTGGGCAAAGTGGCTACTCTTCTGTGACATCACTGAGAAGATAAGAAGAGCCCCAGCCTTCACAAATGTCACTGTTAGGAGCAATTTGTAAGTTGACAAAGGGGGATGCAAAGAATAATGATTAAAAAAACAACCTCAACATTAGCCATACACACACACACACACACACACACACACACACACACACACAGGAATAACCAGGCTCAGAGGAGCACAGGAGCTGTGCACCTTGATACATCCTGCACTGGGCTCCCGTGTGATGAGGTGCTAGGTGTCTGTAACGATCTGTTGACTCACTGTAGAAGACCTGGGATAGAGAGGAGGGTGAGGCTGGTTGTTTCCCCAGGACTGAAGTTCTTGGGTGGTGGCAGCACCTAAAGGTTCTAGTGGCAGCAGGAAGATAGTGTCTGACACTGTGTCCTGGCTGGATTCCTGGGCTTGAGTCACTGGGAGCAGGGTTCACGTACCGACCAGGGTTCCCTGGAGGAGCTACTTCTGATGACGTTGCAGTGTGTCTGCCCCTCCCTGGGAGCCACAGAATTGCAAGGTGCCCACCGTCCTGGATGATCTTCCCAGCTCAATGACTTTGGTTCCTTTGAAAGGGAACCCATGGTTTGTCCAGCCAGGGATTGGGGCTGGATAGGACTCGAAAGTCTGAAGATAGCAAATGGCCTGACTGGCTTCTAATGTCGTGAAACTTCCCAGAGGATTTCCAGGCCATTAAAGCTGCAGTTATCTGAGGGCAGCAGGGCCTTAGTCACTGACACTGGCACAGCAGATACCAGTAGGCAGCTGGCCAGACACAGACCCATTACCTGCTGGTTATTCTCCTGTCTGTTCTCGGCTCATCATAGAGAGGAATTCTTCACAACTCAGAAGAATTGAAGAGGGCACATTTTTGCCCTGTTGCATGGGAGTGTGTTGGGAAGATGCTCAAGGTAAGTTCAATAGTCAGTGCTTTTCCCGGAGTTGTGGGACAGTGGGATGTATTGGAGAGGATCCCTAGAGCAGATCAACCTTAGCACTTAAGTACTGTGCATGGACATATAGACTTGTAGTCACGGTGCTGGGGAGGCAGAGACAGGTGGGTCCCTGGAGTTTGCTGGCCAGCCAGTCCAACCTAATTGTTGAGCTCCAGGTCAAAAAGAAAACTTTTCTCAAAGGTAGTAAGTAGACAATGTTCTTGAGAGTGACACATAAAGTCATTCTCTGGCCTCTGCACACATATGTGTGTGCCTCCCCAATATATGAACATGAACACCTTTAAAAATAAAGTAAGCCAGGTGGTAGTGGTGCACGCCTTTAATCCCAGCACTCCAGAGGCAGAGACAGGTGGATCTCTGTGAGTTCCAAGCCTGCCTGGTCTACAGAGTGAGTTCTAGGATAGCCAGGGCTATAGAGAGAAACCCTGTCTCAAAATAAATAAATAAATAAATAAATAAATAAATAAATAAATAAATAAAGTAGTAATGAGTTCTCATAGTGTTCCCCTCAGCACCTGGCCTGAGAGGTGTTCTAGGGAGACATGACCTGATCTATGAGGATAGAAGGTGAAAGATGGTGATACTATCTCTCCGGAGACCATGAGTCCATTGTGATTCTGCTCCCATGTGACATCGCTGGTTGGGCCCTGCCAACTCACCCTCATGGGCTTCATCCACCTAAACCCAGCGCAGTGAGCCTGCTTCATCTCCTGTGTACCTGGCATGTCCTCCCTCCTCAGAACCCCTGCTGAGGTTCATTCTCAAGCTTGCAGTGTCTTCTTAGCTGTCTGTCTCTATTTACCCAGGCATCCTGTCCCTCCAGGCTCAACAAATGGTTCGCTTCTCCATTGAGACCTTCTCTGTCTGTCCTGTGCTACCAGGACCAGGCCTCCCTCAAACTCCAGGTTCTCCACCCACCCCACCTCCCTTCTTGTTTTAACTGTAGCGTTCTTAGCAAAGAAATGCCATAGGAAATGGATAGACATTTCTGTAAATATTTGGATGTGAAAATGACATTGGGTTAGCATAGAAAGATACAGAGCAAGAAGGCGTTGGCTATTCTGCCCCTGTAGAGCCTTGCTCTCTACACACAGTAGGTGCTTGGTGATTATGATGATCAGTTTCAGGTTAATTTCAGAAGTTTCTATAACACCACTGTAGACTACATGGGCTAAACAATAGAATTTTGTTGTTGCCTAGTTCTGAGGACTAGAAGCCTGGGATGGAGGCAGGCCCACATTCCCCGTGGAGGCTCTGAGGCAGAGCCCTTCTTTAAACTCATCCAAAGTCTGTCTGGTGGCTCTGGTCAGTCCTTGTCTCGTGGATGTGTGATTGCTGTCTTCACAGATGGAGCTCTTCCTGTGAGCACATCCCTGTCTGGCCAAATTCCTTCCTTTTTGTAAGGACCCTGGTGACAATGGAGTCGAGCTCACTCTAACAACCCCCTTTTAAGTTGATCCCATCTCTAGGTAAGGTTAGATTTTAAGTTACTAGCAGTTAAGACCCCAACATTTTTTTTTTTTTTTTTTTTTTACTGAGAACTGACACAGTTCAACCCATGGCAAGTTTTAAAAACTGTGCGAGCAACTCAGATGGATTAGCTTTTTGTTTTCTTTTTACTTTTTGTTTGTTTGCTTGTCTTTTTATTTCTTTCGTGTAGCTGAGGCTGGCTTTGAACTCCTGGTCCCCTTCCCCCTACCTTCTGAGGGCTGGGATTATAGGTGTGTGTCACAGACTCGGCCTCTTTATTTGTATACTGAACATAATAATGTGGAGGAAGGGATGATCACAGATTTCATTGGATCACAGACTTCATTAAAAGGAATTGATCAATATGGAATGCTTTTAAGTATGGCTAAACTTTAGGA
The DNA here is from genome assembly GCA_902729485.2 of Mus minutoides. Taxonomy (NCBI): domain Eukaryota; kingdom Metazoa; phylum Chordata; class Mammalia; order Rodentia; family Muridae; genus Mus; species Mus minutoides. The sequence goes on along the minus strand of LR754532.1, from coordinate 17,778 downwards.
ATAAATTGGTAGTAGATCATTTTGAAGTTAAATACTGGCATCTGTCATTTTTCAAAGAACTCTGTAATTCTCTGAAGGTCTGTATCCATATTTCTGCCCAAATCTGTAACCCTGTGAGTTACAGACACACACACACACACACACACACAGAGAGAACACCAATACTAGCTATGACAGATCTATCATGTTGAACCAGAATGTAGCTGCGTAGTCTTGGAGCTGGCTGGAGCTGGTTCTGCGATCACCATGAGCAAATCTTGTGCATATTAATAGACTAGCTAGAAGAGACAGTGCTATGAGAGGCTACTAACACACAGGAAGGGTATTATGTTACTTTAGTTACTCTGTTTTGAGACTCTGAGAAGCTAAGTGAGGGAGAGTGGCTGTGTGTGTGGGTGCAGAGTCCAGGCCGTAGTGTGTCAGAGGAGGAAACCTTCGCCAGTAGATTTTATAGCCCCTTTCCTTTAAAAGCCTGGATGAGCAAGCCTGCTGGTTCTTGCCCTCAGAGAGCCTGTTTATACAACATCCTGGCTGTTGCCAGGTGAGTGGGTGAACTGCCATGATTCACAGCTGCAGATAGGCCAGGCTGGACTGCCTCTGTGACAGTGTGCAGGGGCTGTGTCTGCCTCTCAACAAACAGGCATGAGGTGCTGGTCCTGGATCCTTCACTAACCTCTGCAGGGCCTATCTCAAGCCCTCTTGAAGGCACCCAGGTTCCTCTTCTAGAATATAAGAATATTCACCCTTCCTCCACTCCCTAACTCTGGAACTCTCTATTCACATTGATACACTTATATAAGATAATGTCAGAGCAGTGTCTCAAAGGAGGGACTATATTATTCTTGAGATTGACACCTGAGGTTGTCCTCTCAGGCCTCGACATGTGCATATGCTCATACACACACACACACACATACACTATGTGTGTGTATATATATATATATATATATATATATATATATATATATATACATATATATATATATATAAAACATATATATATAACATATATATGTATACACACACACACACACACACACTGATCTGCACCCACATGTGTGCCTGCCAACATATGAACACATGTATGCACACACCTGCCATCCTCTCCAAGTTTATTGAATGAATGTCTGTCTATGCTGGTTATTGAGATGCAGCTGTGAAAATACTAGGCGCACTCCCTGCCTTTGTGGAGTTTGTTGTGCTCTCAGACCACATCCTCTAATTTAAGAGGTGAAAAACCTAGTCCCCTGTCACTAGCCTAACTAATCCAATGGCCAGTGAACTCCTCAGGCCGTTTTAAAGAATTTTGGGCTGGGTTACTCTTTGTGGCTTCTCACTCTTTTCCAACCCAGGGGAAACAGCTGCAGCCAGAACCTGAGGTAAGTTCTGAGCTGGGAGTGCTCCTGAGAAGTCACGGGTCACATGACCTCTTCTTGTGCGCAGCTGTTTGCACCTGTCTTAATCCTGATCTGTTTTATGTGGGGTTTAGAGAATTTTATGAGTTGTCTCGGTTCCCTACTGTGACAGGAACCGTCTTTTCATCTCAACACTTATAGGGCCTTAGTTTTCAAGGAGCTTTGCCTGGCATTGTTCATTTCATATTCATAATATTTTCATAACATAACATTCATAATAGGTCATATTCATAATGGGTTCATAACATTAGTAATAGGTCTGGCATATACATATTCTTTTTTGAAAAGATTTGACTTATTTTTAAAGTGTGTGTGTGTGTGTGTGTGTGTATGTGTGTGTGTATTTACATGGATGGATACTGGTACTATTGGAGTATCCAGTTCCCTAGAGCTGAGATACAGGTGGTAATGAGCTCACCCATGTGGGAGAGTGCTGAGAACTTAACCTGGGTCCTCTAACAGAGTAGTGTGTGCTCTTAACCACTGAGCCATCTCTCCAGCCCCAAACATATGTTAGATGCTTTTTTTCTACATCTATTTTCCATCCACACATTCTCTTTGTGTCTCTGTCTTCATTGTCTTTCTCTCCCTCTCTCTGTGTGATGACGAATGTGTAGTGGTCAGAGGACATGCGCGGCAGGAGCTGATTTTTTTTTTCCTTCCACCATGTGGATTCCAGGAACACTCAGGATTTCAGGCTAAGTGGCAAGCACCTTTCCCAGCTGAGCCATATTGCCAGCCTCCATATGTAATTTAAAACTTGATTTTTAAAAGATACAAATCAGCGTTCTAAAGCTTCAAATAATCTTTTAACTGTGGAGAGTTTGACACTTATACCAAAGGAGTATGTGCTTCTAGCCTTTGCCTCAGCCTCAGCCTCAGCCTCAGCCTCAGCAGCCCTCCCCGCCACAGTCAGCCCACTTCCGCCCACATGGCCAGGGCGCCCTTCCACTCCTGGTCAATGGTGCCTCATCTAAAGTGCATCCTGTCCACTTCCTTCACCTGTATAAGGAAATAAATATGTCATAAATACTTCAATATGCTTCTCTCAAAGATAAACACTGCCTTTTAATATTGCCATAATCCTTTTATCATGCCAAAAAGTAATACTCACTTTAGCAATATTTTAAGAGGAGGGAACAAATGAACTATAAGCATTTGTAAACCTATTAGCTCTTCCCCCCCCCCCCCGTGGTTTTTTTTGTTTGTTTGTTTTTTGTTTTTTTTTTTTCCTTGAGCATGTTATTTTCTAAACATCTACTGTTCTGGGACTTTTTTTTATATTTCATGTTGTGGTTGAGGCTCTGGGCTCCTGACTGTCCCTTGCTCTAAGGAACAAAGGGTGTATTCCAATGTTTGAGATGATTTCCTCTTCTGGCTTCTAGGAAGCTCCATTCAGTAAATATTTGCTTAGAGTCACAATCTGTCCGTCAGTGCTGGCTGCTGCATTAAGGAGTGAGAAAGAAGGCAGATGGGCGTGGTCATGTCAGGACTGGTGGCTGCCAGGGGAGCAGGCCTCTTAGCCTAAGGACACCTGCAGTCACTCATGCATGGCTGTCATCAAGGGGAGAATGGGTGTGAGGAGGCCTAACAGATCTGAAGGGTTGAGGCAGTCACTCTGGAAGAAGAGACATCTCAGTCTAGCAGTATGGCAGAGGAAAGAGTCTTGTGAATGGCATGAGTCAAAAAGGAGTTGGTAGAAAAACAGAAGGGGGGGCCATGAGGAAAGATGGAGGTAGGGTGGGGTACTGGAGAGGAACCCTATTTCTGGCCTGACTCTTCCCAATGGTTCTGGCATGTGAGGGCTGGGCTCCTGGCTTCTCTGCCCGCTAGAAACTCTGGGATGCCACATAGACACATCAAGTCCAACTCCCTGCTGACTCTTCACTGACTGGGAGGCAGTGTGGTTGGAGAAGGTCACAGACGGAAAGACAGACAGGAGACTGAATGCTCACCCCGATGAACCAACATTTACACAGTAGAGCTGTGGGGACTAAAGGAAGTACTGTGTAATAAAAATCACTGGGCAGCACATGTTTTCTTCCGTCTTTCTTCACACATGCCCTTCTGGCCTCTCCCTGTGTGGCCCAACGTCTTCCTCCAAGGAACGCCCTGCTGCTACCCGAGCATTAAGCTGCTAGTCCTGCTGGGACCAGGCCTTTTCTCTGGAGGTCCTTTATTTAGATGATATTTTAATCATTTTTTACTTTTAGTTTCCATTTGAAAAGTGAAATAAAAGGGGCCTGGAGAGATGGCCAGATGGTTAAGAAGATGTTCTGCTCTGGCAAGGGAACCTGAGCTCAGAGGCCAGCATCTACACAGGGTGGCTCACAACTGCCTGCAACTGTAGTTCTAGGGGATCTGTCACCCTCTTTCAGGTTCTGTGGACACAGGGATACACACATATACAGATACTTACAAATAAATCTTTAATACTTTATTAACCTTTTGAGACACTCATACACTGTATCGTGTTCACCCCTCCCCCCACCTCCTCCCTTACATCCCCCCCCGACACACACACTTCACTCTCCACCCAACTGCATGTTGTTCTCCTTTATAAAAACACTCCAGTCCAGTTTGTGCTGTCCAAATATTCTTGGGTGTGGGGCCGCCCCCAGGAGTGTGGTGGACCTATCACACCCTTAAAGAAAACTGGCTCTCAGTAGTTATCAAACGCTCATAGCTCCTGCCAGGGGCAGGACTTTATGTCCACTCCCAAAATAAATCTTAAAAAAAAAAAAGTTTACATAAAAATGATTCAGCAACAACAACAACAGGCCAGAGAATAAATGAACACAGAGGGAAAAATGTCACCCTGTTGCCACCGAGGAGATTGTCACCAAAGGTTTGGATTGTATGTTCTAAGTAAAACTCTGCACTCATTCTTAAAGCAAAACAGGAATGCAAAATGTAACCTTTTTCACTCAGTGTATCTTAGGTATCTTTCAACTTACAGAAATCCTTTTCTCTGTTGAGTTGGTGGGTCACTCTGTAGCCTAAACAGGCTTTGAACTCACTGTGCAGGGCCTATTAGTCCCAAACTCACGGCAATCCTCTTGCCTCAGACTCCTGAGTTCTGGGATTGCGGACCTGACCCTGTTGGGAGTATTGACCTCATCTCCCAGGGGGTGGGATCCTCATCTCCCAGGGGATGGAATTCTCGAGTCAGGCCACCAGATCTCTGGGCTTGGCTGTGCCCTGTCTAGTCAGAGCCTTATGTCCTCAGCAGCCTGTTTTTCAGGAACTGGGCGGAGGCCCAGGGCGAGAAGAACAGCTTCTGTTTCCCGGACTGTGGGGAGTTTCATTGGAGATTTTCCTTTTCCTAATTAGCGTGTTTAGCAAATTGGGGGATATCTGAATGCCAGCATGCTACTCTACCAGGAACCATTTAGCAGCCCAGACCTTGAAACTGACAAACACATTTCGAAAGTAGCAGCAGGACCCAATGGGCCCCGGGTGTCTGAGACATGTAAAAGATGTTACCGGAAACCAAACACCAAGAGCCTCCGACCCTCGTGTCCCATCACTTCCTAAGCGAACAGAGTAGTGGAAAACGTTGCGTGTGTTCCCTCCTTTCTTTAAAAGTCCTCGTGCAAAACCACCAACAACAAAAGAAAACCCAAAAAACCTCAAACAAATAATACAGAAAACGGAGACAAACTGTCCCTTCTGCCCTTTTCCCCTTTGTTGTCTGGCTTCTACCTATTTCTCTGTTCTTTCCTCAGAGGTGATCACTATTAACAATTTGTCATGAATCTTTCTGGTTTTTATTTGCTATTTTACAAACTTTGAATGAATTCAGCAAAATTCAGAACTCGTTATTTGGTGACAACAAATAATGTAAAATGCAAATTATGGTTTTGTATTTCAAAAAAATTTTCTGAAGACCCGGTGGGGGGGTGGGGAAATCTACAAAAAGGTAATTGAAAATGTTGGTACTGAGTCTGGTGTGGTGGTAAACACTTTTAATCCTAGTACTTGGGAAGCAGAATCAGGTGGCTGTCTATGAGTTTAAGGCCAGCCTGGTCTACAGGATGTGTTCCAGTTCAGCCAAGGCTATGTAGTGAGACCCTGTCTCAAAAACAAAAAAACAAGGAAGAAAGGAAGAGAGGGGGGGAAGAAAGAAAGAAAAGAAGAGAAGGAAAGGAAAAGAAAGGAAAAGGAAAGAAGTTGGTGGTCAAGGGGAGAGCCTGAGGATAGAGGTCTGTGGTATAAACTAGGTACTGGATGGTGAAGAAGCCACTTCTCTATGAAGTCTCAGGCTGGGTCTTCTTTTCTTTCTCTCTTTCTTTTTTCTTTTTAAAGTTACATTTTAAAAAAATATTCCTTGTTACATTTTGTTTTTATTCTTTGTGTTCCTGTACATGTGTGTGTGTGTGTGTGTGTGTGTGTGCGCGCGTGCACGCACACATAGGTGAATCACAGTGCCCATGAAGAAAGAGGTCAGAAGGCAGTTTGTGGGAGTCAGTTCTCTCCTTTGACCATGTACTGTCAAGGATCAAGCTCGGGTCACTGGGCTTGGTGACAAGCACTTTTACTGCCTAAGCCACTTCACCTACTCTATCCTCTCTGCCTTTTTAAAAATTTTCTTTGTCATTGTCCTTCATGTTTGGGGAAGCCCCTTCTCTGTCTCCCCACATCTAACAGCCCACAGTATGAGGAGGTATGCTTACCCCCAGACAAGATTGGCCTAAATGTGACTGTGTGGTCACACACAAGCTCTTTGGGCCCTTTGAACTTTCATGTCCTCAGCTATGAAGTGGACAGGAAAACTCTCTGTTGCTAAATGGTTACAAACATTAGCTGTCTGAAGGAATTCTCTTGGTGGTCAAAGAATATTTTTTTTCCTGCTTCCTGAAGCCTCCATCCTACAAAGCTGTGTTAGAGTCGGACATATTACTTTTGAATTGCAGTTTACTGGTGATTCAAGCTTTAACTGCTGGAATTAAAAGCCAGCTAAGCGGAGAGGGAAGATTCTTTGGGGCTGGAGTCACACCACCTCTGCTTGGCTTTTCAGAAATATTTTGCAAATGGACACTGCAGGTCATGTGGTACCCTCGCCTCTTTCCCTTGGATCTTGGCTGCGGGGTTAGCCCTGCCCTCCTAGGTCAGTTTCTCTACCAGATGTCGGTCAACTTCAACTTCCTGAAATTCAGGCCATGCTTAGTGAGGCAGCTGAAGTCATCAGAGGAACTGGTAGAAGGCAGAAAACAGTGTCACACCTCAGTACAAGGTCTCATGACGTAATTCCTCTGGCATCTTTTTGAGAATTAGAAATGCTCGTCCCCTTGGGAAAATGGGGTATGAAAGTTCTTACCAATGGGAATAGTGGGCCAAGACTTGTTAGAGATGGGCAATAGATGCTTTCTCCAGGGTGTAGGCAACCCCAGCCCATGCCAAGTACAGTGGGACCAGCCGATGCCAGGCTGGGACTCTGCTTCCTTGCTTCTGCTGCTGAAATTCCAGGCTGCTGCTGGGGTACCCAGGGCCGGTCAGAGCCTGCTTAATCCTGCATGGGTGGCCATTATTATTGCTGTGTTACTGGGTCTTATATTCTTTTTTCTCATTTCCCAGCCTCCGGAACTAAGCAATGGAGAATCTACCAAGAGGCTCCCTCAGGGTGTTGTCTATGGTGTGGTGCGAAGATCAGATCCCAACCAGCAGAAGGAAATGGTCGTGTATGGCTGGTCCACCAATCAGCTGAAAGAAGAGATGAATTACATCAAAGACGTGAGCTACTCAAGGATATTTTGTTTTCTGTTCTTTGAAGCAGATAGAAGGGTGGAGTCAGAAGCGTGGACGGGAACGTTAAGTAGGCATTTTGAAAGTCTTATTTGGGATGGAAGTGCTTCTCCATTTCTTTGTGGTGATGCTAAAGGAACAGGTATAATTTTTCAACAAGTTTCTCTTGGGTGGTTGTTACAGGCAGGATCATGAGACCCAGGGCTCCTGCTGGGTGTGGCGTGGAGACTCTTGGGTGGTTTTGCGTAAGATACTAGACACACATAATGTATGTGTTTGGGCAATGTAGGTGTTACTGGCTACTTGTAAGAGAACCGCCAACTCAGAAAGAAATGTTTTCCTTGGAGATGAGCCTGGAGGTAGAGGGGTTTTAGTCAGGGCACAACTAGACTCTGGGTCTGGTTTTCAGTATTTGGGCTTTTTTTCCCTTTGGCCTCAAGATTGGGTCTCTCCTACACATATGACAGTGTTTGGAGAAAGAGACTAGGACACCCAATTCTGAACAGTTTTTTGAAGTTGCCCTTTAACATTGCCTTCCCTGGCCAGGGATGGACATACCCCACCCCACACCAATCACTGACGGGGAACATAAGAGAACCTGGCAGGTTCACACCAATGATTCGGGTTGAAATGAATGTTGGGAAGTCAACCACAGCGGACAAGGTTCAGTCTAAACCAGTCAATATAAACTTTTTGTATTTAGAATATTCCCTCTTGTCTTTTACATTAAGAAAGTTTGGGAGTGTGTGAAAAAGGAAACAAGTGGCCATCCTTTCACCATTCACCCTGTCCTGTGGACAACGGTCTGCATCATTTTCTTCAAATGTCTGTCTGTCTGTCTGTCTCTTTTTTGTGCTACCCAGTGTCCCCTCCATCCACACTAACCTGACTGATGCTGCTGAGCTCAAACCAGGCTAGTTAGATGAGAGAGACATGAACTGCTCTGATGCCTGTGGGCCCTAAACACTAACCCCATGGCTCAGTGCTAGGGGAAGCAAGTGTCAGTACTGGGCTGGAGAAGTCCCCACAAGCCTGTGAGCCCACTGCTTCTGCTATAGTGTGCCCTTTGTCCTCTGTAGGCTTCAGTTTATTCATCGATAGGCGAGTTCTCATCCCTGAGGTCAAAGCCTCCAGTTTTGTGAGCCTCATTTGGTTTGGGGCAGATGATGGGCAAAGCCACATTTTCTTAGCTATTATTGTATGAGGTTTGTTTTTGTTGTTGTTGTTGTTTTTAAAATTATCAAATGCATAGACTGGGAGCATATCATAAAGTGCCCATTGCACAAGCATGAGGATCTGAGAGTTCAGATACCCACTATCCATGTAAAAACTGTGTGGTTGTTGACATCTGTAACTCTAGCACTAGCGGGGCAGACACAGGATGATCCCTGGAGGTCACTGGCCAACCGTTGTAGCTGAATAGATGAACTCCAAGTTCAGTGAGAGTCCCTACCTCAAAACATAAGGTGGAGAATGATCAAGGAAGATATGTAATATTAACTTTTGACCTCACACATGTGCACACATATGCATGCACACCCATACATACATACATACCATCCTCAAGAACAAGTCCATACATCACACACACATACTCACATGCACATGTGTACATGAACACACACACTCATTATGTATTATAACCACTATTGTTGAACACCCAGTCATATGATCTCCTAAAGATCATTCTTAATCATGCAGAATGTTGCATCCCAGATTGCTGAACAATGCGGGCCTTTCTCAAGGAAATATTTAGACCTTCATTTACATGCTCCATATAACTTGGGATTACTTTAGAAGTAAACCTTCTAAGTAGAGCTCAGACTCCCAGATTGCCCAAGACAGACACAGCAAGTCCAGGCTAATCCTCAGCTATAAATGATATGCACTGAAATCACAGAACTGGTTCTGACCCAAAATTCCAAACCTCCACTATGATCTGCAATACAAAGTTAATTCCTAGGTCCCACCTTTAATGGCTGGTTTCAGATACAGCCCAGCCTGCTCATTCCTCAGTGTGTTTATGAGTTTGTTGCCCTTGCTCCCTGATGGGAGACACCCTGGCCTTGGTGGTTTCCTATACTGTTCAGTGGAAGCAACACCCAGCTCAAGGTTCCACCCATTCACCTCTGGTGACAGACAGCACATGAGCCAGCTAGGGTAGTAATGAGTCATTCATCCCAGAGAATGAAGGGTCGTGCTTTGAGCCTCGATTTCCCAATTGTTTGTGGCCAATGTAAACTATTAGAACTCATCTGGGCAGGGGCTAGAGAGATGGCTTAGGTGTTACGGGTTCCTGCTGTAGAGGACCCAAATTTGATTCCCAGCACCTACCTATGCCAGGCAGCTCACAAGTATCTGTAACTCCAGTTCTAGGAGATCCTACATCTTCTTCTGTCTTCCACTGGTACTTGTACTCACGTACACACACACACTTAAGAATAAAATAAATAAAAAAAAAAAACTCAACTGGGAACTCCTCTTGTCTCCTAATATCCTACCAATATCCATTCTAAAATAAAATGTACCTCAGTATTAGAGTTCTTGCCTGGCATGCATGAGGCCATGAGTTCAAATCCCTAGTACAAGAAAAAGAAAACCTTGAAAGCAAAATAGAGTGTTTGTTACACAACTATACCTTCAGTATCAAGTCTTCCAGAATGGCTCCTAAACATTTACACTCAAGCCAGACTGCTTTCCTTCAGCCATTTGGAAGCCCAACAGCTTGGAGTTTGCCTGGAGAAAGCTCCCTCAAGACTTTTTTTTTTTTAAAGATTTATTTATTTATTATATGTAAGTACACTGTAGCTGTCTTCAGACACTCCAGAAGAGGGCATCAGGTTTCGTTACGGATGGTTGTGAGCCACCATGTGGTTGCTGGGATTTGAACTCAGGACCTCTGGAAGAGCAGTTGGTGCTCTTAACCACTGAGCCATCTTGCCAGCCCCCCTCAAGACTTCTTGATCTGTTGGAAGACTCCCAAGAACGTTACCAAACATCTAAGGACACCAGAAGATGGGAAAACAGGGTTGTGTTATTAGCTTCCCACTTAACACTCTTTTGAAAGACACCCACAGTCCAGACTTGCAAAGTGTTTGCATGAATGAGGGTTTGAGGACCACTGTCCTCTTCGTTGTACCTGGGTGTGTGTTCTGTGGGTAATTACTGAGAAACTGACATCTGAATTTATGGCTCCTTCAGGCCTCACATTTTTCCACCTCACATTCTAGACATTTAATTGCTTTTTGGCATTGGGGCCAGAGGGGGGGGGGAGAGAGAGAGAGAGAGAGAGAGAGAGAGAGAGAGAGAGAGAATGAGAATGAATTAGAGGTTGCTGCCTGCTTTGGAGTATTTTCATCCTCAAAGCCATGTGATTACAGTCGATTTAGTTAAAAACTTCCTGCTTGTAGAGACATGTGATTGGAAGGGGTAAACTTTGTTCAAACAGGGTTTGAGGGTGATGGGTGAATCTTAACAAAATCAAGTGGGCGTCCATTAGCGTATTGTTTGGATAACGTAATTCTGTTAATCCTTATCCTTACATATGATACACATTATTATTTTGGTCATTTTTTTTTCTAACTAGATGTTAAGAGTGATCTTGTTACTTAATTTGTTACACGCCTTATTCCTAAGGGTTTGTGTGTGTGTGTGTGTGTGTGTGAGTCTTTCTCCTATTAATAAAGTTTCCAGCATCTTCCACAAACGTATTATAACTTGATTTCTATCTGGGATCTTTGTGGCTGTAGGTGAGGGCCACACTGGAGAAGGTGAGGAAGCGGATGTATGGAGACTATGATGAGATGAGACAGAAGATCCGACAGCTCACCCAGGACCTGTCGGTGAGTCCATGCCTCAGCACTCTGGTATCACAGGACTTTCAGCAGGCCCACCAGTGGTTCAATAATGAATGGCGATTTCTAATATAGTTGAAAGCTTAGGCCTCTAGCTGGGGCAGTCTCCCAGCTACCATCTAAACTTAACCTGACTATTCAAGCACTATGACCTGCCACACAACTAACTCTACCTCTCTGCTCTAGTCTGTCTGTTCCTTCCAGTCCTCTTCAAATCTCCCAGAGTCCCTCTCTGCCTGGAAGTTCCACCCTTGTACTTCCTGTACCAGCTATTGGCTGTCAGCTCTTTATTACAACCAATCAGCAGCAAGACAACACCTGAACGGCTCATAGATTGCCTAAATCATTGAGGCTGTTGCATGCTGGTGAGAGGCCATACAAATGATAGCACCAAAATCCTGCCAGCATTTAGCTTTCTGAATTCTATGAAATTAACAACTGAAAACACAGAGACACACTTTAATATAATGTAAGGAAGATCACCCCAACTCTGAGGCCATGAGAGAATGGCAGACCTTGCAGTCTGTGCTCAGTGGCCTGTAGATGTTTGAATAGCTCATGCGTTTTATGAATGGAGTCATACTTTAAAGGAACTGAGAGGACATCTTTTGAGTAACAGATTGAACATTGTTATTCAAAGAAAAATGTCTAATAATCTTCCTTACAGTTGCATTATAAGAGCAGTACATACTCTTAACTACTGAGCCATTTCTCCAGCCCCTACCCAAATTCTACTTAATGGCCTACTCTAAAAGAACCACTTTACTCTTTTTTTAAAAAATGAAGTCTTAGCCCAGGATGGCCTCAAAGTTGTATGACCTTGAACTCCTCATTCTCTTGTTTTTACCTCCCCAGTGAAGGGATTGTAGATGTGTACCACTATGCCTGGTTTTTGCAATACTGAGGATCAAACCCAAGGCCTTGTGTATGCTCTGCCAACTGAACCACATTCCCGGCCCTCAAATTCTCTCCTTAAGAAATTATTCTACAGACAAGCTCCTGCACATGCAAAATGACTCATGGATGAACTAATGGTTTTTTTTAAAAGATCATTTGTAATAGTTTTTAAAAGATGGAAATTGAAATACACACCAAGAAAAAAAAATATTTTCTCTCCTGACAGTACTTTATTGACTATGCAAGCTCCCTGGCCTCAGATGTTGGTTTGTATTCTATAGTTTTACTGTAAATATTACTTAAGTAGATATGGCTGCTCTCAGAAGATTTCTCCCTCACTGGAACCTGTGGGGTGTAGACTGGTTTGGGGTGACTGTCTTTCTCTCTTCAGGTGTCCCATGCTCAGCAAGACTATCTAGACAGTCACATCCAAGCCCAGGAATCAGCCCTGGATAGCTTCAATGCCATGAACGCAGCGTTGGCATCGGACTCTGTTGGCTTACAGGTATCACTTTGCTTCTCCTTAGCTGGGAACCTTCTCTTACAAGGCAGCCAGGTTTAACCAGGGGTGGAATTCATTTGCAGGAAGGTCACAGAATGCCCTGTGATCTGTCATGGTCCTTTAAGCGCAGCCACAGTAAAGGCAGTTTCTGGAAGGTGGGTAGAAAATTGGAGGAAATGTTTCCAGCTGAGCCTCTGTCGGGTACCCATAAGCCTCTGTCAGGTGCCCATGAACCTCTGCCAGGTACCCATGAGCCTCTGTCAGGTACCCATGAACCTCTGTCAGGTGCCCATGAGCCTCTGTCAGGTTCCCATGCCAGTGGGGTTTTAGGCTCAGCTCCAGGATGGAGATGTCTCCTGTTCCCTAGATCCTCAGTGTGTGTGTGTCTACACAACACATCAACTACCTTCTCCTTGTATCTCTGGTGCTTCAGGAAGTCCCACTTGGTTACAGAAAAGACATATTTATCCAAAGAAAGGATGTAACCTTTCACAAGAAGGAGCTCTCACAGCAAGCACATTTTCTTGATTTAGAAATGATTTTACATTGGAAAGAATCATGTGTTCCAGAGAATGAAGACATTTTTAGTAGACACACCTTCTTAATTAAGACATGCTGCCAGAGATTGGCTCTGAGCTAACCATTAAATCCTTTCAGTCTTTATGCTTCTAATGACATGGTTCCCCTGACCAGCATGCAAGTTCATCTGAAGATGTTCAAAGCAAAGCCTCTGGTTTCAGTTTTCAAAAACACAAACAATCCTTTCTGCCATCCTCCGAGTTTATTTGGCTTATCTTTTTATATCCTCTTTAAAATTCAGCCCACTCATTTATAATCCTTTCTGGTCCTATGTAAATAGTTTTGTGGATAAGCAAACAGACCACCATCCTGAGCTCCTCCACTTCCCACAGCTGATGGAGCCCCAGAGGCAGCAAAGCTTGGTTGGCTTCCAGCAGCGGGTGGGACAGGGCTGTGTTTGGGTTTGTCTGAGATGCCCATTTCTGGTTGGGCCACCGTCCCATGCTTTTCCTGACTCCCTTTTGTGTATGCCAGCTTCCCTCTGGCCTTGGGCCAAGTCCCTGGTTTATTCAGGAGCCCTTTGTTCCCTTCCTCGTATCATGAAGCGGACTTGCCAAGGCTCTCTTTCCCTTTCTCTTCCATTTCGCTCCCAGAGAGGGCTTTGCCTACCCGAGTTCAGACTCGCGGGTGTGTGCACTGGGTCTCTGGATTCTCTTCCCAGAAAAACAGTATTATTATTATTTTTTTTTGTAAGGCAAATCCTTCTGATGTGCCATTTAGCTGACAATCTAGGCATTTACCTCCCATAGGTCTCTTATTAGAGCAGTGTTAGCCTTAACCCAAGGATTCTTAGTCTCTTAATTCCAAGATACAAAAAACAGGGCCATGCAGCTAGATTATACCATTGGCCATATCTGAAGGTCATTGGCTGAAGGTCAGTGGTGAAAGAAAGATCACAGCCTCTGCTACCCTTCCCTTCTACTTGGTTGTTATTATCAACAGAGACCAGACTCTTGGCTTTATTTCTTAGAAACGCAGAGCTAGACAGACTGTGGGTAAACTGAGACCGGCAGAGACCAATGACCTGATCTTGTCTCCTGGCCAAGGCTAAGTGTTTGCTTGTCCATTTTCTCTCAGAAGGACTTGGGCGTTGGGCTAGATGTCTTCTGAAGTTCCTGGAGGCTTTTGATGGCTTCTGTGTTTCCTTTGATACCTACTCCCCATCCACTGACAGTTTCTAAACTGATTCAAGTGGATTTAGGATCGAGAGGTATATTGTCCACTGAGGGATGGGGGGATCTTGAGAGGCTAACCATCCCTCAGGACTAGGTTCTGAGTCTTGCGATCTGATGTGGTAAATAACACCCGTACCCCAGTGTCCAGTGGTGAGAGTCTGGGGCTTTGGGGAACCATCTCTCTCTAATTAATTAGGTAGAGATGGGAGCCATAAACAGCAGCATTATTAATTTAGTTAGCTCTGCCCGCCTGGGTGTCCAGGAGCAGCAGACAGTCCGCAGTATCTTCCCTTCCCCCAGACAGGGTCTCATGAAGCTGAATCTAGCTTCAAACTCACCGTGTAGCCCAGGATGACCTTGAATTTGAACTTCCTGACTACTTAAGTAAGCCACCACAAGTCGTGTATGTAGTGCCGGGGGTGGAACCCTGGGCTGTGTGCTTGCTGGGTTCCCTAGTTTGCTTCTATTGCAGTTATAACTCATTCCAAGCAAAAGCAGCTTGGGGGGGGAGGGGGGAGGAAAGGGAACAGGTTTATTTAGCCACATCCCAGTTCATCATCAAGAGAAGTCAGGGAAGGAACTTAAACAGGGCAGGAACCTGGAGGCAGGAGCTGATGCAGAGGCTATGGGGGGTGAGGTGGGGGGGAACGCTGCCTACTGGCTTGCTCAGCCTGCTTTCTTCTAGAACTCAGGACTACCTGCCCAAGGGCAGCACAACCCACAGTGAGCTGGGAGCCCCCATATCAATCGTCAGATGAGAAAAATTCACCACAGGTCTGCCCACCCACCAATCTCATGGAGGCATTTTTCTCAGTTGAGGTTCCCCGTTCCCAGAGGATCCTGTCTTGTGTCAAGTTAACTAACCAGCACACACTAGCAGAGCACTCTACCATCTGAGCTACATTCCCAGACTCTTAACAGGCTTCTGACACTTCCAGGCAGTGTTGTTGAACTTTATCTTTATTCTATAAAATACTTTGATTTCACTTCATTATAAAAATATGGGAGAGTTGGGGAAACAATAAAAATAGAAATAAATCTCAGTTCTGTTATGTAGCAAAGACTATTCATGGGTTCGGATTTATGAATGGGATTGGCCTGTGTTTACTACTTTACACCTGCTTCCACCCCCACCCCATGACATTATATCATTAAGAGCATTTATTTTCCCTGGGAAAGATTCCATTCAATTCATCTTCCCCTCCCAAGCAGCGGGTGGTCTAATAGTCCACAGCTGTTGGGGATTGTAGCTAAAGCTGTGGTCCACTTAACCTCAGTGGGACAGGCCTCAGCCACTGTGGGGATCCCTGGACCCCCACCTGAGCGCTGCTGCAGCATCAGACAAAATGGGCTGCTGCTGTGTGTGTCCTCACACCCCTTGGTATTTGTTTTTATTTTTCACCCAACCAGAAAACCCTCGTGGACGTGACTTTGGAAAATAGCCACATCAAGGATCAAATCAGACATTTGCAGCAGACCTATGAAGCATCTATGGATAAGCTTCGGGAGAAGCAGAGGCAGTTAGAGGCTGCTCAAATGGAAAACCAGCTGCTGAAGATGAGGGTAAGGCCATCAGGCTTCCCCACTGGCCTCTCTCTTCTCTCTCCTCTTCAGTTCTTCACCTCTCTTTACCCATTCTCTCTCTCACCAGAGTTACAGGCATGGTCTGAAGGTACCAAGGAGGTGTCTGTTCACAGTTCCCCGTCTAGAGTTGGGCATGCCTTTCTAACTACATGGCTAACTTCAGTGGCCTCAAGGTGTTCCTAGAACCACCATGACTTTGTGGTTATGTTATTGGGAAGGGCAGTGGGATGCTCCCTGGGATATACTCAGGAGCTTGGAAGGGCTCTCAATTTGCCATGTGAATGTTCTTTAAAGTTCCAAGGACTGCCCCCACCCTACACATGCACACACCCCTCAAAGATCTGACCCTTGAAGAAAACGTCCCTCTTTCCCAGCTACCATCAACTGCCTACAGGAAAGGGTGTGGCTTCATAGGCCCTTCCTCCAGGACTGTGGTCTGCACAGCCTTAAACTGTTCTGTAGATCATGTATAACTTATCACCTAAACCAGAGTATGCCAGTGAGAAGTGGAGCTGCTAATAGCCCAGTCAGGAAAACCATCTGCCAGCACATCTTTCCTTGTGGCTGCCATGCTCTACCTTAGACTCTCTGGTGTTCCCCTCCATGCTCTACCTTAGACTCTCTGGTGTTCCCCTCTGGAACGCTGCTGTTACAGCCACCCTGGGGTTGGGCTTGGGTAATATATATTAGCCCTTTTTTGCTCTCCCTCTCTCTCTCTCCCTCTCTCTCTCCAAATAAGACAACTCTTTCTGTTTTTGTTATTTTTAATTATGCGTTTATATGCGTATCTGAGAGTGGGTTTGTGCACCTGAGTGTAGTGGCTGCAGAGGCCAGAAGAGGGCATCAGACTGCTAAGAGCTGGAGTTACAGAGGATCGTGAGCCCCCTGATGTGGGGACTGGGTTTTCTGGAAGATGAACACATCCTCTTAACCACTGAGCCATCTCTTCTGTGCTAGGGCAGTCTTTCTTTTTACAACTTTATACATTCTATTTCTCACTATATCAAATTTTTAATTTTATAAATTAAAAAAAAAAAAAGATTGTTGTGGAAGAAGTCAGAAGTTCCTGAATTAAACCTTTGGGTATCTATTCACCCCACAAGCACTTACTGAGCAGCTACTGTTTGAGTCTGTCCTGTGTGTTCCTTTTTTTCTCTGGGGTGGTACATCACCAGCATGACTAGGTAGTCTGAAAGTCCAGATCCCTTGAGTCCAGCCTACCAAGTGGCCTGTCTTAGAAACTGACGCTGACTTTGGTCCTGACCACGAGAGCTCAAAGGGTTTTTCTTCACTCTCCCCTTTATTTTTCAAATAAACTTGTCACATCTTTGGAGTAAACACCATGCAACTCATTAAGGCCAAAGGATGCCTCCCTTTCTCAGAGGTGAGGCATTCACAAGCTCAGAAGCCTTAGGTGAGCAGAAGCCTGGGAGGAGGGGCGAGGGCGCAGCAGCAGCAGCAGGGTCGGTGGTATGAGGTCCTTACCGAAGGCCAGAAACAGACCATCATATGATCTCTCTGGAGATCCACCCCCACCCACCCCAGCTCCAAAGACTCTCTCAAGCTGCCCCAGTTCCAAAGGCTCCCAGCCCCGTGGCCACACTAGGCCAAGATATTTTCAAAGGAAACAGTTTGGAAAGCATGCAGTGCAGGGAGGATGGGTGCATTTTTTTTCTTTTTTAATTTGTGTCTAACAAGGCCTGACTTGGAGGACGCCGTTGTTTGGTGCCATGAGTGGGGTTGATTGGAGAAGCTATAAAATGATCAAGCTGTGCGTGTATGTGCACATATGCCGCGTGTGGGTATAAGTCAGAGGTCAACTTCCAAGTGTGGTTGCTCAGGAGCTGTTCAACTTAGCTTCGGAGGCACCGCCTCTCACAGGAGCCCAGGGCTTGCTGTCTATAGCTGGCTGGCCAGTGAGCCCAGGATTATCTGACTATCTCTGACTGCTCTGTGCTGGGAGTTACAAGTATGTGTCACCACACGCTGCTCTTTCCTTTCCCTTCCCTTCTTTCTCCACCCCCCCC
>LR754535.1:9919-49662 GCA_902729485.2 Mus minutoides | reverse complement strand
ACACACACACACACACACACACACACACCAAACAAAAAACCAACCAACCTCCAAGGAAGAAAGTAAAAGAAATGACTTAAATCCCCTGCTGAGCAACATGAACCTGCAAGGTCTCTGTGTCCCTGTTTCCACATCTTGCAACTGTGCTGTTCAGACTTTCTTTCCCTGCTTAATTCTGGTGACATTGGCTCTCCATTCTCTTCCTTTCAGCGATCTTCTTCTACCTCCTGTTGTCTTCTTTCTTCCTTCTCTGCTTTACCATGCCTGCCATGTCTACCTCCACATACCTGATGCTCCCTAAACCCTTTCTTTCCTTGTCTAATGCTTCAGTGCCTATATCTTGCATACACAATGGAACTTTGGAACAAGTTACTAAGGTGAGGCAATAAGGGTGCCTGGGAAAGGCTTTGGGATACAGGGATTGTAAAACAATTAATAATGTGAACATATTCAGGTTTTGTACAGTTAAGGTCCCTAGAAGAACACATAAAAGGGTACAGATTCAACTAAATGTGGCTCTGTGCTGCTCATTAATTAAGCTAAGTGAATGCTTATGATTTGTTTTTATCATTTTTACATTAAGAAAATTCCTGAGATGAAGGATAATTGCAGCGGAAGCCTAATTACATGCTCACAGACCATAGTCTTTCTGTTCCGATGCATTAATGACTTCCTTTGTGTTGTAATTGTTGCATTCATCAGGGCATGGTAAGTGTTGCCTTTGCAATAATCATGTGGGGAATCCAGGGTGCCAAGTGGGGGATATTTCACTGAAGAGCAAGCCAGAGATTTGCAATGGGTTCATTCTACTGAATTGAAAACCACGGGGGCACTTTGGCCAAGTTACTGAAAGTCACTGCTTCACTAATTATTTTGTGATGATTTTCAAGTTTAAAGAATCCAATAATACTGTCATTTTGCACTATAAATAAATGAAGATAAGTTAGAGACATCATGATTTACAGGATTGACTCTGGATTAGAAGAACAAATGAGCAGCCCTTGGTGGACACAGATTCATAAAGTGAAATTGAACTCCTGATGAATTCTCCAAGTCTCAAAGGAACTATAGGACTAAGTATGAATGTGGGTTCTTTGTACAACTAACTGTATTTTTAAACTTGAAAAGACAATGATGAATCAAAAGAAAAGCAAGTTTAGCAGTTAAAAATCTTCGATCACCCAGAAAAACCATGTATGTTGGACCCATATAACAAACCGGTAATTTCTGAAGTTCTCTTAAACCAAATATTCTTGCTGTTTTTATTTTGAAATAACAAAAGCACACAAATTAATTTTGTACCTTCAAAATCTTCCCAAAAAGTGGTAGGAATTGTCTTTATAAAAAAATCATCTACTATTTATAGAATTAAAGGACATTCCCTCATCGTGATAACAGTGTTTAGATCTATAAGAATAGAGGGCAGAATCTCAAATACTTCTCTTCTGGCACACAGAAACAGCCTGGAAAAGTCTGGAAGCAAAAAAAGTTCTTCTGTTCTACCTTATTTGTTGTGAGGGCCATGTTAGGACCCAAATTTCAGAGGCAAGTACCAGGAAGTATCCGCTGAGGAGGAGAGAGAGGGCTGAGGAGGAGAGAGAGGGCTGAGGAAGAGAGAGAGGGCTGAGGAGGAGAGAGAGGGCTGAGGAGGAGAGAGAGGGCTGAGGAAGAGAGAGAGGGCTGAGGAGGAGAGAGAGGGCTGAGGAGGAGAGAGAGGGCTGAGGAGGAGAGAGAAGGCTGGCTTCACAGTTCTGTGGCAAAGGTCATGGCAAGTCCTTTCCCCTCCTTTCCTTCCTCCATCTCCTTCTTTCCTTCTCCCTCTCTCATTTTTTTCCTCATTTCTCTGCCCCTCTTTTCCTTCTTTTTACTTTATCTCTAGTTGTTGCCTCCACCCCCTTTCCTCTTTCCTCTCCCCTCCTCTTTCATAAATATAGTTTCCTTCTGTTTCTATTTTATGTCTGCATTTTTGTGCTTCATATCTTTTTTTTTTTTTTTTTTTTTTTTTTTTTTTTTGTTTTTTTTTTTTTTTTTTTTTTTTTTTGCTAAACCCTTTAGAGGGACTGGGCATTTGTAGACGTTAGTGTTCACTAATGCATATCCAATGATGTACGACACTTACTTGGTATTAATAAGAATGTTATCTAGAGGAATCATCAGAATGATTAGTAGTACATGGAAGTGTTTGCCAATGGCTAGGAAGCAGATGCAATGTTTCCTATGTCCTTAGATTTCTTAAAAGATTAGGTTTTTATGCCCTCTTTGTTAAATGGGCCAACAGAAACAATACCATGTCCCCAGGTCTTGCCTCCAGCATATCCTACCTATTGATATTAGAATAATCTCCCAAACTACTGTTTGGCCATCATTTCTAAATATTTGGTCTTAGGGGACTGTGGGGCCAGACAACCTAGCATTTCATTAAATATTCTGGTCTTTAGTTAACGTGACCTGCCTTTGATTTCATTATAACTGAGATGAGAAAAATATTAAATTATCACTCTGTGTATGGTGCTTAAAATATTTTCTAGCATATAGTAAGTATTGTAAAAAAAAATGTTTGCTTATTTTTCTGTTAAAGCACCAATATTTCTTTTAAGGAAAGGATTATTTGAAGTACCAGGAGAGAGAACTTCTAGGGTAGAGGCCCGAGAAGTTACCTGGAATTTGGAGCTAGTGTGTAGTCAGTGGAAGCAACCAGCTAGAGGGCCAGCCAACACCAGGGCTCCAGCGAGGGGCTGACAGGAAGACAGGAACCACAGCAAGTTAGTCTAGCTAATGCTCCAGAAGCCCTTCCTCATTTCTTGAGATGTTAGTCAAAAACAGCAGTGAACATAGTCTGTCCCAGCTGCACCTTAAGAAACGTTTCCTAAAGGCTGTTTCCTTCTGAAAGAAGGCCTGCACAAGCCAGAAAGATGATCTATCTGTAAACTGCATCAGAACTCTGGAAGCTTTTCCTCCTCTTTGCCCCATTCTACAATCCCCAAAGGGAGTACAAGACGAAAACATTTTTACCCACTGCTTGCAGGAAAGTGGCTTAGCTTATTCTATTTAAACCTCAAAGGACAGTGTGACCCCAGCTAAACTTAGGCCAATCATATATTACACAACCTTCAGGAGACATGTGTACGGAGAAGGAAACTGAGGCTTCTGGAAGTCTCGGTCATGAGGAGGGAAACCGGCACCGAAAAGCAGGTGCTCCTTCCAACTTCTGTTGTGGTTGCTGCTGTTCATACACATATGATCAGTGTGCTCAGGAGCAGCAGCCTCTGGCTTTAAATTACTGACAAGCTGCTCAGCCCAGTATTTAAATCTTCAATCCAGAAACTGCAAACTTCTCCAAGTAGAATATTGGATTCTTAAAATTAGTCTTGGAGAAAATATTCTCTGGAACCTTATTTCCCCATTTGGTGTGGACTAGACTTCGGGTCTCAGGATCCACCTCTGAGCTTGGCAAAGAGTTGATGTGAAAGGGAGTCTTGCTTCAGGGCAATATTCTACATTCTCTCTCTCTCTCTCTCTCTCTCTCTCTCTCTCTCTCTCTCTCTCTCTCTCTCTCTCTCTCTCTCTCTTTCCCTCTCTGCCCTTCCTCCCTCCCTTCTTTTTTCTCTCTGCCCAGTTCCCTTCCCTCTGAGCTCTGTCTATCTGCCAGGGCACCTGCTCCGCACCATTTACTGTGCCTCTTTGACTTTGCCATCTGCCTTCCTGCTGAGATTTCCATGTTGGGCGGGCTTGCCAGTGAATTCCCCTCATACTCCGTTCCGCTTGGCTGCCTGAATTTACACTGCCTTTTGATGAGTCTTTGCTGGAGTTCCAGTCACACTCTAATTGATTGGTCTAGATGTGAGGTTCTGGCCATCCTCATCTGCTTCCATAGCTGGGCGAAATGGGGCTGTCTGTGACAGCTCGATGTGCTGCAGATTGGGTAAGTTTGTCTGGGAGACTTGGAGCCTAATAGAATGATGGCAGTGGAGCAGAAGGAAAAGGGAGCTGACTTATGTCATTTATCTGTAGGTAAGTTGATCACGGTAAGGGGAAGAAAAAAATGGGGAGAGAATCAATTTAGGTAGCAAACGTTGCCTGTTGGATTCTTAGTTTTCATGTCGGATCTAAGGAATAGCTACTGGGACCCAGTTAATGAAGTGACTCTATGGTCAGTTCTCCAGCCCAGGCTGGCTGCTACTCATTCTTATGCTTCCTTCCTGGAAATGAGAACCACTTCATCTCCACATAGCAGACTTGAAAAGACTGTGTGTGTGTGTGTGTGTGTGTGTGTGTGTGTGTGTGTGTGTGTGACACTCAGGTAATGGACTCATAAAACATCAGCAGAATCTCTCTCTTTCTCTCTCTCTCTCTCTCTCTCTCTCTCTCTCTCTCTCTCACACACACACACACACACAGAGCTAAAAACCCACATATAATTTAATTCTTACCAGTTATTTTGGAAAGTACTTAAAATTTTTCTAAACTAAACTTGCTATATCCCAAGTCTTTTCTACAGTTACTTACAGTGACTTTAATGATAAAGTTAAGAGCTGTAGTCAAGAGATGGAAATGTCTATAAGTCATTAAATGTGATAGTGGGAGTTCCCAATCAGAGTCGTATGTCCACAAAAGGTTATTAGCCTTTTCCTGCAGAAAGTACTGGACAACTTATATTTCTTTCTAAGAAAGAAAATCAGTCATAAAGAGATAAAACATTATGGAAATCATCTGTGTCATTTAAGTAAACATATTGTCACTAAAAGAGAATAAGGACATAAGTTCTTTCTCATTATCAATCAGTCATATATGCATCCATACTATGAAATATGAAATAGGAATTTGCTACAGCTCTGGATCATAAAAGATGAGTTGGCTAGCAACCATGCATATGCACACATCCACACACACACACATAGATGCACATCTGCACACAGACAGACGTAGATACACATGCAGTAAGAGAAAGTTTAAATTCCAACGACACTATTTTGTTCAAACTAAATTGTCATTATACCATCAGCTGAATTTACATACAATACCTTTATTCATGGTAGGATGAGCATATTTATGTTTGGGGTAGCTACATGAAAATCATTTTAAAAATCAAACATTTTACTACTATAAAATGTACAAACATTTAATGAAGTGTCCAGTTGGCACAGGAACTGAAGGGATAGAAAGCTAGGGCGTGTCACAGTTTGTTTAACCTTTCTGTAATTGTCGTACCATGAACACGGCAAAATGCTGATATCGTGATACAGTGGAGTGACTTGTAAGGATTCTCTTATTTTCAAATAGTCAAATTTAGATTTTTTTCATAAAGGAAAGGCAATTTTAGATTTTATACTTTTTTTTTTTTCTTTCTGAAGGGAAAGTGTGCCAAGGAAGTTGTAAATTGAGAGTTGGAATTTTCTAGAGCTTTGATTCTCTGAGGTCTAACTTCCTGGTAATGATTCAGTGGCTACTTAATGAGTACAGCTGGGCTGCTCTTTCCAATGCCTGCTGGTATGAGGGTAGAGGCATACTTATTGCTAGCAAGGAATCCATCCTTGTGCCTGTAGCAGGGTCATAGGAAATAACGCAAGTGAGACACTTTCCATCGTATCACAGGGCCTGTGTGTGTGTGTGTGGTGGGAGTAGGGGAGTGGTTCTTTAATCCCTAGAGAGATCCACAGGGAAGAAGCAATCTCTTTTCCCTCCAGAAATAGTGCTGACTGAATGTGAAGTCCAGATTCACATAATGGCTTTGTGACTGTGAGAGGCCATGAGGTGACTGAGGACAGAAAGGTGTCGCAGGTGTGTGGGAAGAGGCGGGAGACAAGATGTGACGCCACGACTGTTATGGAGTAAAAAGCTGTGTTTGTCAATTCACTGTCACGAACAATGCTCTGCTGGCCCGGTGGAGTGGCATTTTTAATAGAATTTCTAGTTTCCAGTTTGTATATTATGTTCAAGTTTAGTTAAGGACATTTTAGGCTATTCAGTTAAATAATAATTTTAAGTGAACACTTTAAACTACAAGTAGTGGTATTATTTCTGTGGAACATTGGGACATTTTGTTTGTTTGAAATTTAAATTTGACTAGATATTTTGCTTTTTTAAAAAATTGATTACTTTTTTTTGTTTGTTTTTGCAGCAGGGTTTCACTATGTAGTCCTGGCTGTCGTGGAGCTCACTATGTAGATCAGGCTAGCCTCGAACTCACAGAGACCCTCTTGCTTCTGCCTCCTGGGTGATAGGATTAAGGCATGAATCACCTTGTATTTTATTTGGATATTTTAAACTTACAGTATAGTGAAGGTTTCTTGATTTAGCAAAATACTTTTTTTTTTCTTTTTTTGTCTTATTAGGCACATGCTTTCAGAAGATAAAGATAAGAGCATATCTACAGCTTGAGTATGTGTGTTTGACCCAGAATTAGCAAGAAATGACTGGTCTGTCCTCCTCTTTGGAGCCTGTCAGTAGACTCCCACCCAGATTTGAGATGCTGTGTACTAGTTAACAGTGGCAAGAGGAAGATAAACTTTATTTAGAAACCAAATCTTAGTTTCTCCTTTACCCCCTGACTATGCAGTCCTGAAGCAGTCAGTTGAGTCACAGTACTCTATCACAGTTCTGAGAAGTTACTATGACATTGTGGGCAACAGCCATTATGTTATATATACATAAGACTTGTTTAAAAAAAATAAAGAAAGAAAAAAACAAACCCCAAGACCCCCATTAGCCTCCTTTGTTTGACGATTGTGAAGAGCCACTTTTTGTGCTCAGAAGCCAGCAAAACTCATGTAATCAAGCACCTTGCTGCCCCTTTCTCTCCACACTGTAGGTAGGACAGGTAAGGTGGCTCATGGAGGGGGGAGCCTTCATCTGTCTTTCCACACGCCTGAGTTTTGCTTTTAACTCTGGAATTGATGAGCAGGTGCTTGTCAATGCACATCTTATTCATATTATGACCATTATGTAAGCAAGAAAGAACTATTTTGCTTTTTCTCAGCAGTCCGGGACTTTTTTTTTTTTTAATATCTTCAGCTGGAAAGAGGTACAGTATGTGCCACACACACAAATAATACTTAATGAAGAACATGCTGCCTTAGAATGGGCTCCTGCATCTCTGGCAGTGAGCAGGATATACAAATATGTTACTCTGTACTAAGATGGTAATGATGCCCATGTAGTGAATGTTGGTCGAGGAAGCTACAGATGTGGTGAGAATGACAGCTGTGATGCCCATTACTGTAGTCAAGAGCTTCCTAACAGGAGACCTCGCTGAAGTTATAAAGGCAGAATGGGGGCAGAGAAGTGTCAAGAGGTATGGTCAAGTAGAGGTCATGACAGCTGCCCCGTGTTGCAATATTTTAAATGTGATGAGGTCTCTCATTCTGAAGTTGATTAAGCTTCTGAAGACCATTTGTCAGGAATATTAGTGAAATAACTGCAGTTGTTTTCTTCTTGCTTAGAAAGAGGGGATAACTCTCAGTTCCTCAACCGGCAGGTGAGGGATTTAATCCCACTAGACCCCAAAGAGGCTCTTCTGCTCATTTGAGGCTTCCAGGAAAGCCTAGTAAATTTTTAAACTTTACTGCACACTCAGTAAATGGAAATGTCTGGAAATGTTGAAATAAATTACATGCTAAGGCTACACTTTTGGAGACTCTGACTTCAGTGTTCTGGGCTTCACCAGAGCATCAGGGTTTTTCTGGATTCCAGATGGTAGCCTGACTCCAATTGCACTAAGAGGTGGCCATGTTACGCTACTACTTTGGCTTTCTTTTTGTCCCTCATTTCTTAGTTACTATGAAGAGGGAGGACAAATGTACTTCCAAAGACCTTTTATCTGTATTATTATTTTATCATGTAGGTGTGTATCAGGTAGGTGAACCCTAAGAATTTATGGATTATGCAGAAAGCATTTACCAATCTTCTAGGAACGGAAGATAGTTTTTATTTTTATTATGGGCATTTACTTCTTCCTTTTGATGGCAAAGCCTCTTTTGTATGAGGATATTTTTATGTCTCTCAGGAACTGTGTGGCACCACACAGTTTGGATGGTGGTTTGTTTCAGTCGCTGTCCTTGTGTAGCAGGCGGCTGACCTTGCGCTTGCGACCTTGCGTTTGCCTGTGAACACACGGGATGAAGGATGAAAGGGGATCTCTTGGCTCCTCCCACAATTTCAGAAGCCACTCTGTTACTGGAGTGGGGGCCATCTAATGAATGACTGGACGATTTCCTTGGCAATCTGAGTGGATGGCTGTCCTTCTTGTTTGCTTTTTAGAACTTGTTGTCTTAGTGATTTGCTTAGTAAGAGTGGGAATACCCTAGCCCTAGGCATCCATATTGACTCTCATGGTCTTGACCTCGGTACCAACCAATTTAGAGCAGGTCTCCTTGCCACTTTGGCCACGCAGCAGACAGATGATGATGGACACAGACCACAGCTGCACGATGCCCGAAGACTCCGATTATTAGTTTTTCTCAAAGATGTTGCTTGGATCTCAGGTAACACATTTTTTGGTGAGATTTTTTATTTTTATTTTTATTTTTGCTATTTGATGGGGAAATAAATGATCACAACTAAGTATACTACTGTGAGGGATAAAACCTAACCTTTGATGGGAGCAATAGCAGCCAGCAATTTTAATTTTTAAGTGTGAAAATGTCTGAAATAGAAGATAGGTTCAGAGATATGTTTTGTGGCTCTTGTGATACCCCACTGAATCTCTACTTAAAAAAACAAAACAAAACAAAACAAAACAAAAACAAGGCAGCTTTCCAAAGACTCACTACCCTATGTGCATTTCCAGATTAAATCACCACTACGAACATTACCAAGACTCCACAGAATCAGGAGAAAGTTTGAAAACTTTGGATTACTTGTGAAAGAATTACCTGGTCTTTTCCCTACCTGGATGCTAAATCTGTATAGAGATATATTGATGGTTTTGCAAATGCTAGTAGATCAGAGTGGGAAAGATATGTTATTTTATATATTTATTTACCTACTTTTGATGGGGGAGTGCAACAAATCAATAAGGTTCACAGGGCAGGACATTAATGACAAGTCACCGGAGGTGGCTCCACAAAGGTCCTGAAAACTCCTCTCTCATTGCAGGAATTGGGTTGGGCTACCGGTGGCCCCCCTTCTCAAACACAAATATTTTCATATAATAAAAAGCCTGCTTCCTTATAACCCACCCTCCATTCCCACGAAGTCACCATTTTAAAGGGGTGTGCTGCAAGGACTCCTCCTAATTTTGCAGGTTTTTAATCTCTCCGGCATTCTATTTCGCAGAGGTGAAGAATCTCTCTGGGGTGTCACTCTGGGTGAGAGGGACAACAAACACCCACTAGGACCCAACTCAGCAGCCAGCGGCCGAGCATGCGCTGAGAGTTTGTGCAGCTGGCCCTGGCTGCCGCTGCTGCCTTGTCCGGACTTGGCGAGGACTTGGGAGGGACAGCGGCGTTGGGAGGTGGCTTAGCAGAGACTTTCCAGTGACTGCTGCCCAGGGACTTTTTTTTTTTTTTTCCTTCTTTTTCCCAGGAGTTAGCGACTGTTGGAGAGAGGAAGACAAGGAAGCGTCTGCTACTGGCGCCGATGCATCCCTTTGGCTCTCCGGGAGGAGCGACACTGCCCGGATGAGTCTCTGCCGTGTGTCCCCCACTGTTCCCCGGCAGGAGCGCAGCTTGAACGGTGAGTGGCCACAAGTCCCACATCTCTCCGGAGTGGCTTCTGCCCTGCTCCGTGCGTCCTGCCGGGGGCGCGCGGCCGCGGTGACTTTGCCTGACCGTGCAGGCTTTGTGCTCTGCGAGCGGCGGGGACCTCAGTGTCGCGGCGGCACGCGGGGCCCCTAGGTTGCGCGTCCGGGGGGCGGGGGTGGTAGTAAATGATGACCGGTCCGGCTTGGGTACTGCCGCACCGGCCCTGACTCCCCAGAGTCTCCTCCCCGCCATCCCGCCCCAGGCTCATCCATTATTCCCGGAGGACAAACTGCATTTCTCACGTTCCTCCAAAGAAACCCTAGTCACCGGGCGGGATCCCAGCTCTGTGTTGCGCCCCCAGTGGCTCCCGAGTTCACACCCGAGCTGTGAGACCCGGTGGTGGGGTGGGAGCACGGAGGTAGGGCCGAGGAGCTGCCCAGAGAAGGGCATTCCCGTGCTCCGAGAGGTCGAGGTGTGTGTGTGTGTGTGTGTGTGTGTGTGTGTGTGTGTGTGTGTGTCCTTGGGGATAGGGATAGCAATGGAGCCTGTGGCATCTCCAGAGACACAAAGCTGTCCCCCAGGAGACAGCAAAGAAAGTCTCAAGGGCCATGCCACTGGTCCCCGGGGAAAACTAGTTTCCTGTACATTCATCCAGAGAGTTAACCTTTTCTCTTGGCAGCAGGTGTTATCCGAAGCCAAGTGAGGACTTTTGGGAGTTTTGTTCCCTTTAAGACTCTAACAAAGGAGTTTCGATGAGAGGACGTCTGAAATAAACTAAGCTTGGGGATCCTGGGGACCCAGCTGAGGGCTGGCAGAGGGGCTTACTTGTGAAGCTAGTTCTCTGCTGTGCCCGCCCCTGCAGATCCGCAGTGGCTCTGCCTGGACCAGTAGAATGTGGTGAGAGGATGGGGCTTCTCCCTCCCAAGACTCACAATGGCCAGAGAAGATTCTGTGAAGTGTTTGCGCTGCTTGCTCTACGCCCTCAACCTGCTCTTTTGGGTAAGCCTACCTACCAGTCCTACTATCACAACGGGTGGAGATGGCTAGACTCGGTTTTCTCAACTACCAGTTAAGGCGCCAACGGGCATTGGCTCAGCGTTAATTAACGACGTGAGATCACATCCTCTCTTGTTCAGAGAAGTAAAAATTGACCTTCTTAGAATACCTTTGATCTAGCTCAAATTTCATCTGTAATTAGAAAAAAAAGCCGCTCCTGTATACAAGTGCCAAGTAACATGAAGCTAATCTCAGGATATAAATAAGTGCCCGTGCTTGTACTGGAAGATAAGAGACTATGACAGACTACTCGGGAACCGCTAGTTTGCAGGAATTTTAGATAACTGTGCAAGCCTTACATTTTTTCTTTACGTCACCACCACAACCTTTAAAATTTTGTTGGGGCAACTACTCTTAATATATCTTTGGAAGGAGTCACACCTAGTTATCTTACCAAAAGTCTGGATAGGTTTTTAAAGTGAATTCCATATAGTCCAAAAGGTGGTTTTCATATAACTATTTCTAAGTTGGAATGTTTGAGGAATTTTATATATATTTTGGAAAAAAAACACATCCATTTAAAGAAACAAAATACATACAATTTAAAAGCCCACAGAAATTATACTGCATGAGTTAGTGACTTTTGGTGTTTTTCTATCCAAGTTTTCATCAAGTGTTAGTGTTATATTATTTACAATGCTTATGGAAATATGAGTATTAAATTATGAATGTTACTTCAGAAGGTTGTCATACTTAAGCAAGTTCTCTTGTGCCATTTTTGTGTTCCTTTAATAATTTATATTCAACGTTTCCTGTTGGAAATTTTAGTATGCAGTTTATTTATTTCTCGTCTGTCTGGCATTGGCTAGTCCCCTTATTTCCTGACAGCTATTACAGCTGGTCTCTAGAGGAGGATATTTTGGTTAAATTGCTCCTTTTGGATTGACAGCATTCTAAGATGACAAATTAAGTCTTTAATAAGTTGTTTGAGCACTTCCCAAAAGGACAACTTTTAAAGCTTACTATGAAAAAGATAAGCATTGAGTAATTACACTCACCATTTGCAAACAGAAAAGTCACTAATTGGTTTTACTGTGCCTTTTAATTCTAAAAGGGCACATTTGAAAGTTGCTCATTAACTTACCTACTTAGCTACCAGGTTTTGAGACTTTGAGCTCTGTTTATATAGATATCACTCTTACTGCTAAGTTTTCACTTGCCTACATTCTTCTTCTCAGTGGTAGCCTTGTTACACTTGCACACTAAAGGGATCTTTATGGAAGGCCTTGTTAAACTTCCTTTCTTTGTAAATCAGGAAACTGAGAGCAAGTTAAATGGCATGGCAAAGGCCAGCTATTCCAGTGGTGGTGTGCCCAGGGACAGAACTCAGTACTCTTGCACCTAGATGATGTCTTTAACACACAGCCTTTATTCACACCTGAACCTCCTCATTAATGAGATCTTTTGTCATTCAATTAAAAAAATGTCAAACATTGGGGGAAATTCAAATCATTCTACAAAAGCATTGTTCCTTGTAATAATTAAATTTGCTTGAAAAACTACTCCTTTCTTAAACATTTGCAGGCCCCCTCATGCTACCCAAACTGTAAAATGTTATTCTTTTATTGCTATCCTGTCCTTCAACTTCTGTCTATGAGGGTATGTGTGTTCCGAATCTAGATTGCCACCCTCTGTGTCTAGCTCTCCTCCCTCCTCCCATTATCTCATCTGTGACAATCCAGTATGCTCCCTCTATATTTTAATTTGCTTTAGACAGAGATAGCATGTCCTTATCACTACTCACATGTGTCTAGTCACATTCATATGCATTGCTTATATATTCTTTACACCAAAAGGTATGTGTTGACAGCTGAAGCACAACAGCATAATGTAGCCAACTTCAATCAAACAGTAAAATACAAAATAGCTCTTAGGTGGTTAGTATGTATTTACCGGGTAAATTTAGTGCCTTGGTTTTCTAGTCTTTAAGACAGGGATTTTTTAGAGGTGTGGTGAATATTCCCAACAATGGCACTGTTTAGAAGCCCTGTGGCCAGCCCATTTACCACAATCTAGATAATCTCAAGGAGACAAACAGGAAGTGGATTGCCACTATTCCTGGCAGTAGGAGTGGTGATTACTATTGCCCTGACTAGAAGTGGTGTTGATCCAGTAACATTCTGTAGTCAAAAACAAAGACATCAATAGACAATATCATTTGTTTGAAAGTATCTTTTTTCACCAGGAATACTGCGCTTTTCAATTTTGGCCAATCTGAAGATTTAAAGTCTTAGGTTATTATTTCTTTATTCTTTTGCATCTCTCTGTACCAATAAGCATGACCACCTGCTTATATGCTTACACATATTTCTGATGCATTTCCGTTTGTGCTTTATATCCTTCCTCCATTTTGTTCTTATTGAGCTTGGCCCTCTTGCTTGTAGATTTTATCTGTTGTTGCACAGTAGTGAAACACACTTTTATAATCTTTTTTGTAGATGAGTATATGTCCTTTTATCCCTCCAACATTTTTTGTCTTGATTATTGTTTCCTTTTCCATATAGACTTTAATATTTTTTTAAAATGTGTGTGTGTGTGCATGTCTGAAGTGTGTGTGTATGTGTGTATGTGTGTGTGTGTGTGTGTGTGTGTGTGTGCGCGCATGTGCATATGTGATGTACATGTAGGTCTGCCCATGCTATGGCCTATGGGTGAACATCACAAGATGACTTTGTGGAGTGAACACCCATCTTCCACCTGTATGTGGATTCAAAGCATTGAACACAAATATTAGGAAGTTGTTTTAGACTGGCATGTAGTGCCAGCCGTAAGATTTTTAAAATTTTCATTCAGTTAAAAATATCCACGGGGCCAGGCACGATGGCCCATGTTTGCAATCCTTGCATAACAATGATTCCTATAAGGAAGGCTGATTCATTGGAAGGCTGATTCAGAATTGCTGTAAATTCAAGGCCCGTCTGGTTTGGGAATGAGGTCTAGGCTAGGTCTTGGATTCAAAATGAAACTTTGTTTCAAAAAGAAAAATACACAGCAGATAAACAGCCACAACAAAGGTTACTGAAGTAGTTGATAACATCTCATGAAGTGTCTATTGTAACTTTGGGACACCAGGGCAAATATCTTCAGAGAGAAAGCAAAATCCTTTCAACTCAGATCAGCTTTAAGGCCCCTTGTTGGGCCTGCTCGGAGGCATCCATCTCTCTTCAGCTCTCCCCACAGCCCTGGAAAACAGCTTTCTTTCTCATTCCCTCCTTTTATAGATAAAGAAAGCAGTGCTCAGATGAGTTCTGCTGACGAGCATCACAAAAGAAAGTCCAAGCCCAGTTTTGCTTATTTATCCATATGTAGAGAAGTGATACTGTCGGGAACTGTGCTGAATGTATTTGCAGTGATGTCAAGTAAGCATCCTGTCTAGGGAAGGATTCCCTGTCCACCCGCTCATTCCCAGCCCGTTAGAGCTGACCTCTCAGTCCACAGCGTGCATGGAGAGTTACCTAAGCATGCTCCTAAACTTCAGGTTCAGCTTCCCTGTGTGTATGCTCTAGTGTGCGTGCACATATGTGTACTGGAATGGAGCTGAGGGTCTTTGACAGGCCAGAGAAGTAATGGGGCCGCTTGAGTTACATCCTTATCTCTCAACAAGTTAATGGGGTTGGTCTGTGCCATTCTCTTTCTGCACCAGCAGGAACAAGTGCTGACTTCTAATTCACATTGGAATTATAAGAAGGGCAAACAAATAAGGAACGTGCATTGTTATTTTCTAAATCAGACTTCACATCCTGACCCTGATCCTTCCTCTCTCTCGTTTGCAAGTTGACACACCTTCCCTTGTTACCCATAGAGCTTGAAAGTAGAGCCTTCTATTTTTTGCCTTTTAAATACACATATATGAATGTGTTTATTTCAATGCCTTTTAAATATTGCATTGGTACTCAATCCCTTTCTCAAGCCGAGTGAGGCCTCTTTTCTTTCTTTTTCTGCAGAAGAGCACAATACATTCTAATTGGGAAAACATAGACAGCCCACGTAGTTTTTGCTTTGCTATCCTCAAAATTGAAAAACCTTTAAGGAAACGGGCAGATCTCGAGTCTTTAAGTTTTGTAAGTATGAGGCGAGGGTGTGTTTAAGAGGAAGCAATGAACAAGTCCTTAGACCCCAGAGCTCTGTGTTCTCTTCACCCCTGCCAAGCTGTGAATATGACATGACATCTGCTGAGTGTCTCCCACAGT
Organism: Mus minutoides; assembly: GCA_902729485.2. Taxonomy (NCBI): domain Eukaryota; kingdom Metazoa; phylum Chordata; class Mammalia; order Rodentia; family Muridae; genus Mus; species Mus minutoides. Next base: position 34,736 of record LR754535.1, on the reverse strand, counting down.
ATGAAGATGCTTGACCCTGCTGCAGTTGCAAGGGGACAAGACATCGATTCTGGCTTCTAGTGTTTCATGAGTGTTGTGTCATGTGTACAGCTGCTGGATCTCTTCTGCTGAGAGGCCTTTTGTTTGTGTGACGCCCAAGATGGCAGCACGGTGCCGATTCTCCTTAACTGAAGCATCACACTCTTCCTCTTTCAAATGATGTGTTACGTGACTTGAAGACCTGAACGATTTCTTCTCTTTTAGAAGTCTTATTCTTAGGTGACATGTGTCTGTCATTAGAAAGAGAAGTAGGTATGACTAGCTTGAAAGTTTGTAAAAATGGCAAACACTTCATATTTCACAAAATGTGTATTTACAAGTCCCTAAAAGCATGCTGCCCTTTCTGTAGTGTTTAAGTGCATTTTCACCTATCAGTGAGTGTCATCGGTGCTTGAATACCACAGGTGAGCAGGACATCTCCTTCATAATTAACAATGGGTTGGGGATAGACAGAGGGCATGGAAGGAGTTTTCCTTCTGTTTTCTGGCCATCAACATCTGTAGTGAGATATTTTTCTACCATAAACACCTTAAAAAGTTATTTTGTCACATTAAAATACCACTTAAATCACTATTTTTCTCTTTATACTAAGAATAGCATTTGAGGTTTTTATTTTTTAACTCTAAGTTGTGGTGAAAAGGCCTCTAATTTTTTTGAGCTCTCTTAACCATAAATTTCTATTATGAAAAAAATGTATTAAGGCAAAACTAGTCTTTTTAAAATGCATCATGTTTCAGCTGTCACAGGCTTAAGTCACTGTGTACCTCATAGAGGGTGTTTGCGGACTAGATGGAAGATTCTGAATTTTATCCTTTCCTACCAGAGATAGGAACATTGGGTTCCTTGCTCATTCTCCCAACTTCATTCAAGGAATAACCCCAAACTAGGACAGTGGGACAGTAGAGTTGACTGCAGCTGACCCAGACAGTACTGCTGAATGAAGCATCCCATTCTCATTCATTGTACATCCCATGTACTCATTCATTGGAAATCATGGTGATTTAGAGAATGAAGAAGTCTCCACTAATTAGGAGAGACTTAAAAGTGAGTCTCTCCAGTCCAGGGAAGGAGAGTCATAATATGTAGGGAAAGACATGATATATGAAAACTCTCATTCTGAACTGTTATTCCGGGTGCTGCTGATAAGGTCACTTCTAATGAATGGAGTCTGTGCTTATATTATGCTCATAGGTAATTTCTCAACCTGTTCTGGCCATTGTTATCATTGTATTCTTTCAAGACGTTGGCAAATCGTGCTGCGTGTTTATTCCCCATCTCTCCCACCTATTCCTACAAGGGAAGGTGGCAAGGCATGCAGAGTGGTGGCAGAAGTACCAGCGGAACATGGAGCTTTGGCCTCCACACCGACAAGAATTTATTTTACTTTTAACTAAGTAAAAAGTCAGTTCTTAAAGAAATAAATCTCTTACTTCAGCCTCAGTGTTTTCAAGATGAGTAGATGCGCTTCCGGAAAACCTGTCTTCTTTTGTTGGAGTTTTCTTTGTGGAGACAGAAGTATAAGTTAAGATCTAGACCTCACTGACATCCTATCCTTGCAGATCAAAGGAAAGTTCAGGAAGATAGTTTTAGACATCTGTCATTCTTGAAGAGGATCCGAGTCTCTGGCATTTTCTGAGACCTATTTATGCAAACAGTTGAAGGATTTAAAAGCTTTGCTTTTAACAGTGACCTAGTTTGTGCAAATGTGTGTGTGTGTGTGTGTGTGTGTGTCTTAACACAACTAAGAAAATGTGGACACACACAGTTCTGATTTACAAAACAACTTGATGTAACACCCCCCTACACATACACAATTAAATTCATGAGAAACTAGACCATGATCTAAGTAGAGCAATTTTCATATTTTTAGTTATTGTTGAGAGGTAGCATTTCTTTCTAAGCACTTCACAAGACAAGTTGTAGCAGGTGTCAAATGCATATCTACAAAGTAACTCGTGTTATTTTCTACATATTTTCTTGATGGTTAGATAGTCTATGATAGTACTGGAGGTCAGGAATATCAGGTGAACAATTATGTCCCCAATTTGATATGTGGCAAATTCATAAAATCGAATATGATATACCCCATAAATATGTATAGCTTGCTCAAAAATGGGAAATACAAGTTTAAAGCAACTAAAAACTAATTTGGATAATCCACAAAAAAATTTAACGATTTGGAGTGTGAGTTTTTTTTCTGTAAGTTATGCTCCTAGGTTACATAATGTCAGGACGACTTATCGGGCTGATTCAGTCTCCTTTTGGTTTCTCAGTGTAGCCTGGTTCCATTTGTGCCGCCTGGTTCCAGCATCTCAGCCTCAGTATAAAGTCGCTCTTTGAGGATGAGATGGTTTCCAAGCATTTAGACCATTCTTTTTCAAAGATGCTTGCTTACCGTGGTAGAAAGCTTTGCGTTGATTTGTGCTCCCGTTACAGCTCCACGTTTGGTAGACAGCTCCTAGGAGAACACAGTGAGATGGTGTAGAATGCAAAGTTGATAGTTTAAAGCATTCCTGTACGTATTAGTCTCTAGCCTTTATTGTATATTATTACATCGCCATTCTGCCAGCATGCCCCTACAGAACATTTCCAGCAAGGGGAAACTGAGTTCCCATTCTGATTTTGCTAAAGATCTCAGCTTGCATGGAGTGTAGGAAACATTGCCACTCAGTTGACTTCTTTTCCCACTCACTCCCCTAACTGGTAGGTATCAGGTCCTACTAAAGAGTGAGTATTCTTTTACTGGGTAGAATCAAACAGGAAATGAGGTAGAGGCTCCCCAAGGTCTGTGCAGAGAGCATTCACAGGTGCTGTGGGTCAGGAGGGAGCCTGGACGCAATCTTTCCACTCTAACTGATGTTTGGGCTGGTGTCCAAGGAGAAGTGGAGGTTACTTTGCTCCTGAGGCCTGGAAGGCCTGGGAAGGGTGGTGTTTCAGCAGAGGCCACAGGCAGAAGCAGATATGGGAGCTTGGGAGTTGTGAATGGTGCCCTTTGCAAGGACTTCCATCATTGTTCATCTACGGGAAGGAGCTGGCAGCAAACGGGATTAGAGGGTAGATTAAAGAATGAGTAAGAGGGCCTTGTGTGACCTCCTCAGGCTATTACACTTTATTCTCCAGGAGGGAGATGAGGGAAGAGGAAATAGAAGTTGGGAAATAGAGGACGCCTACGTGCTGAAGCAGGCTTGGTTCTGCACTGTGGAGGTGGAGTCTGTGAGCTGGAGAGATGTCTCATGAAGATAATTGCTACATCCTGACAAGAGAGGACGGGGGCTTGAACTAGCCTGAAGCAGCAGGAAATGGGGAGGGATTCCTCTCTCAGGAACCACGAAAAGGATTCAAAACTAATTAAATGTCCAGCGGAAAAAGAGGGAGAGGTTCAGGCTGTCTGCCAAGCTGCCAGTCGGTGTGATTGAAGGGTTCATTACTCCATTCACTAGGCTTGTAAACACTGTGAGGGGTGACAAAAGGCTTGGAGAAAAGTGGAGCTGGGACCCATTTTAGACATGCCAAGATGGAGAATGGCTGGCCGGTAGCTCTGTGTGCAGAGTTCACTCGGTAGTCCTTTCCATATCAGATAATCCCACGTTTGAACTGATTTAGGAACAGTTTACACTGAGACGCATTAAGAGAAACTCTTGGGTTAAAAGTGACACATGGTAATAAATTTGGATTTACTTCATCATAAGAATCTTCTATAAAGTAGAGGGTTTTTTTTTTTTTTTTTTTTTTTTTGGTTTAAAGGTGAAAAAAAAAGCAACTGAGGTTAAGTAAAAACCAAATGTCATACCAAAAGTTATAAGCTGCAAAGGTGCATAGCTGGGGTTCCTAGTTGGAGTTCAGAGGTCAGTGGCTTTCCATTGTTTGCTTGTGGTCAAGGACATATACCTTCAGGCAGCTTCTAAGACAAGCTTCCTTGCCCAGCTTTGCATTCCCAGGAGCTGTTCCCTTATCCCAAACATATCATGTCGCCTTTTACTCTGGAATATCTGCTTTTCCTTCTGACTGGAAAATCCTTTTTATCCTTTCCCTCCTAACTAACTTGACTTTGCTCTTCCCATCCCAGCCGCCATAGAGAAGTCCCTTTGACCTTGTGGGTCAGACAGCCCGAAGGGAGTTTTTCTCTCTTGTACTTAGCACAGTCTGCAGTCATCGGAAGTCACAGTTCCGATGATGACAATGTATGTCCACTTCCCTTAGAGAACTGCATCATGGAGATAGTGTCAGCTCCTTCTTGTTCATGACTCTGGTACATAGAGTGGTACCTGGCCATGATCAATGTATATGCTTAGAAACGAATAATGACTTCAAAGCCAAGGTTTTATTCATCCTGACATTTAACAAGTGTCTTGAGACATACAGTTCAAAACAAATGAATTTTTTTTCTTTTTTCCCCTTTCTTTTTTTTTGCCATAAGGGGAAGAACTGTGTCTAGTGACAACCACTATGAAGACTCAGAAAATGAGCTAAGAAGCAAAAGGATAAGTTGGAGGGGTGAGAGGAAGGGGTGGATACAATCAAAATGCATGGTAGCAAGTGTTCAAAATGATTAAAAAGAAAAAATAAGGAAACTCAAGGGTGGAGATAGCAAGATCATTTATTGTTAAGTAGACCGATGATAGGTTCTTTATTTCAATAATGTAAAATAGTGATCTATTCTATCCCTGTGACATTTAGAAGGTAAACGCCAACTGATAGTCATGGAGATGAGATGAAGCTTGTTGGGCACCTTTGTGAATAAATAAAGGGATTCTGAATTCACTTCCCAGCCTCCCAGCTCAGAGACCTTCTTTACAGATAGACGCACCTGGGCTCTCTCCTTGGAGGTTTTATCTAGAAAGCCTGGTTTGCAGTCAGTGTCTGCTTCACCCCAGACTCGTGCCCAGCTTAGAAAACCACCCTGTCAGCGTTAAAGTTGAAGTTACTGATGTTCATCAAATTGCCAGAAATGTTAAAAGTCAGGTTACATCGAATCCCGAGTTTAAAAAAAAACAAAGACACGTTTTTGAAAAGATTGCTGGTAAGATAGGGAAGACTTCAGAATTTAGGAGCCAACTTTCTTTTTGCTATAAGAGCAAGAACTGTGTCTAGTGACAGCCACTATGAATCAGTTATGCACAGTGAAAGACTCAGGGTTGGAAATGGGCTAAGAAACACAAGAATAAGTTGGAGGGATGAGAGGAAATTTTAATTATTTTTTAGAAAAGGTTCCCGGGCAGAATCATTATCAACATGTTTTAGGTGTTTTATTTTTCCCTTACACTTTTGAGTTATGGGAATTTTAAAACATATTTCACCTGGAAAGGGTTGTGATTAACCTCCATTTCCTCATTGCCCAGTGTCGGTAGTTGCCAGCATGCCTAGCTCCACTCTCAGCTCAGGGCATGGTTATTTATCACTGCCTCGTAGCTAGCTGTCCTTCAAGTTTGTCCACAATTCACCATAGGTTTCTAAAAGGTAAGGGACCTTTAAAAATAAATTGAGTTTGTACTCAGGCCTAAAATATTAGTCTAGTTCTTCTCTGGTTGTCTGCAAATATATATTTTTAAATTTTATTTATTTATTTATTTATTTATTTATTTATTTGCAATTGATTTGTTTGAATCAGGGTTCAAAGCAGGCCATTATATTACATTGGACAATCTCTTGAATTCCTTTTAATCTTTAACAGCATTTCCTTTCTTTTTTAAAATTTTTATTTCAGTATGCACTACTCTTTTAAAAAAAATTGAAGAAACAAGCTTGTTTGTCTTGTGAAATAATCTCATGCTCTTGATTTTATTTAGTGTATCCCAGAAGTGGTAGTTAAAGCTGTACCTTGCATTTCATTCCCATAAATTGATCCAGTTGGACGTTTAATTGGGTTCAAGTTTAACTTTTTGGCAAAAGCATATATATATATATATATATATATATATATATATATATATATATATATACACAGCTGATTGCTCAAACCACGAGACCTACAGTGTCTGATTGCCTCCTTTATTGAACTGGATGGGTGGTTGGGTCTGGTATCTGCAGTCCAATCTTTCCATTTTATACACGTCTCTCAGCCTTTTGCTGCTGCAGTGGCCCTCAGCACTGCCAATGGATTGTGAACATACCAGGATTGAACATTGTGATCTTGCTACTCTAAGATCTACTGTGGGCTTAGAATTTGTTTGAGACCTAGGTGACTCCAGTGTATAGACAAGACTGAGAATCTGTGATCTGTTAATTTTGTCTGGCACTGAGGAATTTCCTGTATAGCTTCAATATTTCCGGACATGTTAAATGGTGTGCCTGCATTACATAATGGCTGCATGCCTGACTAGGAGTTCTGCTATTAAAAATCTCACTCGGTCTTTGGTTCTGCCTTTACACTATATAGGAAAAATAGAATAAAAATAAATAAGAGATTCATATCAGTTTATTCATCCTGAATCAATGACCCGAGAGTCCACCATGCTATAATGACCATCACTGATTTTGGAACATAGTGATGTTTCAAACCATTATAGTCATTGCTATTGCTATTATTCTAATGTTCGCTTTGTTTAAATTTTAGTCAGTAGAATCTTTTTGGTAGCTCCCGTGATCCTTCTAATGACATGTAGTTGTTCAGTAGTCACATCTAATTGCCTTTTTGCTTTTATAGATGACACTTTTAGGTTCATCTCATACATTTGCAAATTGAATTATTCTTGGGAATTTGTGCATTGAACTTGAAGTCACCAACTTAAGAGGTCACTTGTTTTTATCCTGAGTATAGATATTCTATTTAGTGGGTATTTATAATTACTAGAAATCCAATACGTTATTAGGAAAAACATGAAAATTATGTAACATTTAAGGTTGTTCATCTTGAAGTGAATGCTGCATACATCTCTGGTAACAAGTTTGTTTATTTCTTCTCTTTAGTTAATGTCCATCAGTGTCTTGGCAGTTTCTGCTTGGATGAGGGACTACCTGAATAATGTTTTGACTTTAACTGCAGAAACAAGGTAGGCTTTAATATTGCCTATTGAATTCTTTCAATTTCTCTCTCTAGATCCACCTGTTTAAAGATCTTTGCTCTGAGCTGTTCATTGGGTGGTTATCCTCCACCATCCTGTAGAACACTTTTCCTACACTGTAGAAACTTACTTTCTATAGTTACATCCCCCCCCCCCCATTCTCCTTAAGGAATTCCATCAGTCCTGCAGGGCAGTAGGTAACAGTACATGGACATGGACATTTATGGGCTTAGTAACACACCAGTTTTCTGGCTTATCCTCATCTCTGATACAACATATAGCACTCTGAATCATGGCCAGGATCAAGTGAGAAGAAATGTTTCTGTAAAGCCCTTAATACAACAGAGGTTATAAGCACTGAGTAATGGCTACGTTTTATCATCAGCGCTATGCCAGGATCTGGTTAATGACTACGCACGCCCTAGCAAGAAGTCCTCTCTTTACCTTCCCTGTGATTATGCCTCACGTCACTGATGCACTCCTGCTTTCTTCACATTAGAAAATGATTCCTTAGCAGGGAGAAGAGAAGTGCTGTGCAGACTCCAAGCTCAGAGAAGAGGGCAGTTCCTCCCAGTTGGTACCTCGTAGAATTTACTTAGGCTAGGGCTTTGGAGCCTAGATGTAAAACATGTTGGTGTCTAGAAATGCTACCACTTACGAAAAAATTCCACGAAACTAAAACAAATGTAAGTCATGCAAACAGACACAAGGCACAGTGATTCTGAAAATAGCCATAAAAGCCGCCAGCTTTCGAAGGATGCCAAAGAGCCAGAGCTCACAGTAGCATTTGCTCAGTGTCTGGGGTCTGGGGAGTGGTTTGATCATTTCCATAACGTGTGATTTATCTTCTGATATGATCTTCCTCTCTTAGGGTAGAAGAGGCGGTCATCTTAACTTACTTCCCCGTGGTTCACCCTGTCATGATTGCTGTCTGCTGTTTCCTTATCATCGTAGGAATGCTGGGATACTGTGGAACGGTGAAAAGAAATCTGTTGCTTCTTGCATGGGTACCGTGTTTATAACTTCTCTTTATAATCCTTAAAGCATCATGCGATGATGCAGTGTTGTGAGACCATCACTACAGTAGCAACTCTGAAAGGTGGTCCCTATGCAGCATCCTGTGAGAAGGGCACTTTCTTTCCCTAGGAGATGATTTTGGTACAAATATTTGCTATGCTCACATGATGAGGGAGGGGGATACGTGTGCTATTTAATCCTTTCACCCTGCTTCTGCTTTGACATTTTTGTTTTAAAAGAATTTTTTGGTGGCATAGAACTTCCTCCTTTCAAGATCAGAGTTGAGATGTCATATTGGAAATTTCTTCTTTAAAACTCAGGTTGTGAGATGAGATGGAAGGTGTATTGTAATCCCCATGCTGCTATCTATGGTCTGGTGGACACAAGAGAGTCTGGGTTTTTTTAATCTTAGTTACTGTTTTGTTAAAAAAAAATCCTCTGAAAGAATTGTATTAAATTATTTCTTAAATGGATTTTACTTCTTCAGCTACCAGAATTAATCTTATAAACAAACAAACAAAAAACTTGCTAGACTTTTAAATTTAAGAATGAGAGTTGATCAGTATAGTTTACACGAAGATTTCTAGAACAGAGACAGTGGCTTCCCAGTGCTCCCAGGCATTGAGCTTGATAACTCAACTTGATAGCTTGATAACTTTCTCTGTAGTAGGTTTCAAAATGAGTAGTTTGCTGGTGAACTGGATCCCCGGGCAGATAAAAGGCCTACTTTCTTTTATCACCTTGGGTGTTTCCATAGGGCACACACTCCTAGCCCTGCTGATTTCAAGTTACCAACATGACGTCACTGAACCTGAGGTCAGTGAGGAATGAGTACAGATTGGCTTTCTGCAGCCAGCTTGCTCATATCTATGCTTGCCAGGCTGTCGATGCCAATTCAAACAGACTCTTGGTGTGAAGTAGAATGAAGCTTTAAATGTCATAGGAACAACCTTGGTTAAATTATCTATAGGGTTCATGGAGAGTAACTACCAGGTTGGCAAACAGGGAAAAAAACTGTAACAAATAAACCATACTAGGAGAATGGATAATGTGTCCAGCACCTTAGTGCACATGTAGGTACATTAGAAAAAGAAAGATAGGATCCAGATCTTACGATGCTTCTAAAACACTTGGGTAAGTTTAAGAATTCATGTGAATGAGTTGGAGAGATGGCTCAGTGTTTAAGAGCACTGCCTGCTCTTCCAAAGGTCTTGAGTTCAGTTCCCAGCAACCACATGGTGGCTCACAACCAACTATAATGGGATTTGATGCCATCTTTGGGTATGTCTGAAGACAGCGACAGTGTACTCACACATATAAAATTAGTCTGAAAAAATAAGAAAATAATAATAATAAAAAAGAATTGATATGAATGACTTTATAAAGTCTCCTATAATCTGAGTACTGTGAAAATATACTTCGAAGGGAGAAAAATCTCAGCAGCCTTCTTAAAAACCACAAGGCTACAATGATCTTTCAAGACCAGTTTCTTTTATAACCAGCTTCAGCATGATTGATATTTTCTACTTCCTGCCAACTTTTACTCTGGATGGCCTCTGGAAAGTGGTACAAGGTGAGGCAGGCTCAGGAATATTACGGAACCACAAGAACTTCTGAGACCACATCGTAGAAATCACTTATGGGTTCCATTAAGCTCTTTGAATGGTAGCAAAAGAAGCCAGTGGAGTAACTTGACCTGCTACTCGATGTAGGACAAAACACGAATTTGTGAATGAGTGTCTAATTTGTGGGGTATGAAAGGGTTTTTTAAAACACCCCCCCACACACACACACACATAAAAACACAATAGGACTGAGGCCCTACTGGCATTAATTTGTCCACTCATTCTTTTAATGCTTATTGAACATGTCTGTACTACTTTTTTGCCATCAGAATAGTCCATGATAGATGGACAATTTCACTAATTTTATTTGATAAGACCTCAAATAAGGTTTGCACTGGTTACTGTGAGGGAAGAGAGGAATAGCTCCAAGCTCATCACAGTGGTGATGTTGAGCACATCCACTTTGCTGGCCCTTTCTGTATCCTCTCCCTGTTGTTGTTTGTTGGATGCTCTTTATTTATGCGATAGCTTCAGGTTACGCCAGCTCTCTGAGCCCATAGGTGCCACCTACATCTTGGGTCCTCTTTCTTTTGACCCTCTTTGGCGGTCCAGTCTCCATTCTCATGCTAACTTCTCTATTCACAGCAAGTTTCTAGACCTTGCTCTGTCTAGACTCAAACCCAGCTTCTCCAATGCTAAAAATAATCTGTGCTCTCAACTTCCCATGGTCCATCACTCATAACTAATATGTATCAGCTATTCCTCAAGCAGTTTATCCCCTAGCTTCCTTGCTGGGTTTCTTCTGCCATAGTCAGTTCCTATGGGTCCTGGTTCTGCAACCTCAGGAATTCAGCCTCCTTTTCTGTGCTTATTTGAATGGCTCATGCACAAGCTCTCAGGACATCGAGTTCTCTGCCTCTACTATTGCCTGCTCCAACCCAGTGTAGTTTGGTTAAGTCAGTACGCCATGATTATACTACATTTGCTATGCTCTAAGACTTTGATAGCCTCCCTATTGGATAGTGAACTTTAACAGGCATCTGGAACTTGCATCAAGCCCTTCTGTAGCCAAGCCTTTGTCTGCCAATTTTAGCTCTTTTACCTTATTGTCTAGTTATGGTGTATTTTTTGACCGTAATAACTGGACATATTTCCTTCTCATTTTCTCTGCTTTTATTCTTGCTGTCTTTTTAAGAATTCTTCTCTTGATACTTTTGTTTAGTTATTACCATTCCCGTTAAACTTTCTCTGAAATGTTATCTCCTGGAAGAATATTGACAACCAAGAGAAAAATACTAGGTAACATTTCTAAGATGCTTCTCATGCCAGACACTGAAGAGTCTTACCTGATGAGTTATATGAAGATTCCTGCATGAGCTGATCGGCCTTATCTTCCCCACAACTCTAATGACATAGGTACTATTATTGTCCAATACTTTGCATGAGGGATTGAAACTACAGCGATGTTAGGCGACTTCAATGACTCTGCAGCTGTTACTTAGTCCACCGCAACCCAATCTAGATGACTTACATTTTTCTGTTTTACTATATAAACATCAAGTTTTCCCGAGTTTCATGTAATGTGTGTTGCAGCTGGTAAAACATTTTGGATGTGATTGCTGACTTCAAACATGACGGCAATAATACGGGGACAACTAAATGTTAAATGAAGCCCGGAGAACATAGTAGCCAGACCAAGGTCACTGAAGGGTGAGGATCATGGCTGTGATTCAGACCGACCTCACTGATTTTGATTGCCAAGGCCAATTCTCCATGGGCCTTATTCTCTAGCTTGGAATTCCAGAGAAAAGTTTCTTATATAAAATTAGTCGATACCATACTTTTTGAGTAACCATTCACTTTTCCCATTATTTTAATAAATGTTTATTAAATACAAGTATGGGCATGAAATTAGAGTGGTGTGTGTGTGTGTGTGTGTGTGTGTGTGTGTGTGTGTATGAGAGAGAGAGAGAGAGAGAGAGAGAGAGAGAGAGAGAGAGAGAGAGAGAGAGAGAGAGAGAGACATCAGTCTAAGATGGTCCCTGGGAGAGAGAGGGGAATTGAAGGATGCTGAACTCTGCTGTTTGGAAGGCTTAGATTACAAAGTGGAAGGCTTGCTTAGGGGGAGTCAAGTCAGTGGAGAATGTGACACTGTTAGGTAAATACTTGGGAAGGAATCCTCATGACTTTCTCTTTTATGTTTCTTTGCCTTTTATCCTAATTGGGAAAAAGGGAGGCTCATTTCTTTTGTTTTAGATATAAATATTTAAGGGTGCACCATGCACCCTGGGCTCCTCCAATTTGTCTGTTTTCCCTGTGCTAGGACTGATTTCAGTGTTAAGACTTATAAACTAGATTAATGTGAAAAGCTATTTTTTTGCTTTGTTTTATTTCTTTTTCAAAACAACTTGTTATGTTTTGAAAGCTGGTGTGTCTTTTGAATGGTCCTGAAAATAGTGCCTTCAGTGAAACTGCGGTGCCACTCAGGTAAAGGAAAAGTGCCATTATCCAAGAGTCCAGTTAAAAAAAAGTAATTATAGGGTCTCCTTTCAAAGATATCCGCGTACCCAAGCTACCCCTGCCGCTCTCCACCCCCAAGAAAGACACTAAACCAAGCTAAAGCTAATTGTCTCTATGCAAACAGGCTACCTACTAAAACTTTCTGATGAATGAATTGTTATTAATATGACTCTTGTCTTGAATAATTGACTTATAGATATGCAAAGGCTAAAACGCTGAATTTAAGATGCCAAGTAAGATACAAAATGTGCAATTAAAGTTAAGATAAATAATGGATAATACTTTTATGTGAGTATATCATTCGAAAAGTTCAGAATATACATGTACCAAGATGTTATTCATCATTTATGTGAGATTTAAATCAGCATTCTGTATTTTTTTTTTTTTTATGAATCTGGCCATGCTATTCCAATTACATATAATTCTCCTCTGTATTTCTGGTGCTAGAGATAAAACCCAGCATGTACCAGACACGCTACAATTGAGCTGTAGGTTTGATCTTAATAAGTATGAAACTCTCCTAGAATAAGAACACATTATTTCCTTTATCAAAAGCTCTATTTTTGTGTGTATGATTGTTTGACACCCAACACATATGTGTACCATGTGTGTGCCTGGTGCCCGCAGAGGTCATAAGAGGTCATTAGAGCCCCTGGAACTGGAGTTACAAACAGTAGTTAGCATTCATTTGGGTGCTTGGAACCAAATCCAGCTCCCCTCTAAGAGCAGCAAGTGCTCTTAACCATGGAGTTATCTCTCCAGCCCCAGAAACACATATTCCCATGAAGAGATTAAGAGTAATTAAATTCTAATTACAATGAGAACATTTTCATTTTCTCATAGGTCAGAAATAATTGGGAAAAGAAACTTGGACATGCAGTGGTTTTCAAAGTAATTTCAGTAGCACAAATTCCTTCAATCTTTCAAAGAGAAATTGAAGCTAAATGGAAATTGGTTTTAAGCTTTAGATAGGTACTGCCCAAGGCTTTAGCTGTAGACTAAATGAAATTCATTTGTTATTGCAGTTCTGTTCCACTATTGAGGCAGGCATTAGCGAAGCTGTTTCAGCTCAGGGGGAATGTAAACACACCACCAGACATGCACACTTACAGAGTCAACAGCAGCTGAATGCAGCCATCAGCCATCATCAGATCGTCATGTGCCACGGAAGGCTAATGTTTCTGCTTCCCTGACAGCACCTGACTGCCAGGCAGGGGCTGGTCAGAAAGCTGGCAGACATGGGAGGACCTGTGGACTCTTTTAAAGAAGGTTATTTATCAACTTCTTCATTCCAAATAATTTGCATAAGGCAATTTAAGGTTATGGAAGCACTTCAAACACTTCCTTAAAATATGCAGTGATCAAACTGATTCTGAACAACTTCTTCCATGGAAATCAAAGAAATCTTCAACAACCCCGTGGGGGGGGCGTGGTTTCCATTCCTCAATGGCATTGTTTATAATCATATTATAAAGCAGGAGTGGTGGTGCCACATATCTTTAATCCAACCACTTGGGATGCAGAGGCGGGTGGGTCTCTGAGTTTGAGTCCAGCTACGTCTATGGAGCGAGCTACACAGAAACACTGTCTCAAAAACAAAAACAGAATATAAAAAGGATATATAGTTATGCAGCAACCAATTTTTTACAAGCCCTTGGTTTAAAATTTTCTCTTATGCAGCTGTATAGTTTATTGTTACAAAGCCGCTCATAAGTTATCAAGTTAAAATGAACTACTAGGTAGAATTTATTTTAACCTTGTTTGGAGTTTTGGGTTGAAAACTTTACTTCTAAATTGAGGTCCCCTAGGTTATTTCCACATGTGCTCCATGCATCAAGTTTTACCCTCCCCTTCTCAGAAAATATTCATGATAACTAGCTTTGGATAGGCTCGTTACAGAAGAGGAAAAGTCACGTGCCTGAAGATAGACAGCTTGCCATGCTGAGGTTAGCATTCAAATACAGTCTGTGTGCAAAGCCCAGGCATGCTTCATCACAGGATACTGTAATAATACAACGGATGGGTGATGTGGGCCATGCATCTTTAATGCCTAGCTCTTCATTGTCTATTACTCTACCCACCTCATTTTTTGAAACTATCATCTTTATGTTTGACTAAGACATTTTACCAGTTACTCTTTGTAATCCTGTCAAAGGATCAGGCAGGTTTTTTTTTCTTTCTCCCTCTTTCCTATTGTCCTCTTCTCTCCTTTTCTTCCTTAATCACATGCACCAAGTTTGCAGCCTGGGAGAGCCATTTCAGAGGCAAAGATGAAAGGGGCAGAAAGATAGAATTTAACTTAATTCACATATTAAATGTATGAATACGTTACTGTGTGAATCTGAAATCAGGAGCTGCAGAGACTCCCACCCCACCCCCTTAAAATTTGTTCAAAGGAGGGTGACTCTGCTGGGTATCGAAAGTGCTCTGGGATTTTTCTGGTGGGGAAGGGAAGGAGGGGTGCAATGTAGAACCACACAAACAGAGAGACAGATGAAGGGTTATGAGGGCGCTTGGCAGACTGAAGTTTGTTATGGCTGTGCAGAACTGAGAGAATAAGGTGAAGGCAGTCTACTTGTGAAGCCTCTGCAGGACTGCCTGCATTTCTATTCCTGTAGATTCTAGAGAGCCACTGCCTAGAACGAGAGAGAGCAAGTGAGCAATCCCAGTGTGGGATGAAATGACTCACATTCAGAGTAGTTGGCAATTAGAAGCATGGTTGTGTGTCACGCTCGTACAAGAACCCATGGCCTGTTCTTGGACTGTTTCTGATCCTTAAGCAGTGCTGGTGTCTGTGTCTACAATTATGCCCCAAGGAAGCATATAAGCAGACATACCTGAAAATAAAAGTAGTAATAGAGGCTAGACCCCCAAGAAAAGCGTCTGAGACTCACAACCTTGGTCTTGGACCTTTGAGAGAAGACTGTGAGTGCTCATTGGCCCCTCTGGTTGCGTCAGAGGTTGAAGAGTAAATGGCTCCTGTTTTGACATTCTGACTTGTGTGCTATTCCTCTGTGTCCTGTCATAGCAAGCACCCTGGACTTTGTTCCTTACTGCTTCCTAATATGTTTGAGCGACTTTAGAGATAAGCCTACAGGGACTGCTCTGAGGGTGTGCAAAGTTTAAAACTGGTGTGGATGTGGTGCTACCTCGTCTCCCCACCTTTGAATGCTGTTCGCCACTCCTGCTTCATGTCCTGTTGGGTTGAGGAAGGCAATAACTGTGAATTGTTTTTGTTCTCTCATTTGCGTCCATATTGCTTCTTTTCTGAATTTCTTTGGCAAACATCAAGTGGTAGCTAGTCATTTAAAATCATGTAGCTCTTTCATGACTTGAGAAAAACCACTTGTATTTCAGAGTCTTAAAACCAAGGCCAATCATGCAGGTAAAACATGTGAAAATTAAATCCTGTACATCAATGAAAAAACTAATTTTCAAATAAACATTTTAGACAAACTCTGTAATGGTCAATGATATTGATTACTAAGTAATATTGCGAATGCAAAGCCATTTAGAAATTTAATTGTTTAAAGATGTGAATGCAGATACCTTTATTCTTTGTCAGATAAACAGAGGTAACAAGCCATTGTTATATGTTTGTGTACGTTAAGATGGATCTTAGCAGTGTAAATGACAAGAGCAAGTGATTTGAATTTTATTTAAATGCAGAAATAAATTAGTTGTACCTCTCTTTTAAGCAACACACAGAATTACTCTAAAATAAATGGCCATTCTTTTATTTTCTATAGATTGTCATTACTTTGGTCTTAAAAACGTTAGAGCTTGCAAACTACACATTAGCTTAAAATGATTGCACCCGTGAAGACATTGTAGTAACAGTATGTTCAAGAAGATAGGGATTTTTGTTACATACCTGATGATTTAAGAATTATTTTTAACTAAGTATAGCTATGAATAATTTCAGGGTCTCTCTCAGGTAACACCCTCTTTAAATATTTCACAATTTTAAGTTCTGTTTAGGCTTTTGCGTTACTACTGAGTTTGAAATACAGACTGAAGAAAATGGAACAATTAGACACTTGCTGTTTATAATTAGAATATTTTAATTCCATGAACTTCTTCTGCCTAATTAAAAGCACTTGGAAGGAATTGTGATGAACAATTGTCTCATTCTGTGGAGGGCATTCAGTAAAAGCACCCAAGGATGTGTCTGAGCTGAAATAGTGGGCAGGGGCAAGGCTCTAGCTGCCAGGGCCCTTGCAGGGAGTAGGGCACTTTTGAGAAGCTAAAAAGAGAGCAAGTCTAGTGACACTAACAGGGACCCCCAAGATCTCTCAGATACTGGACCACCAACCAGGCTGCATACATTAGCTGATATGAGACCCCCCTAGCACATATACAGCAGAGGACTTCTGGGTCTGGACTCAGTCAGATCAGATGCACCTAACCTTCAAGAGACTGGAGGTCCCAGGGAGTGGAGAGGTCTGGTGGGCTGCGGGGTAGGGGTTGGAGCATCCTTGTGGAGAGAGGGGAAAAAAGTATAGGATGTGGAACAGTCAGAGGTCGGGAGGGGGATAAAATCTGGACTATAAAAAAAGACTAAATAAAATTTAAAAATTAATAATAATAATAATAATAATAATAATAATAATAATAATAATAATAATAAAAGCTGTTGGTGGCCAGGATCAAGGCACATGTGTGTCATAGTATACCAGGTATAGCTGAGGTAGGATTGTGGGAGGATTGGGTTAAAGACTGACAGTCCTGAATGTCACACATATGAGAGGCAGTCTGAAGTTTTTAAACCGAAGAGTGATTCCCTCTGGCTCATCTTTAGGTCATATCCCTGACTGTGATGTGTGTTCTTAGTTAATTTGGGGTCTTTTGCTCAGCAGCCTGGAGGAAAATGACTACCTGATTCTGCCGCTCCTGTTTACAGATCCCCTTTTAATGATGGAAGAGAGCATAGAAGAGATTTTTTAGTGCTCTCGAGATGCCTCTATTCTTAAACTTATCCATTGTAAATAGAATTGTAGCAGTCTGAGGATCCATAGTGCAGATGTGATAGCAAAAACATAGCCATCAATCTGAATTGACACCAGGAAACTTCACACTGGGCTAAGTCGTTTTGTGGAGACAGAGAGTACCTAGAGACCTCGTTGAAAAGTACAACGGTAGTTATTTGATATACTCTTGGACTTCTCTAGCCTCGGAGACAGCAGGACATGACGGCATTTACCTGTAATCCAGGCACTCAGAAGGCTAAGGGAAGTGGATTTCTTTTTTTTTTTTTTTTTTTTTTTTTTTTTCTGAGACAGGGTTTCTCTGTATAGCCCTGGCTGTCCTGGAACTCACTTTGTAGACCAGGAAGTGGATTTCAAATTTGAATCTAGTCTGGGAAACAAAAAGTTCTGTTAACAGTTAACTTGTGGAAAAGGTTGTGGGAGAACTGGTTAACTTGATTGAGATCAATTTAATGCAGGCTGGACACATTGACTTGAAGATGACAGTTACTGTACTCAGGTGTCACACATTTGTTCACAAAGGCAGGTCTCCAAAGCTCATGACTTCTCAGCATTGTTCCACTAGAATATTTGTAACAAAGGTGTAGTTTTTGAAATTCGTGTGGTTCGATTCATACTCTTCCTGTGATCACTTGGACCAGTGCTTGTCCCTCTTCCTGTGATCCCTTGGACCAGTGCTTCTCCCTCTTCCTAATTCTGTGACCCTCATGTGGTGGTGACTCCTAACCATAACATTTCCTTGTATTTTCATAGCTATAATTTTGCTACTGTACTGTAATGGTAATATTTGATATTCAGAATATTTGACTTGTGACCCTAAAATGGGTCACGACCCACAAGTTGAGAAGCCCTGCTCTAGACTGACCTGTTGCTGTTTTAGCAACTTGAGATTTTCTGATTTTGCCATTCACACATGACTTTCCTCATTTGGACTCTAACCGTAACTGACAATCACATTGTAAGAGTCTGCAAGAATTATTTTCTCCTCCTCCTCCTCCTCCTCCTCCTCCTCCTCTTCCTCCTCTTCCTCCTCCTCCTCCTCTTCATACTGTTAGGTGTGAGTGAGTGTGTGTGTGTGTGTGTGTGCATGCATGCATGGAGATGCCACAGAACAACTTTGGACAGCTGGTTTTCCCCTGCTACCTTTGCATGTGTCCTGTGGCTGAAGTGCCTTTACCCACTGAGCTATCTCATTAGCCCAAGAGCTCTATTCTTACAGCTGGCTCTTGGCTTATCTACTCGCAAATGTACTGTAGGTTATTTTTTTTCACATGATGCATATGTGAATAAAAGTGTAGTTGACAATAAAACGTAAAACTGTAAGTGAAGGTCTATGACTTGGGAATAGTCATTCGGATTATAAGTAAGTTCACTGTAATGTACGAGACTGGGGTGTTTGTTTGAAGGACTACCTTAATCTATCTGTGTGATATTTTATGTGAATATATATATCACTCTATTATACTATTGTACTAAATTCACACACACATATACAATAGAATAATATATGTATATATATATATATATATATGTATTTGCATATGTATGTGTATATATATTTTAAGAGAACGTATTCTCCATTCACGAGCATTGCATATTTACTTGATTAGGTTAAAAAATATAAAAACAACGCTGGTTACTTTAACACATATTTGTCTCTGTGAATTCAGGTAAATAAAACTTATTTTCTTAACACTCTTCCTGGCAATACTGAGGATTGAACCCAGTGCCTCATGAATGCTAGGCACATACTCTGTGACTAGGCTGCATTCCCCAGCTGTTTTTTTTTTTAAACTTTCTTTTCTAACACACACACACACACACACACACACACACACACACACACACACATGCATGCACACGCACACACACACACACACACACACACACACACACACACACACACTCATACACTGTGTGTATTAGTGTACAAACATAAATTAGATTGGTTAGCTTAACTAAAACTAAATGTGAAACAATGTTGAGAACCCTGCTTTCACACTTGTGATATTTTTGAAGTTATTAAATTTTAAAGCTGAGTTTTCATACTTTTTAGTGCTTTCCCCTTTGAATAATATCTTTTTAGACTTCCAGTTTGACCAGCCGCCAGAGATGTGTGCCACTCTTACGTTGGGAAGGGGTGTCACACTTGGCTGGGTTTGCATGCGATCACGCTCTGGATCATTGAGTCTAGCATGGGGTTGGCTATGCTGCTTAGGTAATATCTAAGGCAACTTTCTATTTGCATGTTTGTGCACAGGTTCTGGGAATAGGGCCCCTTGTCTCTCATTCTGAGGAATGGTCCAATAATCTATAGCTGTTGCCTTTTCAGAGACCAGGAACAGCCTGTAAATTATTCGAGATCTGGCTGAGCTTGCAGACTTGAGCTGACCTAGCTTAAAAGGGAACAGAAGCCATATACGTGGTGACCTCTCTAGCGTGTCCAGCTGTTTTATTGCCTCACCCTTAATGCCTTCTCTCTCAATATATAGGTCACTGACTCCCCGCAACCCCGGGGAACTTACAGCACTCAGCCAGACCCACAGAGCCTGGCAGAGCTCGTTTCTCTGATGAGCTGTTGAAATATCAGGTGATGCAAACACTCACTGACTTGGGGCTCACCAACAGCTTTGGAAAAAGCGTTGGCTCAGCAGAAAACCAGGAAAAATACAATTCTGAAGGGAACAGGTGAACGCACACTTTAGAATTAATCTTCTACACATTCTCAAACATCAAGCACGAAGGTGAGACCAGAGCATGCCAACATGCACCTGAGCTTGGATTTCTGCCCACACGGAGTAGTTATGAGACTCCTGGGGTATTTCTTCCACCACACTTGTCCTAGCTTTTTCCAAAATTAGATTAACCTCATTCTGTTTATGATTGTTCAAACGAAGGACCCTCAGTGTTGCCTTTTTCTTTGAAAACTATGTAGGGCAGCATCAGATTTGACCGATGTGCCTGCAGAATGTCCCACTCCTGGCTCCGTTGCTGCTCTATGTTAAGAACTAGCTAAACAGAGGCGGCTATGTGTATGTGTGTGTTTTAAGCAGCAACTATTCTTGGTCTGTCAGCGTTTCCCTGTGAATTCCTAACAGAAGGGCAAGGCATTCCATTATCTTGTACAAATATTTGGCTCTGGAATTCCCTTATTTACTAACTATAAGTAATATAATATTTTTAAAGCTCCAGTCACTGAGGGTGGAAAAATAAACAGCTGACATCAAGACACTTAATGCTGAAAGCCTGCAGAGTTCAGTATTTGACAGGGGAGAGACTGGGGTTTACCATTTATCATTTAGTGAACACAGGCTTTTAATCAAACTTTTTGTTTGTTCAAAGAATTGTTATATAATGAGGAGAAAGAGTCAAAGGGTTTGTTTTTAAAATATTAAAATGTCCAGTAAAGAGTGTTGCAATTTGAAATTAACTTTATTTAGGAGAATTGTGTGAATTTTCCTAGATGAGCAAGTCAGTCGTTTGTGGTTTTAAATTATGTCAAATATTTTGTATGTAAAAAAGAATTTATTTATAGCTAAAATTATTACAGTACAAATTAGCTATAAATTAAGAGAGCAAAAGACTTAAATAACTTTTATAAGTGTTGACTACTTTTACTTTTTTAAGTCAGAAAGCATTCTCATGGGGTTTGGTGATACTTGCAAATTATTTATTTTCTCACAAGACATATGTAAACATTACACATTTTTCTTGTTGAAAAAAAGTCTTTTCTAATTGATATTTGTGAGAAAACTGGGGTGGATTACAGCTTCCTTATTTTTAATATTGGATACAGGGGTTTGGTTTTTATCCATAGTATACACCACATAGTTCCTACTAGAGAATTAGATGGAATAGTTTTTCACAGAGCATACTTTCACTATAAGAGACTACTGTAATTAAAATATTCATTTTCTACATTTATCAATGTCCTCCTAGGTCCAGCTAGGTTTAACACTGGTTTTGTTGGCAAAGATTATTTTTATAATTCCAGTAGATTTTCAAAAGTTAGAAGTAAAAAATATTTAGAAAGTCAGCTTCCCTAAAAATGAAAACTATTTAAAATATTTCATATAAAAAGCACATATTGTCTCCTGAGAAGGTTTTTTAAAAATATTGTTCATAGTAAAATAAGAAAAGTAAAGATATAAAGGAATAAAATAGCTTTCTTTTGACATTTATTGAACTTGTCTAGTCCTTCCTTATAAAACTCTGACATGTAACTAGAAATGAACTAATTTTATTGCCAGAGAGAATCTAATCTAACTACAGTTGAAAATATAAAAAGGAAAAGAATGTGGAGCTGCTAAAATTTGTCAGTGACTTGCCAGAGCAACTAAGGTTGTACCTTGCCCTAGCCAGAGTGTGACAAAGACAAAATGGACTTTTTTTTTTGTCATGAAAAACATTGATGATTGGTAGTCATTAATTTTTCTGTTACTGAAGAGGTAAAGATGAATAAGCCTTTTATCCCTAGTTTAAAGGCAAGAAGAATTTTTTTATATTCATACATAGACATTGTGAACAAACGATGTCTGGGTGTGTGTGGGGTGGGAAGGGTCAGAAGTCAGTAAGAGTTACTAAGAAAAGCTCCCAACGTTTGACTTCCATATGCACTTGCACAGGCACACACATGCAAGCATACATTCACACACACACACACACAGACACACACACACACACACACTCTACATTCATATGAAGAAAAGATCCAGTATAGAGAGGAGTGCTTTCAAATGCTGTCCTCTTGACATGACATATGTCCTACATTCCAGCCTGTGTGGGGAGGGACCATGGCATAGTTGGAAAGGGAATAGGGGGAGGTGGAAATGCTCAAAATACACTCTCTTTGTGTATGAAATTCCCAAAGAAAACATTTAAATACTCTTTAATTTAAAGAGGAATATGGATAGCCTTATAATTTTTGAGTAGTAAATTGTATGCGTATGTGTAAATCTCTGACATAATGCATGACTTGTATATACATGTTAATGTACATCTATGTGTACATATTTGCATATATATATATATATATATATATATATATATATATATATATATGCTTGACTTTTTGGGTTCCATTTTGATATATATGATTTGATTATACCCATATGTGGATATATTTCTTTAGTAAATAAACCCAGGTCTCACAATAAAGTTGCCTTTGTAATAGCATCTTGAACTTCACAACTTTGTTATGGAAATGAACTGCTGTGGGAGATATTCTAACTCATACTGATTTAGGTAGAATTCACATTGATTTTTTTTTAAGGAACAGTATTTCAGAAGACATCTTCTGATTAGATTTCCAGCCAGCCATATAAACCATACTTATGTACACACTTTGCTTATTTGGCTAAACCACTCTAAATTTTGACTATTGAAAGCATATTTAAGAAAAGAAAGATGGTACTCAGGCATTTCAGTAAGTTTCTGAATGACATGAGCATCATCTGACTCTAAGAGCTCCGAGGTATTTTTCAGGTCCTTATAGTTGTCAGTGTTTTGGAATGACCTCTTTCAGAATTAATCCATCAAGGCAAAGCCCACCGAAAATGCTCTGGTTACCAAGTCATTTCTCTTTGGCCCTGAGGCTGCAGGGGAGATATCTGCTTTAAATTTTTGTCCTCCCTTGTATCAGACTGCTCCATGGACGTAATTTAAAGAGTTAATTCAGTGCTAAAAGCCCTGTGAAATATGGAAGTCCTTCACCCCTGCGTTGGCCACTCCCAAAGGCAGCTGCTATTAATTGGGCCTCTGCAGATTCCTCTTGTCATTTATCTACACATCCCTAAATCACGTTTTTTTTTTTTTTTTTTTTTTTTGTAACCTTTCTCATTCTTCCAGGCTTAGTTTTAAACACTGTCCATTGACTTCAGTGAAAGAAGAACGCCTGGTTCTTTCTTTGCCAATCATCCCGCGTTTCTTCCCCTTAGCCCAGCGGTGCCACAGCTTTGCTTAGTTCAGTGTCTGCACAATTAGAATGATGGACAACCTATTCACACTTAGGCCACCTAAAATGGCGCATTTACGCTTTCTTCCCCAAATATCGTTTTGTTAAAATGAATAACAATTTCTTATCATAATCTTATAGGATTAAACTCTATCTGGTATCATTCATTTTTGTTCATGTATTGATACACATTGGACAGTTTCATTCATTGTTCAGATGTCACAGAATGTTCTAGGACCTGCTCCTGTCCAGGTCTGTTGGCGCTATTGCCATCATGAGAGGATCTTTTACCATTGTGGCATTCCCTGAGCCTGCTCTTATTTTAAATACCTTTTCCTGGATTTTACCTCCTTCTTTTTGTTTTTTTTTTTGTTTTTTTTTTTCATTTCCCATTATGCTGTCATGATAATTATAAGAGATTTTTATTTTAGTGTATATCTTTCTAAATGCTCACACATTGATATTAAACAGTGAAGAGTTACAGCTTGAAAATGATCTTTTTGTCAGAACCTTTCTGCTCTCGTTTAGCTTAGTATGTTGTGTTCATTTTTTTGATTGAGTTTTGAAACTCTGTAGGAGAGGTGTGTAGATTTGACCTTCTGATCTGACTGCATTGTACCTGTTGTTCCTGTTGTCAGACTATTTTAGTATCTCTGTGGCCTCATCCTCTAGTAGAGATGGGGTAGTCACTCAGTCGCATGGTATTTGGGGAAGAAATAGGTTTCCAACCAATTTTCTTTCGGAGAACCAGTCACACACAGAAATTTTTGAGTTGCCAGTGGTCAATAGGAATCTAGTTGTTCTGAGATTTTCTTTTCCCTTGCTGTCTATCCTTCAGCTTTTTCAGAACCACTAATAGATTTACTCTTTTTCTCTTTTCTCTGCAGTTCCCTGGTTATGCTTACTGCTGTGTCATTTCCTGTTTTGTTTTCTCTGGGATGATACCTTCATTATTGTTCTAGTGACATTTTAAGAGAGAGAGAGAGAGAGAGAGAGAGAGAGAGAGAGAGAGAGCGAGCGCAGATAGGCAGGGCATGTGCTTCATCTATTTACATTAGGGTGGAATCCTGGTGATGGAGACATCAGGGAGCCGGCCGGTTTCTGTAAACAACTGCCTCTTCAGTAAACTCCTGGATTTGCTACTGCTTATCTACACTTAAAAAGGAGTGAATAACCTTTAAAGAGGGTTGGCAATGAATGCCCCCTGTTTTTACTGAGGGATTCATTTACAGGAAACTCACCAAGGACTTAACTATATCTGACCTCCACCCTTGCCCTTTTCCACTCCTCAGTGATGGCATGCCACACTATTCCTTTCCTTGTCAGAAATGTCCAGTGGACAAAGGTTAGTCACTGATGACATGCTACCACACTGTGGCCTGCCCCAGGGAGTTTTAAATAACACATTGATTTGAATGTATACCCACAGAAGTTGACTTCCCCACCCTCCACACCATCCTGCTGTAGATATTTTGAAGAAAAGTTCCTGTTGTAGTCTTTCCAGACAGATATTTTACCAGAGATTTTAGAAAGTGGTTGTCTTAGTCAGGGTTTCTATTCCTGCACAAACATCATGACCAAGAAGCAAGTTGGGGAGGAAAGGGTTTATTCGGCTTACACTTCCATACTGCTGTTCATCACCAAAGGAAGTCAGGACTGGAACTTAAGCAGGAGCTGATGCAGAAGCCATGGAGGGATGTTCTTTACTGGCTTGCTTCCCCTGGCTTGCTCAGC
>LR754534.1:15498-49669 GCA_902729485.2 Mus minutoides | reverse complement strand
TAATCTGGGTTACACCTTCTGCTGGAGACTATATAAGGACACTGGAAGAAGGGAGACTCGCTCTCGCTCCTTCGCCTGTTCACCGTGTGGGACTGAGTAACTGCTAGATCCTTGGACTTCCATTCACAGCTACTACTGAACCATTGTTGGGAATTGGACTGCAGACTGTAAGTCATCAATAAATTCCTTTACTCCTTAATTTCTGTGACTCTAGAGAACCCTAACTAATACAGTCCATTTTTGTTTTACTTAAATGAAATATTTTGTAGAGTGTGGGCTCTCAGCCCCACTTATATGGCTGCTTCTGTGAGAAAATCAACTCTAAGACCAAAGAAAACAGTGCTGAAAATTCTAAACATGTTTACAATTTAGGGACTTACCTGTAATATTTTCTTTGGGAGTTTTGATCCACAGTATCAGACATCTGATATATATGGAGTATATCATATATGTAGCATATACATATTAATGCACAAAAAGAAAGAAAGATATCTGTTTTAAGGAACCTCTGAAACATGTTGGCACAATCCTGCACAGATGGCTACCTGTTTTTCTCTGATTATCCCCAGGGAAAGCTTTGCACAATAGTTTGTCTAGCTGGCTTTAATCCAAACTAATCTAGCCCAAGCTGTGTTTAGCAAATCTGCATTACAGCTGGGTTTCTCCTTGCTCTCCCTTCTCCCTTCTGTGAGAACTTTTTCTCCTTGTTAATCAGCTAATTGGTAATGCTATTCATCAAGAAATAAAGGCCCGAATGGGGTGCTAGGTTTTAGTTACTGAGCTTATCTCCATCTTGCTCAACCGGAGCATGTGATTTAGTTGAAATAATGACCAAATCCACAGCTCAACCAATGCATTTTTTTAAATGACACTCTTCCAAATTTTTATTTTATTTTGTGAAAGGGATGTTATCATCAGGCCTCATTAACTTAAGGAGGAGAAAATGGGATCTGAGAATATTGAAAAAATATAAGGTTAATTGAAATTGAGGTTCTGCATTTAAGCAGTTCAAAGTCAATTTGGCCTCGGACTCCTATTTTGTAGGTGTGCCATAGTTGTGGTTATAAAGATAGCATACCTTCCCCACTTGGGTTTGTTTTAATTTTCCTAAAGATATCAATAATTAAAATTTTATTTCTGTTTGCATCATTTTCATTAATGTAAATCACGTTTGAAAGAAAACACAGGCCTGCCTTTGGAGTCTTTGTTTTCTTCTGAGGGAGAGAGGGAGGAAGGGAGGGAGGGAGGGAGGGAGGGAGGGAGGGAGGGAGGGAGAGAGGAAGGGAGGGAGAGAGAGAAAGAGGAAATTATGCATGGCAAGCACATTTCAGCTTGTTTGTTTATTTATTTATTTATTTATTTATTTATTTACATTTCAAGTGTTGTCCCCCTTCCTTGTTCCTCTCCATGAGCCTCCCACCCTATCTCCTTTCCCCTTCACCTCTAAGAGGGTGCTCCTCCACCTACATCACCCCTCTAGCATCCCCTTTCTCTGGGGCATCAACCCTCAACAGGACCAAGTGTACATCCTTCCACTGAGGTCAGATAAGGCAGTCCTCTGCTACATATGTGGCTGGAGCCACCAACCAGTCCATGGTTGATGGTTTAGTTCCTGGGAGCTCTGAGGGGTCGGGTTAGTTGATACTATTGTTCTTCCAATGAGGTTGCCATCCCCTTCAGCTCCTTCATTCCTTCTTCTAACTCTTCCATTGGGATCCCTGGGCTCAGAGCAATGGTTGGCTGCATTTGTCTCAGTCAGGTGCTGGCAGAGAAAAAATTTGTGATGTCCTCCTTTCATTTATGAGTATGTAAATATACTACATTTTATGTATCCATTCTTCCCTTGTGGGACATCTGGGTTGCTTCCAGGTTCTATCTAATAATAATAATAATAATAATAATAATAATAATAATAATGTTAGGCTGTGAATCTTTGCATCTGTTTCTGTTTACTGCTATGTGGAGCCTCTCAAAGGACAGGTATGATAGGCTCCTGTCTATAAGAATAACAGAGTATCATCATTGCATGCACCAGCAAGATAGTGCTGAAAGGGTGCTGATATAGCTGTCTCGTGGGAGGCTATGCTAGTGCCTGGCAAACACAGAAGTGGATGCTCACAGTCAGCTAGTCAGCTATTAGATGGAACACAGGGTTCCCAAGGAAGGAGCTAGAGAAAGTACCCAAGGAGATGAAGGGGTCTTCAACCCTATAGGTGGAAGAATAACATGAACTAACTAGTACCCCCAGAGCTCATGTCTCTAGCTGCATATATAGAAGAAGATGGCCTAGTTGGCCATCATTGGGAAGAGAGGCCCCTTGGTCATGCATACTTTATATGCCCCAGTACAGGGGAACACCAGGGCCAATATGTGGGAGTGTGTGGGTAGGGGAGCAGGGCAGGGGGTGGGAAAGGGTTTAGGGGACTTTCAGGATAACATGTGAAATGTAAATGAAGAAAATATCTAATAAAAAAATTACAAAGGAAAAAAAAAAGAATAATCCTCATAGTAATTATCACAGTCTCTAACCACGAACGGGTTCCCTACCCAAAATCCAACCTGACTATAACTAACCGGTATAGGGGTAAGAGACGAGGTCTCTATCCTGTCTGTGTAAAACCCAGTTATCAAAACACCTGCTAAACGACAAGAGTAGCGACTTGACCTCCAGGACGGATCGTTCTTCTCCACCAGAGACGTGATTCCATATGACTGTCTCCTGCTATGATCACCCCCATTGACTTCTGGGAGCGTCCACAATCCCAGGTCTCTGGCATGTCCTAAAGATGTCTCTGTACCACCATACATGGCAGCTGCAGATTTTCATTCATTCTCCTGACCTTCTGGTCCCCTCTCCTGTTTCTCCCTGACCACGTGATTCACCTCCCATTGCATATCTTTCATCTTATTGTATATTCTTCCAAGTTCCTGACCCAGAACAATGCATGTTATACTATAAATACTGAAATGAGTAAATAGGTTGAAAGCAACAGTTTAAAACAATTATCTGCCACAAATGTTGAATATAGTTATACAGTATATGGTTACTGATTGGTAATTTTTGTTTGTTATCAGGGCCACTTGTGGTCAAATGAAGTCAGTGATTTAATCTCTTGTAAAACTTTACTAAGCATATCTGTAAAGTATCCATCAGTCTTTTCCTGTGTGATGATTCCTATGCTACTCAATAAATTCAGAGCAACAAACAATGACAGGTAGGCATAGATTCAGGTTCATACAACAGACATCCAAAGCATGCTGGAAGAAGCAGGGGAAGAGGAAGGTAGAGAATTTAAATCTTACTCTTGGAAAATCTACAGAAAGGGAAAGTGTTTTAATTTCTTTAATGTGATAATGCCTTAGGCATACCTTATTAAGGGGTTTAAAGTGATGTGTACATATATTTTCACAGAAATATGACATTCACACTGACCGCATTCACTCCACCTGCCCTCTTCACACCACTCTCCCCGTGGTATTAACACTTATTCCATAAGACAATGTTGCTTCCACTATCAAGCCTATATACATATATGATTTTATATATCTATCTAAAATCTAGAACCTACAAATGAATTTAACTTTTTGAGTTTGATGTTTGACTTAATGCAATGATTTCTATTGCATCCATTTTTTATTTTCTGCAGATGATGTACTTTAATTCCCTTTTATGGCTAAAAATTTTCATTGTGTATGTATGTACCACAATTTCCTGATCTGTTGCTGTGCTGGCAGATGCCTAGGTTGATTCCATAGTTGAGCCTTCCAAGAAGTCTGAAATAAACTTTGCTGTGCAAGCATGTTTTTAATATGTTGTTGACTTCTTTGTGAAAATATCCAGAATTTTACAGAAGGGTCATAATGGTATGTCTATGCTTTCCCAAGAGCCCCTATACCTATTTCCATAGTGGATGGACTAACTGACATCCCCACCAGCAGGACACAAGAGTTTTCTTTCCCAGAGACTCACCAGCATTCATTGTTGGTATTCTTTTTTCTTTTTATTAATCATTTTATTATTTTACATTTCAAATGTTGTTTAATTTGATGATTTTTGAAAAGGCCAGAGGATGCAAACTTTCTAATACACTTTTGATCATAAATTATATTCTCTTCATTTAACATGATCGATTTCATGACTGCTATAATTAAGAGTTGTTTTGTGCCCAGAACTTTCCAAGTTCCAATCATGATGGCTTGTTTATAATCCCATTAAATAGTGACACTTACTCTGATAGAATGGAAAAATTATAAAACTTTTATTATAATAAGGATGATAATGAGAATATGTAATGATTATATAACAATTTATAATGAGCTGCTTGATAGATTTTATGAAAAAAAACATATTAATAATGAATGTGTCTGTCTGTCTGTCTGTTTATCTTTTTGGGAAACTAAAACTTTTCTGAACAGTGGATCAAATCCCAAAATACTCTGTGAATTTATAACACAAAATGAAAACCATCTATTGTATTCAAACCATGTGTTCAGGACTAAAAGTAACATTAACTGGATTTTCTGAATCCAGCCTAGGAACTTTGATATCCTTCTCTGCCATGTGAAGACTTAGAAGCCTCCGTCTGGCATTAGCTACCTATGGAGGATCACACCGTCTTTTATCAGCTTGGTCTGCCCCTTATCCCATTTTTGTTCCTGTTAACTCCTGTTAACTTTTACCAAAAGGACAGAAGTTAGGTATTCTTTCATTTTATTTCTTGCAGTAATGTGGCTCTATCAGTGCCCTAGTATTTCAGGAATAAATAGATATTATGAAGCAAGAAAAGAATAAGAATAGAATTGTGAAGTTGACCCAGCTATTATAGAATACTGTTCACTATTCACTTGGAAGAACACCTGCTTCAATATCGTATGATATTAGAGTCCTAGCTTTGGAAGCCTCAGACATCCTGAAATATAATTCAGGTAATATGAAAAAGATGCATACTAAAAGCCTTTAAAGCTTCAGCCTGTAGATTTTCATCTCTTTCTGTTGTAAAACTAAAATGATAGCCATTCTCTTATCTGTGCGGAGAGCGCAAACGTTAATTGATGCCGCTCTTCCTGAATTACCTTCAGTCTTCTGGGGGATACTGAAGCATAATCAGTTTAGAAATAGAGAGAGTTAGAAAAGTATTGTCACAGATAGGCAGTGAGGCTTTAATTCATGTTTTTATGATACCTAACTTGGATTACTATAATTGTCTGTCTACAGGTCTCTCTTCTGTGTTCTACAGTAAAACAGAAAAGATAGCTCATACAAAGATGCATCCATCCCCTGAGGTTTTAAGCATGCAAAATCTGGTCAACATATTTCTACTTGGAGATTCTTCCTATGGCTGCCAGTTAGGTGCTAGATTGATTGCAAAGGTCCTAGTGATGTGTTTTTGAAACACTGCGTGAATCCAAATGAGTTTTAGGTTCCCTTTTGTCCAAGCCCAATTTTATTCAACTGGAAAAAGATGTTGGCTTTTCATTTGTTCAGAACTACTGTTATAAATCACTATGCCTTATAGCTTTTACAAGTAGTGTAGAATATACTTTATTCCAAATAGATTCAAAATATCAGATCTCTCACTGAATTTAGGTCAAGTTTAAAGTGGCTTATTTAATTCCTTCCCTTCAAAAGTACAATATTCTTTCTATGTATTTTGTGTAGCTTTTCCGGGATTTAGGAGAGATTCTATTAAAGTCTTAGCATTCTAATATTTGAGAGCACCATTTAAGATGGTGCATATTTGATAATACTAATGCATATGAATATCATGCTTTGCAGTTTTCACAGTAACCCCAACTCCCATAGATTTCTTATTTGTGTTAGAAAGAAAAAAGCATTTTAGTGCTCTAATAATTTTGCCTCTATTAAGGTATTTTTAATCGATGTTTTAAGATATTTTTACTGATACTACTTTTACTTAAAATTCCTATTTACTAAAAGTCATCACATCTCTGCCAATATTATTTGAAAATAAATCATTTAAAAAAGGTAAAAAAGGTATATAAATATATACTTCTTTTGTCTGTAGAAGTTGAAATAGCAATGAGGGTTTTTACTTCTCAATATAGTATAACTTACTATCTTTGATATATATATATTATATAAATTACTATCTTTGATATATATATATATATATATTACTATCTTACTATATATATAACTCTATTTATCTATTTATCTATCTATCTATCTATCTATCTATCTATCTATCTATCTATCTAAAATTTAAGCATGTAAGTGGGTGTTTATGTGAATATATGCCTTGTATGTATGTGTAGTATCTGTTGAGTTTAGAAGAGAGCACTGACTATCCTGAGCCTTGAGTTACACATGGATGTGAGCTGTTGATATAGGCACTGGGATCTGAGCTTAGGTCTTCTGCAAAAGCAGGAAACATTCAAAATGGATGAGCCATCTCTCCAGTTCCTAATGTAATTTCATTATCTGGTAGTATTTTCCTTTTTATTTCTTTAAAAAGAAAATGTACTTCCTCTGGTATCTATGTTACTTGTTATATGCATCATTGTTGTGCATTTGCATATTGGTCATATTTGGTTTGTGGTAGTATTTTTATTCAAACTAAATCAGGAATTTTATTGTAAAGGAAGCATATGCTATCACTGAGCTTCAGTCTTTGTAAGCATAGAATATGTCTTAGCTCTATAATTGTAGGCAGTATGGTCCAGGACTTAACAATAAGATTGAGAATTGGCAAGTTGGCTGTTTCAGTAAATGTGCTTGCTACCAAGCTTCGTAATCTGAACTTGATCTCAACAATCCACATGGTGGAAGGACTGAACCAACTCCTAAAATTTATGGATGGTCTTTGCATTGACACACATACACACACACACACACAAAGAAACAAGTGAAAAATTAAAAACAAAATTTGAAGTTTGGACTATGTTATCCTGAACAGCTTACTTCATCTTTTCTATATGCTAGACTGATACATAAAGACACAAGTATTTACCATGTAAAGTATATTTTTGAAGTACAGATGCATTTTAAAATGACTCACGGTAGCTAATTTGTGTCACTTCATAGAATTCCTTTCTAGGTGGAAGAAAAGGATTTAGGGCTATTCTAGATGCTTTCAGAAATACTGTTAACTATGACCATCGTGTTTTACAATAGAGCTATTCCTTCTATCTGAAGTTATCTATGCAATTGATCATCATTAGTTCCATTTCTTCTCAAACATCATAACTTTTATGTGGTAAGCGGCACTCTATAGCATGCTTCCAGGAGACTAGCTATTTAAGATTCTCTATATACATGAAATTGTGTGTAATTTGTTTTTGTCGTGCTGGTTTATTTCACTTAGCACAATATCCTGGATCGTCCATGCCATCCTTTAGACTTTTTCTTACTTGGCAAAACGGTAATAAGTAATACTTTGCAACTATGTGACAATTTAAAAGAAATATAATTGTACTTTGCAAGGTTTAGGACTCTTTGAAAATATGAGTTACTTATGATGCTGGCATAATAAAATAAAACTTCTATTGACATGAAACAAAGCAATTCTGGGGATGGGGCTCAGTTGGAAAAGTTATTTCCTAACATACACAAGGTCTTGCATTTTATCCATGGCATCACATTAAGAAAAGAAATGTTATCTTGGTTGTTTGCTTAACATACCTGGGAAGAGGGTCTCTCTTGTGAAGAATTTTCTCTATTATATAACTTTGTGAGTATATTTGCATCTCTTGGTTGTTGATTGATGATGGTGGAACCAGCCCACTGTAAGCAGCGCCATCCCTGGACAGTGAGGTTCGAGCTGTGTAAGAAAGATAGCTGAGCAAGTCATGGGGGAGAAGCCAGCAAACAACATCCCTCTGGTCCCTGCTTCAGTTCTTCCTTCCAGGTTTCTGGGTGAGCTCCTCCTCTAACTTCCCAGTGATCTGTGACATGAAAGGTGAGCCCAATAAACTTCTTCTCCCCAAGTCATTTTAGGTCAAGGCATTTAATGGCAGTAGTGGAAAGCAAACAAAAACTCATCCTAACAGTAAGGCTTTCTTCCCTACATCTTGTCCCCGCCCCCCCTGCTTCTTAGTCTCTTTTATTTTTATTCTACTATTCCATTTGTTGTCTCATAGCATATTTCATACTTTTCTGAGTATAAACAATGAGTATGTGACTTCTGTATGGGATCACATTAGAAAGTCAGATGATTAAAGGCTTTGAATGTGTAAAAAAAATACATCAGAGCAGGTGGAAAATGAAAAGGTGTATTACCAAGGCTTCTTTGAAATATTTCCCTCTAAGTTCCAAATAGCAAACATAATTTCCATATTTCTAGCAGGGAAATATTAGTGATTATGCTGGGATGATGTATCCCTCATTTGTATGATTTTCCACTATGTTTTCTTTAACACTAGCAAAATATATTTTACAGCTTGTTTGTGATCTGATTTTTTTTCCTATACCTAAGCTTTTCTTAGTAAGGGAAGTATGAGGTTTCACACTTGAGCCTTGTGGACTGTGATGTGATGATTAGGTCTCCTTTTTTTTTTTTTCCATTATTTCTTCCCCCATCCCAAACCCCTGACACTGGTCTATTTAGTGAAAGACATTCTCTCCTCTGAGAAAGACAACAGCGTTTTTGAGCTGGTTAGTTTTACTTTCAACTCGATACCTCATATAGACACCTGGGAAGAGGGAACATTGGTTGGGGTAACTTCCTAGATTAGATCACCCTGTGGCTATATCTCTAAGAAATTGTCTCAGTTGATATAGGTAAAACTACTCCACTGTGGGCAGCACCAATTCTAAAAATGGATTGTTAAAAATGCTAAGTGAGCATGAGTCAGTAAGCAGCACGTTTTCATGGTTTCTGCTTCAGTTCCTGATTGCGCACCTGCACCTCCCCCCCAGTGATGGATTGTGTCCTAGCAGTATATGCCAAATAGTTTCTTTCCTTACAAAGTTGCCTCCTGCCCACCCCTTGGTATTTGTACAGAAGTAGAAGGCAAAACATAAAAATTTTCTTAGAAAATTATGAACGAACTCTCTTCATTTAAAGAATTTCACAACTTTGTAGAAACAAAACAAAACAAAACAAAACCAAAATGACCCAGTTAGCTCGGGGCTCAAGAGCCAAACTACAAAGCTCTTATTCCTTGGAAGTATATTAAGTTACAGGCATCTTGGTCCCTTGTTTCATTGTGTTATTTTTCCCTGAGATAATGATTTAAAAATTTGCTATTGTTTTACAATATGGCCAAATGAATTGTTTTAAGAAAAAGGAACACTTGTCCATAATGTGAAGTGTCTCAGAGATCATAAATGTATATTGCCCAGTATACTTTTCACTCTCCTTGGCTGTGATTTTGTGTTTGAATTATTGTAACTTGTTGTTTTATAAATTAAAAAAAAATAGCTCAACAAGTGATTCTACATCCTGGGGATACTAGACAGTGTAATGAATTGACAGGTGTGCTGTGCTTGGTATCAAATAACTGAAAAGAAGTAAAATTGCTTTCTTTACACAAAAGATATTTTAACATTGAGAATGTATAGATACATTATCATTTAATATTATATACTAAATTGCCTCCAAACATTACAATTTAAACCACAAAACATGCCCTGTTTATAGTTTCTGTTTGATCAAGTTGTGTTACCTATTATCCTGTGTTTTGAAAACTGTCAAGTGTGCACTTGGTTGTAGGTAGAGTCAGGTAGATGGTCAGTTTTTACAATCACCTTTATGATTATTGAAAATTCTCAGGTCCTCACAGCCTGTTGGTTAGAGACTCATTTTCATGTCCCATTGTTCTGTTCATGGGACTGCTGAAACCTGGCACCTGTTTCCTTCAGAGTGAGAGGTAAAGAAAAAATAAAAGCCACCAAAATAGAAGCCATCAATTTTATAAGGAAATGATGCTACATTACTTTTCTAGTATTTTATTCCTTAGAATCACATTACTAGGTCTTGGATACTAAGTGGGGAGAGGGAAGATTGAAAACAGAA
Source organism: Mus minutoides (assembly GCA_902729485.2). Classification (NCBI taxonomy): domain Eukaryota; kingdom Metazoa; phylum Chordata; class Mammalia; order Rodentia; family Muridae; genus Mus; species Mus minutoides. The sequence continues at coordinate 39,692 of LR754534.1, read as the reverse complement.
GTCTCAATATCAGGAGGTGGGTTTTATTAGGGACCATGGTAAGAAATGCAAATATATAGACAAATACATTTCTTTAATGTGTGAGTGATAAATGGATAGCACATAGTTTTCTTTGCCTAATTGAGAAGCAGAGGCTCCTTGCGGCCATTTGAAAGAAAATGCTCCCCCTGCCCCAGGCTCACACCAAGTGGCACTATTAGATGTGGGAGTTTGTCACTAGGAATGGGCTTTGAGGCTCACACCAAGTGGCTCTATTAGATGTGGGAGTTTGTCAGTAGGAATGGGCTTTGAGGTCTCAGATGCTCAAGCAGGACAGTGGGTCACAGTTTCTCTTCCTGTTGCCTGTGGATCCAGATGTAGAACGCTCAGCTCCTTCTCCAGCACCATGTCTGCCTGCATGCCACTATGCTTCCCACCACGATGATTATGGGTAAGATCTCTTCACTGTTAGCCACCTCCAATTAAATGTTTTCCTTTGTAGGGGTTGCCATGGTCATTCATGCAATGTCTCTTCTCAGCAGTAAAACCCTAGCTAAGACACATGGAAACCCCCAAGTGCATCATCTACTTAAATAATTGTCTCAAGCGTCAGATTTTAAATAAACCTTTCTATTAATTAATTGATTGTCTTTGAGAGATATCCTAAGACCAGTAATATTAAAGGCTTTAAGAACGTCCCAACTCTAGACGCTTTTTTCCTACCCCACTGTTTGGTTTGTTATTATTATTTACTTTGTCTTCTGCTCTGATATGTGGATTTGCCACAGTCAATTTACTTAAGAATGTGACTTTTTGAAAGAAATGTCAGAGAAGTCAAATAATAGTTTATTTGTCTCCCAGGCCCAAGCAAAAGTATGTGGATAACCAGCCTGTTTCATTCCCCAAGAAAAAAGAAGATTGGTATTTTTAAAGCAATGGATGCTATGCTTTATTTAGTCATGAAGCATCTAGTTATATTATTTTACTAAGATAGATTTAATCAAATACACATAATTGAAGTTTTTGTTGCCAAATTATTTGTGTGGATTTAGAAAAGTCTCCTTGAACCACATGCTTTATGTGATCTACTTCTGAAATGTATTTGGAAGAGAAAACCTTTTTTTTCCCCCTCTGCAGTGTTTTTCAATTAGAATTCCAGTGCTTATATCTTGCTTGACCCCCTGTAAAACCTTAATTTAAATGAAAACTATCGAATTCAACATTCTTGCAAGGTGCGTTCTAGCTGTAACATTCTTCAGTCCTGTGTTTCAGAAAAATGTGCTCAGTTGTTGTCAATTCGAATGAGAATGGCAATGAACTCTTGGTCTCCAAGCATTCGAACTGTGAGTCACAGTATCGTTACCTCATTTCGACAACAACACAATTAAGCCTCTGAATTTCTTTGGATGATCAGAGAAAGTAGAGAAAAAGATGTGGAAGAGACTTATTAGTTAAATTATTTTTTAAAATTATATAGTGAGTAAATATTTGCTTAAAGAAGGGATCATTTCAATGGCCTCATTAGACTGTCTAGCTGAGTTGCTTATTTTAATTTTTTCACTTGATTTCTGAAGTCCTTATATTTATTAGTGTTTTTGAACTATAATATGCCTCTCCCCCTCTTCATTGACTTCTTTACTCTGTTTGTGTACCTGCCCATATCTTTCCTTCTAGAAACAGAAAGCAAAATTAAAATTTTTCTTTGGCCTTATCTCCAGAGGATTTTTAATCTGTCAACATGGCTGCTCTGGCAAGGGGGTCAAATCTAAAGTCCTTCTAGGTCTATGTGATCCAGCTAGAATGACACAACTTTAATCCTTCTCCTGGGAAACAGACACACCATTAGTACACACCTTTAATCTCAAACAATGAAGGAAAGGTTGGCTTGTAGAAGGCAGCTGCCTTGCTTGAAAGTTATGTCTATTTGGAGGGCAGTCGAGTGAGTGGAGTGGAGTGGAGTGGAGTTGAGTTGAGCTCAATCAGCTGAGGCAGTTGAGTTTAATTCAGTGAGCCAGTGCAGTGCAGTTGTGTTCATGCAGTTCAATACAGATCAGCAGAGAAAGTTGAAGCCAGAGAATAAGGATCCAGAAGATTAGAACAAATTGCCAGAGTTAGTTTGAAGCCAAGCAGAGCAATTTAGTGAGAAGTCGAGAGAAGCCAGATTGAATCAGTCATCTTGGAGAGGCATTTGGGCCACAACAGCTGAGTTGGACCAGCCAGAGTTCAAAAGAAACTAGAAAGAGTGAGCCCATGCAACAGTAAGCCTCAAGATAACAATTAGATCAGGCAAAGAAAAGTTATTTTTACACATACCACTTCCTTAGGAAGCAGGCCTAGAAACATCTTTTTAACCACCAGATATAATTTTCAGCCCCTGATACTTGTACTGTCCCCTCTTATTTCTAAGTTTCAGGAGGCAGCCTTCTACCTTAATGCTTACAAAGTGACCAACATGTGTCACAGTCCCATGAAATTGTACAATAGCACAAATGATCATTTTGGTTAGGTTTTTGACTTCCTCATAAGTTACTGATATTTACTGAGGATTCCTGTAGACCATTTGCAGAGCTCATTGCCAAAGTGTTGTTTTATCTTGAGAAATGCTCTCTTGTGTTTATTTTAAATGTTCACTGTAGTTTGTCTTCCTTCTGTTTCCGGCTCACCAGTACTGAGAGAGTGAGAGAGAGAGAGAGAGAGAGAGAGAGAGAGAGAGAGAGAGAGGAGAGACGTGCAATACTGTACATGACTACCCTGACTTTCTTTAGTTTTAAAAAATCTTTGTTTGTATGTGTATGGGATGTTTTGTGTGTGTGAATGCTAATATACCATATGCATGCAGTGCCTGTGGATGCCCAAAGAAGGCATTGAATGCCTGGGACCAGAGTATACTTGATAGCCAACATATTGGTTTGGGGAATTGAACCTGCAGTCTCTGAAAGAGTAACACGTGCTCTTAATGTTCAGCAATCTCTCCAAACCCCACCCCTGCATTCTTGATGCAGATTTTAATCATCATTCTTTTTCTCAGTTATTTTTGTACTTTTAATATACCCCTTTCATTTTTTTCAAATATTCTACCATGGATCTTCTTTTCTATTCCTGTAGTTATTATATCTGTGTTAGTATATCTATTATTTAAACTTTAACCAATTTTCCACTTTTTTTTCCTTTGTGGTTGTATTGAACCCCGGGCCTGGCACCGACTTGGCAAATACTCTGCCTTTGAGATACACCTTACATTTTGATATCTGCATCTAATCTCTGTTTTTAATTTTAACTCACATTTAGAAAAATTTTGATACTAATTATTTACAGAATATATTGATTACAGAATAAAATATCAAGAGGAAAATTTCTAAAATGTACAGTTATTTGTAAAACAGCCATCTTTTGTATAAAACTAAGTATTTCTGGTTCAAACTTAATTGGTAATTTCAAAGAAATCTAAGAGAGAGACACAGCTCTCACAGTACCAATGAAACCGGTTTAAAATTTATATTCTATGACTGACAGCATAAAACTGGTTGTAAGAGAAAGCTGTTGTCACCCACCCAGAAGCAATAGCTGTCATTGTTTCTGGCTACTAAACGAAGACAATACCAAATCAAGATGCTTCCCATTTGGGATTCATCTGTTGAGTCCAGAATGTCTCACTACAGATTCTTGTTCAAGTTGCAATTCTGCTCAGTCTGCTGCATCATCTAAATTGATGACCATCCACTCGCAAAAAGCTTAACTTCCAGCAATCTTGAATGGCTTTCTTATTTTCAGACCTTTAATGACATATAGAACTATTGAAAAAAGATAGTTACAAGAGACCAATTTAAAAAAAAAAATTCAAGCCTCTGTCATTCAGGAAGAAACCTTGGCAGGGGACCTTTCAATGAGGCAGTTCATGTATTTGTCACAGTCTTTGTTCAGTCTGTAACTATATACTTCCTGCTTCCATTCTTAAACTTCTGTAGAACAGTGAAATGTGCAGAAAGGTTCATACTTTTCCTCATAAAGCTTTTTTATAGAAACAATAGTACATGTTCTCTCCAGAAAGCCCCAAATTCTCAATGGTCTATTCATCTTTTACTGGGTGATATCCATTCCTTTTGCTTTCTTGTTCTTATAACATTAAAATGTTGAGAGTTTCTGGAAAGTTGAAGATTCCATGGAGAGACAGAGATAATGGGGGGAAAAGATAGTAGATAATAAAAATTACAAAGACTATATTAGTAGGTTTTATAATTATATAAGTCTACAACTTGTATAATGCATAAATGATATTTATAACTTATTCTCTTCTCCACTTTTCTTAGTCAGTGTTCCCCAGAGAACAAAACAGAATCAATGCATTGATAAAGTCTCTCTGTGTGTGCGTGTGTGTGTGTGTGTGTGTGTGTGTGTGAGAGAGAGAGAGAGAGAGAGAGAGAGAGAGAGAGAAGAGGAGAGGAGGGGAGAGGAGAGGAGAGACCATAAGTAAAGACTTTAAACAATTATGAATGGAGCATTTATGGATCTGCATATAGTGAAGTAGATACCCTGGAGTCCTGAAATCCAGGCAAGCCAGTTACAAAGGTATTAGTTTAAAATGTGATATCAAGAGATGCCATTTCTTTCTTTCTTTCTTTCTTTCTTTCTTTCTTTCTTTCTTTCTTTCTTTCTTTCTTTCTTTCTTTCTTTCTTTCTTTCTTTCTTTCTTTTCCGAAACAATGCTAACTCAATTGCTGGGCACAACAACTAGAATCCCATTCCTGTAAGCCATATACAAATCTAAATCCTCTGGTTGCAAATCCTGGCAGATTCACCATAAGCTGGAGGCACTAGTAGCTACATCTTACCCTCTCACTATCCCCGTCCAAAAAGCCCCTAACTCTCTCCTGCTTCCTCTGTTCCTCCCCCCAAATGCTGTTTCTGACTGAATCCATTGCCTCTTAAGACCAGTTTTCCATCTTGTGTATTCAAGTGGGAACAAGTCTTCCATATTACAAAAGAAAACCAATGTTTAACACTTTTTAAAGTTCAGAATTTAACTAGTAGAGAGCCTGAATCATCTATACTAGAGCAAGCAACTAGTTCACTCAGTGGAGTAATTAAATATTAATCTTACAGCCTCATAGGGATAATCAAAATAATTCTTTATGAGGTATCTGAATAACTTATGGGGCATCAGGCTGATCCATAAATGTAGCCACAACACCGGACATTCTAAATTCACCTTCTTGCTGATAATATAAAGTATGGCAAGGTTTTTTTGCCTGTGCAGATATTCCTCACCCTAGCAAAACTGAGAGTGACCCTCTCCTCAATGTCTGGGGCATGACGAGCTGAAGAGCCTTCCAAAGACTTTGTTTTAAACGTTACCACGCAACATCATGGGATTCCTAATGGCATTTTCGTTCACGTGTCCCTGTATGTTGTTCCTCTTTGAGTCACTGTCTCCTTTCTCACTGTCCTCCTCCCTCTCTGCTGCCCTGTTGAGCTGATTCCCTTTCTTTTCTTACTTAGTCATAGTTTCATCTCTCTTCTCTTCTCTCTCTCTCTCTCTCTCTCTCTCTCTCTCTCTCTCTCTCTCACACACACACACACACACACACACACAAAACCCCCTACAGAGAAATATACAATTTTAAATCCTAGAGAAAACATACAGTGTTCATTTTTCTCCGTCTGGTTTCTTTCTCTTAAAAATGTCCTGCTGTATGCACTTTTCTGCAAGCAAAATCTCCCTTCTTGCATTGACAGTATAGTACTTGCAGAGTTTCACCAGAATATGTATTCATTGCTCCAGTAAACACAACTGCCCCTTTCATTTCCTTGGCCCACCAGCATATGATCTCCAAAATGACTACATTACAAGATTACTACAATAGTATCACTTCCATTTTCTTGGTTAAAAGTCTTCTTCATTGGATGCTGTCTTAGTTACAGAACAAGATAATCTACTAGCAGGAAGAAATTGGAAAATACAGTGGCTCGGGTGAATTTTTTTCCCTCTTATATGTAGCTAGAGTTGGCAGGTGGTTTGAATTATGAGAGTATCTCAGTATCAAATGGTTATCCAGCTGTTCTTTCGATCATGTTCTGTCTTGTTGCTCTGTGGTGGTTTGCAGTATGCAATGCCAGGGAAAACTAATGTGCATTATATCTATAAATTCCAGCTCCTGTGTGTTGGCAAAGAGAATGGGCAAAGAAATTGAACTTTTTCCATGCATGTCCCCTGACATTTTGACCTGTAATTTGAATGCATCGTTTTGATTATGCTCAATTATGTATCTATATATAGATACAATGGAAAAGTGTACATTATAGTCTTTGGCTGGGTAGCCATAATCTAAGTGAGCAGAATATTCTGTCATTGTATATTAGTGTTGGGGAATAGTATTAAAGAATTAAGAGCAAGTGGTAGTCATAGAAACAAAACTATAAGATGGACAATGAATATACTATTAGCAAAAAGGATTCACTTTTATCCCTTGCTTCCCAGCCCCATGCAGTTTGGCTTTGAAATATCATATATCTTTCGATGATTTGAAGAGTACATCATATTTTTCAGGACAATGCTGCAAGCTCAGTGGGCCTGATTCGCAGTGAGTAGAGGATTCTTCCATACCTGTAAAAGCTATCTAGATAGTCCAAAGCTGCTATGTCACAAATATCTCTGAATATTTATGACCTCAGGTTTATAATATTTTGTGAGGAGGACTTCTCTTTTCCATCTTACAGCTTAAATTTAAACAGCCATGGGTTTACTATTTAATTAATAAATTTAAATATTTACTACCTAAATAGTCATGGTAAAGTATTTTGTTCCTCAATAAAGGAATAATAGGATACTTTTCCTGATGCACCATGATGGAGATTAGACAGCACAATAAGAACAAAGATATACAAATGACTTCTCATGTTATTTACTTGTGGGTATAAAACATTCACTTATCAGCATTTACTTGAATAGAGTATTGCTGAGAACGTTTCTCCTATAGTATTTTGTGATTACATAGCACCTAATATTGAACAAGTTATGTAACATGGTCATTTGACATCTCTTAATTGATTATCAATGTATCACACACAGTAAGATAGTTATAACTATTTCTAAAGACAGAAATTATTTGTAAGAGTATTTTTTCTCAGAGGGCAATGATGATTGTATATTATGATTTTCTCTCAGGTTCTTGCTGTTGGCTTCATAAAGTACCCTGATCAGCTGCAGTAGTTGCAAGTGCTCATGGGTGTAGTGATTCATTAGATCTCAGAAACACGATACCCTTGCTAATCCCTCAGCAGCTGCAACAACTGTATCTTCTATTGGATTCCATTTACAACTAGCAACCTGATGAATTGCATAGAATTTCAGAGCGAGATGCTAAAGTACACTGTATATTCCTATCAAGTTAAAAGAGGACCACCACCAATTTAGTTCAACTTTCTTAGCTGTAGGTTAATATATAAGGTAAGACAAGTTGAGATTCACTCTGTCAAAAAGACACTGATGTGTTATAGTTCATTGAACACAACATATTTTAATGAAGGTCCATTTTGCATCTCTTGTCTATATGCGTATTCAAAGTACCACCAAGTAAATTACATTTAGTTAGTATTCATAAGATTATATCTTCTTGAAGTAATCAACATAATGGTAAAATCTAATTTATTATTATAGCATGGTGATGTAACCATCATTTCCACAGAGCTGATAATGGCTCAAGCTGGAATTACCAGCTGAACTGAACTTACACACTACACAAAGTTGACAAGAAACTAGTCAAGGCAGAACATAGTGTACTACCCATGCCACATGAAAACAGTGTGTTTCTGGCACCCCTACACAGTATTACAGAGAAAAAGACATCTGCTTACACAGCAAGTGTGGAGCTCTGCACACTTCTTTTGCAGTGAGACCACCATTTTGTTTAATAGCTTGAATGGGATTAAATGTGGAGTAAGCTGTTCATAAGTCATTCTACAAACGCTTTTTTATTTTTTTATTTTTTACTTTTTTTGGTTTGTCGAGACAGGGTTTCTCTGTGTAGCTCTGGCTGTCCTGGAACTCACTTTGTAGACCAGGCTAGCCTTGAACTCAGAAATCTGCCTGCCTCTGCCTCCTGAGTGCTGGGATTAAAGACGTGAGCCACCATGCCCAGCTTTTTCTACAAACACTTTTTAAAATGTGTAGACCAAAAGCAACTTAAAACAAGACATAGAAGCGGGTCACATACCCTGCATTTTCTTAAGGAGTGGTGTCATTAACATATGGGTCCCTGTCAGAGATACTATGGTATCATTAGTACTAAGAGTTTATAAGGCTCCCAGTTGGAAGGCATTCTCTCATAAAGTGTCTGAGGCTTGATATTTTATTAGTCTTCATGTATACCCACTCATATAGAGTGTAACAAGATAGTGGACCATTAAGCCATTTATCAAAGTGATTTTCTAGATCTATACAGATTAACACACTCAGGGTCTGACAGTTTTCTTGAGTCTGCACAGTTCTCTTTCCAAATACTCATATTCATTAGCAGATACCCAAAATATACTGTTTAGGGCTTGGTGGAAGAATTATATAATATCCGTGATGTTATCTATCACTAAATCCTTTAGAAATAGTATTCAAACTCATGTTCTTCCTGGGATGTTGAGTATGTGAGTTCATTTAGTACTTATGATTAGAGAGTCACAATATTTTTCTGAGTGTCCTCAACTTACATTTGTCAGAATGACATGGTTTGGATATAGAGTAATTTATGATATTAGGAATATTGCAATTAACTGGATAATATCTACAAGTCTCTGTGTTATTAAACTTCACTTTTTACTCTATGTCTTGTGTATATTATGATAAAAGACCTATATTTTCACTTATAGTTAAATTACTGCACCTGTCTTTGCCAGAAATATATTTTATTAGAGGAATCTCCCATTTCTATTTATATACGGGATACTTTGATAATGTATTTCTTTAAATCATGACACTATTACCGACTTCTGGGCTCTTAGAAGATGTGATTAAGGGGTGGGATGGTAGGTCACATATAAAGACATAATATGTCTTCCCAATTTTGTATATTCTTTTGGCATTCTTAAAGATAGGTCTAGTCATTCAAATTCATTCAGCATAGGCTCTGATAGAGTCGCTAGATTTTACTCAACACATCAAATGTAAAATCAAAAGTTATAATAACTCTTCTGTTTTCCTTTGTCCAATTTATAGTCCTCAGATTTAAAAAAAAAGGTTAATATATATTTATTTTAATTAAATAATTAATTAACTAATTACTTTGCTTTACATTCTGATCATACCTTCCCACTTTTCCTCTCCTCTTGTTTCTTCCATCTCCCCTGCCCTCCCTTGCAGAGTGCTTCCTTCCACTTCTTCTCAGAAAGGTGGAGGCCTCCCATGGATATCAAACAGCCTTGGCAGTCAAGTCCAGGCTTCTATAGGGACTAGATAAGGAAGCTTAATTAGGGCAAAGGAATCCAAAGGCAGGTGGTGTAGTCAGAGACAGTCCTTGCTCCAGTGTTCGGAGTCCCACATGAAGATCCATCTACACAGGCGTTACATATGTTCAGAGGGCAACGTGCATGGGAAAGAGCTAATTCTTAGATTTTTAAAAGCTGTTTCCCAATCATAATGCTTTTTTTTTCCTTTTAATTTTATTTCACATCCTGAACTCAGTTTTTCTTCCCTTCTCTCATCCCAGTCCCTCCCTCCCTACTGCCCCTTCTCCACCTCACCACCTCCCTCCCTCTTCTACTTCTCTTTAGAAAATGGCTTGCCTAGGTGGATATTAACCAGACATAGCATAAAAAATTGCAGTAAGACTAGGCACCTCCTCTTCTATTAAGGCTAGACAAGGCAACACAGTATGAGGAAAGAATCCCACAGGCAGGCGACAGAGTCAGTGACAGAATCTGTTTCCACTGTTAGCAGTCCCACAACTCCGAAAAAGATCAAGTTACACAACTGTAACATATGTGCGTGCATAGGTCCCAGGTCAGTCTCATGTAGGCTCTCTGGTTGGCAGTTCAATCTCTGTGAGCCCCTATAGGCTCAGGTTGGTTGATTCTGTAGGTTTTCTTGTAGTTTTGATCCCTGTGACTCCTACTGTCATTCATCTGTCCTCTGTGGGATTGATTCACCAAGCTCCATCTACTGTTTGGCTGTGCATCTGCATCTGTTTCCATCTGTTGCTGGGTAAAGCATCTCTGACGATAATTAATCAAGACACCAATCTATGTGGACAACAGAATATCATTAGAAATCATTTGATTGACTTTTTTTTCCCATTTGTGCTTGGTTGTATTGTGGGTCTCTGGGTTATCCAGCCTCTGGATCATGGACCTCCAGGCAGTGTTAGGGGTGGGGTCACTCTCATGGTAAGGGTCTCAAGCTAGACCAGTCATTGGTTGGCCACTCCCACACTTTCTGCTCAGCCTTTACTCCAGCAATTCTTAATTTTCAATCTTAGATTTTTCTTACTAGATCTTTTATGCTGAATAAATGCTAACTCTCTCATTGCCTTAACTTTCTTATCTTTACAATAAATTTATAATTGTACCTATGTAAATAATTAATCATGGAAACAAGGCAATTAAAATATTATATAGTGGGGGACTTGGGGAAAATATTATATAGTATAAAAGAGTGTTCAATAAGTGGCCAACATTGTTTTATTGAATGTCGACCAGTTTCTCTCCTTTGCCGATATGTATTCTTCCTTCTCATGTTCTAGATCATACATCCATAATTTTCTTATGATAGCCACATTTTTCAGTTTTGGTCAACTAGACTATAGTGTTTCCTGACAGCTCTGTTACTTTTGCACATTTATATCTTCTTTTCTGATATGTTCTCTCATTGATTGCTACTTATCAGATTCACATAATTATGACCTTCCTAGCAAGTGTTGCTGCTTTTGGGAAACTTTTATGCTGTATTCCTTTCAGAAGATGGCCTTCCCTCTGAAAATATTAATTGCAAGTCATTTTTTCCCATTTTAGAAATAATGAATTGTTTGAACAATAGGTTTATTTTGAGGATCTACTGTGTTAAGCCAGATCTTTCACTGTGTGAAATTTGTTAGTGAAACAGGCACCAACATGGCCAGTTTCAAAGCAGCTGCTTCATGCTACTGCAATTTAGAGGAATGGCTCACTGGGTAAAGCTTAAGTGGGTCCAAGAGAATATGAAGACTTCAACACCAAAGTAAACTCAGGCTGTAGTTTTTCAGTAACTGAACACCTGAACAAATATGTGTACCCAAAAAAATGCAAGTGAGCATGTGTGTGTACACACACACACACACACACACACACACACAGAGGCATGCACACACAGGCACACACACACAGGCACACACACACAGGCACACACACACACAGGCACACACTCACACAGGCACACACTCACACAGGCACACACACACACACATACACACACACAGGCACACACACACATACAAGCCTGCACATCACTTGTATATACACATATAGAACAACAAAAAAGTTAAGAAGTAACTTTATTTAGCTCAAAATAATGAGAAACTAGTGAAGAGGTTTTGGAGGAAGTAATGTAAAACCTGAGTTGCTAAAAACTGTGTGAAGTTCAACCAGGTGATGCTGAACATGAGAAAATAATAGAATAATCAGCATAGGATTTCTGAAGTCAGCTGACATCTATGTAGGGAAGGAGGAGAATAGGATAAAGGAAGGCATGATCTCATAGAACTGAGTATGAGGAAACAGGGAATTTCAATATTTTCTTAAGAGCCACTGAAGTCTTTTCTGTAGATTTTAATTCAGATAATTCATCTTTGTAGTGGCATAGAGTCGAGAAGAAAAGAGATTAATTTAAAAGGTAATGCCATTATTTAGGTAAAGGAAAGGTTATAAATAATACAGGCAGGTAGAAGAGAAGGAATACATTTAAAAAATTATTCATGAGAAACATTAGAATAGGTGTGTGATCTAGAGGTGAAGAAGGAGGAGATAAATATATCTTTTATGTTTCATTGGAGGTAGCAAGGACATTGGCCATACTAGAGAACATTACTTACATTTCCAGCTTTCTAGCATAGAAGGTTAAAAAAAAAAAAAAAAAAGGCTTAGAGTCAGCCTTGAAGACATACATAGAAGTAATATCATGTGGGCTAAATAGACTACATTAAGGAAATATATATATATATATATATATATATATATATATATATATATATATATAAACAATCTATCAGAAGGAGAGTGGGAAAGGGTGTGGAGGGTTTGTAGAGAGGTATGGGAAGGGAGAAACGCTGTAATCATATTCTCAAAAAAAAAGAAACTAGAAAACAAACCAAAAAAAGAACAGGTTTAATAGTTAACACTGTGGGCATGGATGAGCATACCCTGATGGTCTAAGCTCACTTACACAGAGACAATACTCCATTCAGTGTAAGCCAGAATGTGCCACGTGACTACCACAGTCCTTCCCTTTTCCTTTTGTTAAAATTTTGACATTTATAATCAGAGCGATTGAGCCTTTCAAACATATGCTTTCTTTTGGAATGCATGGGGAAACAGAAGCACAGGTGACTCATGTTGATAACGATGCTCATGACATATTTAGTTATATAGACTGATGTGAGAGTACCACATTAAATTGAAGAGCAAAGCATTTGTTTCTGTCTATGCTAACACTAATGGGATGATAAAAACGAATGGGTAGAGCTCTTCTCACAGGATGTTAGAATATCTCATTAGGAGATTATAAAGGGTTAAAACCTGATTCATAACACAGTGAACTGGTCACTCTCAATGGACACAGTGAAATGAGATGGAAATGGATTCCAAGGTGTGAACATCTTTAAAAAGCCTTTTATAAAGACTGGTTGAATAAATGTATAAAATTGTCCATAAAGGGTATTGGCTTGCTTTTTCCTCTTTTTGATTCTAAAATGTTTAATACCCATGCTCTTTCTTGAATATTAATAATTGTATTCACCTTCAGCCGAGGATGACCTGACTTTTCTCAGATTCTCATATCTGTCAGCAATGCAAAAAGCAGTGCTAGCAGGCACCTGAAGCAGTCAGTTCTATTTAATTAAGGCTACGAATAACTGACTCTACTCATAAATTTGAGAAGCTAAATCTCAGTTGATTTCATCCTACAAGCAAATATATAATAATGTTAATCTTAAAAGTTTTTGCAAAGTGACAGTATTTTCTTTCAGGATGAAATTTAAACACATTGCAGTGGAAACTATGATTTGCACAGTAAACACATGTTAAAAATTTAAAAAGTAAACTAATTTTGGTGCTTGTAAACTAGCTTTGAAAACATGAATTTGTGCAAAAATTGATAAGAAAATTAAAATAGACTAAATAAGGAATAAAGTGTGTGCTCTCTTTCAGGATTTAAACAAAAAGAACCCCCTGTGCAATTTCCCTTAGATTTATGGGAGAATACAATGTTCACAAAATTTAATGCTACACATTCTGTTTTGAACTTCTGCTTAATTCTTAGATAACTTTCCTCTTTCCAGACCACTATGTCCTTGAAAAGTTAATTTTGTTTTATCTCTGGATAGAGGAGGCTTCACATGACAATGAAATTTGAAAGCTTCCCAGGTAAAGATCCTTCAAAGAATAAGCTACTCATACCAGCCAAGGATAAAAGTCAACAGTTTATACCACTCAATTGCTTTTAAGATTTTTCATCAAATGTATCCCCTGCAGTTGCAACTTACCAGAGATGTGTCCCTGCAGAGTTACAATCATAAAACAATGACAAATGTTACCTTTGTTTCCCTGAGCTTTCAGACAGGACAGACAGCAAGCTAACTGGGTTTCAACTTACTTTCTTCCTCTTTTGGTGTAGAAAAAAAAAAGCCTCCTACCCCATGGTACATGACATTAGTCCCAATTTAAGCAAAAGACACTCCATCTCTCTTATCAGCCAGAGGAATAGAGCTTTATTCTGAATGTTTGTTTTTTATGGATTCAGGTATGAATACATTGTGTATTTATTCAAGGACAGTGTCTTTGAAAAAGGGAGTTTATTGCAGTTTCAAAGGTAAATATAAACTTGTAATTTTTTGAGCTAATATCTTTTTATCATGGCTAGAATTTAACTTGAGCAAATAAAAATATATCTTAACAATGAATGCAACATATTTAAGTATAGCATATTTTTTACTATTATAGAGACTTGATTTTATTATTTCTGAATGGCTGCCAGACAAAGGTCATTTACTGATCAGTACTGCAGAAACTGCCTTAAGTAAGAGAAGCCCTTCTCCTCCAAGGTTTGCTTATGATATGATATACCATTTGGAGCAATGCTATAAAAGGAGCACTGTATAGCAGGGTCTTCAAAAAACTGTATTGAGATGGGATGTTTAAAATATACACTGAAGCTGCTTCTCTCTAAAAACCGAGAATGCTGTGCAAGAACTGTTTTCTATTTTATAAGCTAATAAAAGTTGAAATTAATTCTCTTAGCTATGCAATGAATAGACATTATCACTGTTCAACTGCCTTCATATAATTCCATTTTAAAACTTTCCTTGATGTTGGCACAAAAGAGACACCGCCTTTTGCTTCACTGGGACAACCTTTATTAATTTGGCTAAACTTCAGCTGGGTTAATTATATTTTGTCTATTTCATTTTTCTGAATATCATATTTCTTTTTTCATATAAGTGATATATTTTACTAGAAGACATATATGGAACATCTGTTACGTATCATTTTTAAAAACTTTCTGAACTCTAAGAATTGCCATCACATCCATTTCTGTGTAAATGGTTTTGATTAGGATTAAATTGAAGATAATTTGCTATGCTATTTTAAGATAGTTCTCATAACATACATATATCCATGACAAATATCTACTATTGTGGTTTAAAAAATACTGGATCTGTAGTAGAAAATAATGTCATAAAGCGTGAAAATAATCAATGCATTTGGAAGAGGGTACTGAAAAGTTAAAAAGTATAACTTGCCAGCATATTGACCATTCTGGATTAGAGGCATTTGGAAAAACAGCAGGCACAAGAAGGTTATTCTGGTGTCTTTTTTGCTTCTTAGTTGCATGGGATGGGAATCCTAAGTGTAGGTTCCCTGCCTACACCAAAAGGAATGATGTTCCTTTCCTCAAGGATTAAGTGTCAAGGTCAAAGAGTTCTACACAGACCTTGTTAAAATAACTCTCAACTCTACACCCTCTTCATACAATTTCTCTGCTTCTTCACGACTTACTTCTTTTTCATTGTCCAGCTCAATATAGTAATGATTTCTCTCTGCTTTGTTGAACCTTTATTTCTTTATGAAGACTCCTGTGCCACCTAAAACTTTTGAATAATTTTTCATTGTTTCAATTCTGTTATTCTGTTTTATGCAAATTTCATCGTCGGACACACCTAGGACTCTGGGGATGAAGATGGGACACTGCCTTTTTGTGTTAAAAAATGCAAGATTTTCCTGCTTTATCTGGGCTCTTCTGCTCCTGAGGAAAGCTCTCATTTGAGGACGGTAACACAATCACAAGGGGGAGCCGAGATGCCGTGATGCACTTGTCCTTGCATTCTTTGTTGTTTGTGGAAATTAAAATGTTGCTCCTCCTTCGGTAGTTACTGCAATAGTCAAGGGAGTTAGGCTCCTGTCAATGCTTTGTTTCCCCATAGATGTTCATCATAGCTCTGTCTCTTCCTCTTGAGAGATGTCACCAGCCTTTTGAGTTACAGTTGCAGCTTTGGGTATTTCTCCTACGCAATCTTCCTATATTCTATCTGACAAGGGGCAGCAAGGAGTCTTAGGACTCTCATTAGTATTCCTGTCAGTTCTCAGATCACTCCTATCCCAACTGAAGAAAACTGGCATTATTGTAATCTATTGTGAAAGTGAAGAAAAGCATCTTTAGACCTCTTTACTTAACAACTATGGCATATAAATAATCTCAAGATAAAACGTGAACATCTACAATATGACTTCAGGATATTCCTCAGGTCCCCCTTCCTAACAAGCTTATTCTTCTGGGTGTCTGCAACTGGAATTTCTGTGGCTTTGGAGATGCTCTCATGCAGTCTCAGGATCAGAGGACAAAACCCATGAACAGAATAAATTTAGATTGCATCAGGAAAGGCCAATGAAAACAGAGGTAATGAATTTCCTGTAGATGGTTAACAACTTGAAGTCCATAGGGACATGCTAGATTTTAGTTAGACATGATTGAGGTTTGTTATTTGTTGTTTGGTCGATTTCTCTACAGAACTCAGGCAAGCCTGGATTTCACTATGTAGCTCAACATCTTTCTTCTACCCACCCAATGCTGTGATTACAAACCACCACATCTGGCTAAGAAAACAGCTTTCTTACATTGTGTTTAGTTAAACAACTTAAAAATATTTCCCACATTTTTTACTTGGATATTTTATTCATTTACATTTCAAATGGTACCCCAAAAGTCCCCTATACCCCACCCCTCCCCTACCCAATCACTCCCACTTCTTGGCCCTGGCATTCCCCTGTACTGGGGCATATAAAGTTTGCTAGACCAAGGGGCCTCTCTTCCTGATGATGGCCGACTAGGCCATCTTTGGCTATATATGCGGCTAGAGACACAATCTCTTGGGGTACTGATAAGTTCATAGTGTTGTTTCACCATTGTTGTTGCAGACCCCTTCAGCTCTTGGGTACTTTCTCTAGCTCCTATATTGGGGGCCCTGTGTTCCATCCTATAGATGACTGTGAGCATCCACTTCTGTATTTGCCAGGCACTGGCAAATCCTCACAGGAGACAGCTATATCAGGGTCCCTTCAGCAAAATCTTGCTGGCTTTTACAATAGTGTCTGCATTTGGTGGATGATTATGGGATGGATCCCCGAGTGGGGCAGTCTCTGGATGGTCCATCCTTTCATCTTAGCTCCAAACTTTGTCTCTGCAACTCCTTCCATGGATATTTTATTCCCTATTCTAGGGAGGAATAAAGTATCCACTCATTGGTCCTCCTTCTAGATTTTCTTGTGTTTTGTGATTTGTATCTTGAGTATTCTAGGTTTCTGGGCTAATATTCACTTATCAGTGACTGCATATCAAGTGACTTCTTTTGCTATAGGGTTACCTCACTCAGGATGATATCCTCCAGATACATCAATTTGCCCAAGAATTTCATAAATTCATTGTTTTTAATAGCTGAGTAGTGCTCCACTGTGTAAATGTAACACATTTTCTGTATCCATTCCTCTGTTGAGGGACATCTGGGTTCTTTCCAGCTTCTGGCTATTATAAATAGGGCTGCTAGGAATATAGTGGAGCATGTGTCCGTATTACCAGCTGGAACATCTTCTGGGTATATGCCCAGGAGAGCTATTGCTGGATCTTCTGTTAGAATTATGTCCAATTTTCTGAGAAACCTCCAGACTGATTTCCAGAGTGGTTCTACCAGCTTGCAATTTCATCAGTAATGGAGGAGTTTTCCTCTTTCTCCACATCCTTGCCAGCATCTGCTGTTACCTGAGTTTTTGATCCTAGCCATTCTGACTAGTGTGACGTGGGATATCAGGGTTGTTTTGATTTGCATTTCCCTGATGATTAAGGATGTTGAACATTTTTTCAACTGCTTCTCAGCCCTTCAGTGTTCCTCAGTTGAGAATTCTTTATTTAGCTCTGTACTGCATTTTTTAAAGGGGTTATTTGAATTTCTGGAGTTCAGCTTATTTATTTCTTTGTATATATTAAATATTAGTCCCCTATCAGTTTTAGGATTAGTAAAATTTTTTTCCCAATCTGTTGGTGGTCTTTTTGTCTTATTGACAGTATTTTTTGCCCTAATGAAGCTTTGAAATTTTAAGATATTACAGCACAGGCCATTGCTGTTCTGTTTAGGAATTTTTCCCCTGATATGGAACTTCGAGGGTTTCCCCCACTTTCTTCTCTATAAATTTCAGTGTCTCTGGTTTTATGTGGAGGTCTTTGATCCACTTAGACTTGAGTTTTGTACAAGGAGGTAAGAATGGATCAATTCTCATACTTCTACATGATAACCACCAGTTGTGCCAGCACCATTTGTTGAAAATGCTGTCTTTTTTCCACTGGATGGTTTTAGCTCCCTTGTCAAAGATCAAGTGACCATAGGTTTTGGGGTTCATTTCTGGGTCTTCAATTCTACTCCATTGATCTATCTGTCTGTCGCTGTACCAGTACCATGCAGTTTTTATCACAATTGCTCTGTAGTACAGCTGTGGTCAGGCATGGTGATTCCACCAGAGGTTCTTTTATTGTTGAGAATAGTTTTTGCTATCCTAGATTTTTTGTTATTCCAGATGAATTTGCAAATTGCCCTTTCTAACTCAGTGAAGAATTAAGTTGGAATTTTGACGGGGATCACATTGAATCTGTAGATTGCTTTTGGCAGGATAGCCATTTTTACTATATTAATCCTGCCAATCCATTAGCATTCGAGATCTTTCCATCTTCTGAGATCTTCTTCAATTTATTTCTTCAGAGACTTGAAGTTATTGTCATACAGATCTTTCACATCCTCAGTTAGATTCACACCAAGGTATTTTATATAATTTGTGACTATTGTGAAGGGTGTTGTTTTCTTAATTTCTTTCTCATCCTGTTTATCCTTCTAGAGAAAAACTATTTATTTGTTTGAGTTTATTTTATATCCAGCTACTGCACTGAAGCTGTTCATCAGGTTTAGGAGTTCTCTAGTGGAATTTTGGGGGTCACTTATATATACTATCATATCATCTGCAAACAGTGATATTTTGACTTCTTCCTTTCCAATTTGTATCCCCTCGATCTCCTCTTGTTGTTGAATTGCTCTGGCTAGGATTTCAAGTACTATATTCAGTAGGTAGGGAGAAAGTGGGCAGCATTGTCTAGTCCCTGATTTTAGTGGGATTGCTTTCAGCTTCTCTCCATTTACTATGATGGTGGCTACTGGTTTGTTGTATATTGCTCTCTCTAGTTTCTTTTTGGAGGCACTCATGGCTATGAGTTTTCCTCTTAGGACTGCTTTCATTGTGCCCCATACATTTGGGTATGTTGTGGCTTCATTTTCATTAAACTCTAAAAAGTCTTTAATTTCTTTCTTTATTTCTTCCTTGACCAAGGTATCATTGAGTAGAGTTTTGTTCAGTTTCCACGTGAATGTTGGCTTTCTATTATTTCTGCTGTTATTGAAGATCAGCCTTAGTCCGTGGTGATCTGTTAGGATGCATGGGATAATTTCAATAGTTTTGTATCTGTTAAGGCCTGTTTTGTGACCAATTACATGGTCAATTTTGGAGGAGGTACCATGAGGTGCTGAGAAGAAGGTATATCCTTTTGTTTTAGGATAAAATGTTCTATAGATAGCTGTTAAATCCATTTGTTTCATAACTTCTGTTAGTGTCCATGTGTCTCTGTTTAGTTTCTGTTTCCAGGATCTTTTCATTGGTGAGAGTGGGGTGTTCAAGTCTCCCATTATTGTTGTCTGACGTGCAATGTGTGCTTTGAGGTTTACTAAAATTTCTTTAATGAATGTGGCTGCCCTTGCATTTGGAGCATAGATATTTAGATTTGAGAGTTCATCTTGGTAGATTTATCATTGATGAGTATGAATTGCCCCTCCTTGTCTTTTGTGATAACTTTGGGTTGGAAGTCAATTTTATTTGAGATTAGAATGGCTACTCCCACTTGTTTTTTTGGACCATTTTCTCAGAAAATTGTTTTCTAGCCTTTCACTCTGATGTAGTGTCTGTCTTTTTCCCTGAGGTGGGTTTCCTGTATGCAGCAATATGTTGGGTCCTGTTTGTGGAGCCAGTCTGTTAGTCTATGTCTTTTTATTGGGGAATTGAGTCCATTGATAATAAGAGAAATCAAAGAAAAGTAAGTGTTACTTTCTGTCAATTTTGTTGTTAAATTTGGGAATCTATTCTTGTGGCTGTCTTCTTTTAGTTTTGCTAGAAGATTAATTACTTGCTTTTTCTAGGGTGTAGTTTCCATCTTTCTTATCCTTTGAAGGGCTAGATTTGTGGAAAGGTATAGTGTGAATTTGGTTTTGTCATGGAATACTTTGGTTTCTCCATCTATGGTAATTGAGACTTTTGCTGGGTATAGTAGCCTGGGCTGGCATTTGTGTTTCCTTAGGGTCTGTATAACATCTGTCCAGGATCTTCTGGCTTTCATAGTCTCTAGTGAGAAGTCTAGAGTAATTCTAATAGGCCTGCGTTTATATGTTACTTGACATTTTTCCCTTACTGCTTTTAATATTCAGTCTTTAATTAGTGCATTTGTTGTTCTGATTATTATGTGTAGGGAGAAATTTTTTTCTGGTCCAGTCTATTTGGAGTTTTGTAGGCTTCTTATATGTTCATGGGCATCTCTTTCTTTAGATATGAGAAGTTTTCTTTTATAATTTTGTTGAAGATATTTGCTGGACCTTTAAGTTGAAAATCTTTATTCTCATC
The DNA here is from genome assembly GCA_902729485.2 of Mus minutoides. Classification (NCBI taxonomy): domain Eukaryota; kingdom Metazoa; phylum Chordata; class Mammalia; order Rodentia; family Muridae; genus Mus; species Mus minutoides. The sequence goes on along the minus strand of LR754534.1, from coordinate 19,283 downwards.
TACTCCTATTATCTGTAGGTTTGGTCTTCTCATTGTGTCCTAGATTTCCTGGATGTTTTGAGTTAGGATATTTTTGCATTTTGCATTTTCTTTCATTTTTGTGTCCATGTTTCCTATGAAATCTTCCACACCTGATATTTTCTCTTCCATCTTCTGTTGCTGATGCTCACATCTATGGTTCCTGATTTCTCCAGATTTGTCTCTCTTTGGGTTTTCTTCATTGTTTTTACTTCCATTTTTAGATTTTGGATGGTTTTGTTCAATTCCATTGCCTGTTTGGTTGTGTTTTCCTGTAATTCTTTAAGGGATTTTTGTGTTTCTTCAACATGGTTAGCAGTATTTGCATATATTTTAAGGAATTCTACCTGTTTACCAGTATTCTCCTGTAATTTCTTGAGGAATTTTTGTGTTTCCTCTTTAAAAACTTTACTTGTTTAGCAGTATTCTCCTGTAATTCCTTTAGGGATTTTGTGCTTCTTCTTTAAGAGCTTCTACCTGTTCAGCAATATTCTCTATTTCTTTTAGTGAGTTATTAATGCTCTTCTTAAAGTCTTCTACCATCTTCATGCAGTATGATTTTAAGTCCATGTCTTGATTTTCAGGTGTGTTGGTATATCCTGGACTCATTATGGTGGGTGTACTGGGTTCTGATGATGCCCAGTGTTCTTGGTTTCTGTTAGTAAGATTCTTATGTTTGCCTTTTGAAAATCTGGAAATCTCTGGTGTTAATGTTCAAGCTGTCTTTGGTTAGAGTTTGATCCTCCTGTGATTCTTTTAGCCTCTGTCAGCACTCCTGGGAGTCCAACTTTCTCCTTAGTTCCATTGGTCAGAGCACTCTCTGCAGGCAAGCTCTCCTCTTTCAGGGCTGGTGTCCAGCAGTCTGGAGCTCTGATCCACCTCCTGAGTTCTGGGGTCAGAACTCTCCCTGTAGGCTGCCTGTCCTCTGGTAAGGAATGTGCCCAGGGTTCTCGGTCTCAGTTTTGCCTCCTGGATGAGGATGAAGACTGGATGGAATCCTGACCAAGAAGCTCTGTTGTTTCTATTGCCCATGTGCTGGCAGGTGATCAGGAGGTCTTGCGTGTGCTAGGGGTCCTGCAGTGTGGAGAGTCCTCTGGTGCCCTAGATACCCTGTGCTGGGTTCAAGCGGAAGATGGCAGGGCTGGCCCCTACCTGAATGGATCCCAGCCTCTTGTCAGGTGGGGTTCATTTGTCCCTGTTCCTGCTGGCACAAGACCCTCCATAATTCTTTGGAGATGATGTTGCATTCCACTCACCTGTAATCCCAAGGTGATCCCGAGGTCCTGCAGTGTGGAGAGCACTCTGGAGCCCTTAGCCAGAAATGTTTTTAAAAGCAAATGATAACATTCTTATAGTGCCTATGAAAATTTCTTTTCATTATTGTATAAGTTTCTATATATCTATATATAGATCTATCTATCATCTCTCTCTTCCTCTATCTATCTATCTATCTATCTATCTATCTATCTATCTATCTATCATCTATCTATCTATCTATCTATCTATCTATCTATCTATCATCTATCTATCTATATGTGTTTGTGTGTATGTGTGTGTGTGTGTGTGTGTGTGTGTGTGTGTATCTGTATCTTTATATATCTTGAGAGATTCAGATAAAACAAATTCTAATAAATTATGAAACTTGGATTGCTTTCATTTTTTTATGTGTGTGTGCATATGTGTGTGTTTGAAAGAGAGAGAATGAGACAAATGAGAGACCGAGATACAGAGACAGATGTAGAGACAAAATGACATAGAGATGCATATAGAAAGAAAGAGAACAGGTTAAAAACATGGCTTAAGTTATAGTAGAGTGTTTTGTAAGAGCAAGTTATTCTTCAACCCTCAAAGGACATTCATTGAAACATCTATAACCCATGCATTGTATAACTTCTTTTCCTTGGTATCATCTTCTGCAAGGCTGATTCTTTTATATTGGACATCATGTAAATCTGAAGGAGACAAGGTACCTGTACTTACTGGACATCTAGATATCTAATTTTAATATTTTCACTAGGATACTAAAAAGCAGTGTTACAATACTAACTTGGTATTTTCAGAGATTAAAATTTCACGCTGAAAGCTAGCTAACACTATTCACTGGATCTGGACCGTAGCTCCAGACAGTTGCATTAGTAAAGATACAGGATGGCAGCAATGTATAGTTGTACTTTAAATAGCCAATTATTTTTATGCATGTATGTATGTATGTATGCATGTATGTATGTATGTATGTATTTGGATTATATATTTTGGTATCATATGGCCACATACAATTAAATTTACCTCTATTTTGGAAAGTCATCTCTGATGACACCACTTTAAAATTACTTTTTATGCATTTACAATAATGTTAAAATGTTTAAAACAAACCTCAGCAAACTTTCTGTAAAGAATGTAGGTTATAAAAGAAACCAGTGCCATTTGGTAGAAGAATCAGCTTTGTTTGTTGCAAGGAACTGCTGTGGGTTACATCTTTCCTGGGAATGGAGAGGCAGATGGCACGCAGTTGACTAAGTATGCCAAGAACCCTCCAGTAGGGACGACACAGCTGCTTTGGAGGGTAGGACCATGATGATGTATTTATGGTGACCCTGTCCTACAAAGCTTTCAAAAACACTTAGTTTCTTAAACCGTGTACAGATACCAGGTAGTAATACCATGGCTTATTCTGCACAAGTGGTTAAAAGTGCTATTTCTTTCTAAAAATAAATCAGTCTTATTAGAGAATTCTAGGGAAAATATTTTTTAAACTAAAATATATACTCATTCACCAATAGGACGAATATTTGCATAAAACATAACTACAGAGATATTTCTAAGAAATACTACCTCTAACATCCCTTCCTTGAACTGCCATGTTTTAGACCCTGGGGAAATATAGATTGCATTTTATTCTTTGAGTAATGTGGCTAAAATATTTAAGAGGCATTGATATCCTATCCCAATAATCACAACGACTCTAGATGTAAGTTATGCCATTCCTTGGACTTAAGCCGAAGAATCTAACTTATTCTTAAATTACTAGTCTGCCCCCTTTGAGCTGCTGTTTGGTTATGATTTTAAGTTGACTTGCATTTTAATAGCTTTATTCAAGGGCTGTAATACTATTTGTCTTAGTCAGAGTTTTTATTCCTGCACAAACATCACAACCAAGAAGCAAGTTGGGGAGGAAAGGGTTTATTCAGCTTACACTTCCACACAGCTGTTCATCACCAGGGAAGTCAGAACTGGAACTCAAGCAGGTCAGGAAGCAGGAGCTGATGCAGAGGCCATGGAGGGATGTTCTTTACTGGCTTGCTTCCCCTGGCTTGCTCAGCCTGCTCTCTTATAGAACCCAAGACTTCCAGCCCAGAGATGGTCCCACCCACAAGGAGCCCTTGATCACTAATTGAGAAAATGCCTCACAGCTAGATCTCATGGAGGCATTTCCCCAACTGAAGCACCTTTCTCTGTGATAACCCCAGCTGTGGCAAGTTGACACAAACCTAGCCAGTACAATTGACCCCTTGTCAACTTGACACACAAATACATCACTACTAAGCCTCAATCCTTAGTTCTTATCCATCCCCAAGATCTTAAATAACTTTAAAAGTCCCACAGTCTTTACATATTAAAAAGTTCAATCCTTTTAAAATATCTTTTAAAATTCAAAGTACTTTAAAATTCAAAGTCTCTTAACTGTGGGCTTCATTTAAAAACTTCCTTCAAGAGGGAAAAATATCAGGGCACACACAGTCACAATCAAAAGCAAAAATCAATCTCCA
>LR754534.1:0-15398 GCA_902729485.2 Mus minutoides | reverse complement strand
ATCTGTGATCCAACTCACGATCTTCTGGGCTCCTCCCAAGGGCTTGGGTCACTTCTCCAGCCATGCCCTTTGTAGCACACACATTGTCCTCTAGGCTCCAGATGCCTGTACTCCATTGCTGCTGCTGTTTTGGTGTTCATCTCATGGTACTGGCATCTCCAAAATGCTTCTGTCCTTTGCATGACCCCTTCAGTCCTGGGCCATCAATTGCAACTGAGGCTGCACCTTCACAGTGCTTCCATGGCCTCAGCTGCTCTGCATGACTCTTTCATACCTCTAAAACCAGTACCACCTAGGTAACTCTTACACATTACCAAGTTCAGTCACAGCACAAGATACAACCATGGCTATCTCTGTAACACAGTCTCCAAGTGCTTTCAGAAAACATTTCCCAGAAGGTGTCACCTCAATGATGCTGGTCTCTTCTTAATCACCGCTAATTTCTTAGCTCCAGCTAACCAGCATCAATGGTCCCAGTAATGCCGAATTTTTGCTTTAGTAGTACTGGTATCTTGTTAATCACAGCTGATTCTTCAGCCCCAGCTAACCAGAACCACAGAATCTTCACAAAGTAACAATGGCCCTGAAAAGAGTTTTTAATTTTCCCTCTGAAATTTCACAGGCCCGGCCTCCATCTTCTGTACTGTTCTCAACATTATCTTCCAAGTTCCTACACAACATCTGACAAAGCTCTTAACACAGAATGGATCTTCTAGCCCAATGTTCCAAAGTCCTTCCAGAGTCCTCCCCAAAACATGGTCAGGTTGTCACAGGAATACCCCACTCTAAACATTTCTTTTGAAGAAAAAAGTTGTATTAGTCATGTTTCCTATAGAATACTATAAATTACAAAGCAGGATTCCCTAGATGGGCTTCCATGTTAAAGTTGAGTAGTCTACACATTGTACCTGTATGTAGGAGAGGCTGGGCTTAGATCTCAGTAGTTTTCCCAGACCATGAATGCCTTAGCAGACATAATGTGGATTTGAAGACATGGAAGATTTCTAGAATATCTAGTTATCAGTTTATTTTTGAAAGCTGAAGAAGCTGGATTTTGATGTCAGTAAAGAACTCAGAGTAGCACAGAGGTTTCCTTGAATAGCTGTGAATTTGGACATTGGCAGGAAGGCACAAATCTCTCTGGGAGGGGTTTCTCATCACAGGTAATTCTTTAAGGACATTCCCTCTCAGACTGTCCCAAAGGAATCTCCAAATTAGTTGGCTCCATATCCTGCCAAGATAACAATCAGGGTTAATCATCAAAATATTGTGCTTGGGGAAATAATAAAAAGATAAACCATCTCACAGCTATACTGTGGCCAGCAGAGGTAGGTAAGAGTCAGAGCTATAATTAGACCTGGTAATTTTATTTTCAAGAGAGAGAGAGAGAGAGCCTTTCTACTTTGTAGATACCATCAAGTATGTTATGAAACTGTTAAAGTGATCTCAGTGCTAAGGTCTGTGTGGTCTTGTGCTTCAATTTTTGTCAACTGACCAGGCATACTTAGCCTGATGGCAGTAGTAGTAGTAATGGATATAATTTTGTTTGTTTTCGTTTTCAAAGTTTTTTTGTTGTTACATTAGTTAATTCAATTCTTGCAATAATCAGTGTGGCAAGCACTCTACTAGTTTATTTAACAGACAGGGAAACAGATTTATTTAGCTTCTATAGGGTACAATATTATATCTTATGATAAGCCATCTCATTTCATATTCATATTGTCATTATGACTGCCATTTATGGAGAGAATGGAGGCTCAGGAGAGTTAAAAATATCACAATTGATATGTCTAGTAAATCTAGTAAAAGCAAAATCTAGCAAAACGATGTAAATTTGCCCAACGCAAATGTCAACTTCCTGCTTCACAATGCTCTCCTGGTCCCATAGGATCCGGCGAAACCAGCGGTTCTATTTTACTGGGTTCCCACAGATGTAAGCAATCCTAAACAATTCAGCTACTCCCAGGGAAGGTGAAGCACACCATCTCTGTGCTCAGGGGAGTGTGGCCTCCTCAGGAGAGTAGCAAGTTTCTCAGAATTACTTGTCATAAATAATATATTTTTCCTCCTCCTTTCCTTCTAGCAGTATGTATCTCTGGGAGATCTGGACACAACAGGATTCTTTGCTGCTCCAAGTGTTTGGAAATGCAAATAAATCTATACTTGATGTACTTAGGCAAAATCATGACAAGTAAAGGAGACTGACAGGCAGAGGATAGAAGGGAACTGAACAGTCCTTGTTTCCTAAACCATCACTGTTCATTGTTCTTATTCTGATGATTTAGGCAATCATGTGACCTAATTGTTGGGTGAACAAAGGATTATGTAGGTCCTGACTGAACATAGATAGTATCTGAAGCACCAAATTTCCCTCAACTATTCTAATGTTATGGCAATAGTGCAGCATCTTGGAAGACAGATTTTTGTCAAAGAATACAGAGCAAGGGTCACCATATATTAAGTATAAGAACATTTTAGTTCAAAAGGAAACAGACAATTTGATATAGAAAAAAATAGCTGCAGGAAAAAAGTTGCAGAAACTGACACTGCATCTTGATGGTTTGCTGTTTCATAACAAAATGTGTTCTTTGTGGTCAGTAAAATAATTGATTTGATGCTTTTCCAAATTCTTAGAATGCTTAGGTATATGGAAAGGAAAAGCACTTAATTAGTCCACAAGTAATACTGCGTGCCTTATGGTGTATGAAATTTTGGAAGCATAATAATAATTGGGAAACGTCTCATTTGGTTTTTTCATAGTGTATGTTTATAGTGCATTTTCACAATGATAAATAATAGACAATTAAATAGCAAGTTGATGTATCTTAAGTATTTATGGACTAGTGGTCATAATAGCTGCCATATAGAGAACTTAGTCATTTCAGTCCCCTGAGTAACCCTTTGGAATAACTATGACTCATTTTACCAAGAAGGACATTAAGCAAAGTTTGACTTCCCTTCAGTTATCTCCTGTCACTTTGTGGGATCCAGGAATTGAACTCCATTGTGGGGAATTGCATCTGGTCTCCAGTCAAGCTGAGGTCTGAACCCCGATGGTCATAATTCACCTTCATGACACAGTAGGTGTTCCCTCATGCTCCTGGAACTCTGGCTCCTGCCTAAGTTACCACCCCCCACAGCCCCCACAAGAGAAGCATGGTCAGTAGTCACATAGACAATGGCCCAAGCTTCTGACCTTCAGGTTAAACTCTTCCACAGTTACCTAGCAAGAGTAAAGACCATAAAAAGGGCAGTTCAGCCCCTGCTTGCTCTCTCACTCCTTTGTTCCCTTACCTCTCACTTCTCTCACTCTCCTCTCTCCTCTCCCTTACTCTCTCTTTCTTTCTAGTCTTTCCCCCTCTCTCTCCCTCTCTTTCTACCTTCTCTCTTTCCCCTGCATTTCTATAAAAAAAAGCTCTTAAACCATAGAGTCTCTGCTCCATCAAGATCCACTGTGCACTCTCACAGGTGTTGGGAACCTCTTCCCTCATCCCTCTCTCCCATAACCCCATGGCTACAGGGTGTGGCCCTGGGGCTCCCAGGTCAGGAGGCTGTCCCTTGCCCATCCCCTGCTGAGTGGGTCAGAGGCTTGTATGCCCACCCAGGTCTGAGTGGAAAGCTTCTGGCAGCCCTTCCATGACTGCCTGCCCAGAGCACAGGAGGAACTCTGGCTAGATGTGGGCTATCTCTTTCCCTCCCCCTTCCTAACCCAGGGTCCCTTTTTTGTAGTTTCCAACACTCCATGACCCACTATATGATTTTAAAGGGATGCTATTGCAGTAACATCCATGATCTGCTTATGTGTCGGATACCTTACATAGGTACTGAAAAGTTAGTTCATCAGTTAGGGGCACATGCTGCTCTTACAGAGGACCAATGTTTCGTTTCCAGTATCCACCTGTTAGGACACAGCCACTTGTAATTCCAGTTTCAGAGCATCTGATCTCCTGTTGGCATGTATTCTGTTGGCACTGCATGGACCTTGTACAACTAGACACAGGAACATACACATAAATACAAAATATATCCAGTATAGTTTATATAGTTTTCTTCTCTGAAATATATCTTATTACTCTTGTATAAGGATGGGCAATTTCAATTATATTCCAAGGTTTTATTATTAGTAAATATTCTATTTTAAATCTCTTGTCTTTTAATATTTTCCCTTTAAAGAGGAGGCTATGTAAAGCCCATGCATGCTTAACTGTCGAGATCTGTGTATTTCTAGTTTTCAAATGTAGCAACAAAGTCTGCAGTGAAATGATTCATCTTAACTTTCACTAGTGAACATCAGAATGTTGGGCTCTGTCTGTACTGCCATACAGAGGTGAATGTGTCTAAGTTACATATTCTGGATGGACAGCACAGAGTAAGCCAGATGCTCCTAGAAACTCATATTTTCCCCTCTATCCCCTTCTTCTCCAGTTGAGTCCAATGCAAAAGCTGAGCATCCATTCACAGTATAGAGCAGCCAATTTTTTTTTTATGGAAGTTTCCTTTTATGCATGCAGATACTGGTCATGCTCATATGAAGGCAATGGGTCTGAACTCAGCAATGAACACGCAATGATGGTCACTCATATTTCTTGGGTGTGCTTGCATTCTTTACGTTTTTTTTTTTTTTTTTGTTTTGTTTTTCTGAACAGAAGAAAGGATGCATATCTGGCCTAGAGAGCTTTTCACTTAAGACTAGTTGAAGGATTTGTGCCTCCTAAAAATTCCTTCCTTATCATAACTGCCCTATTCTACCTCTTTAAAAGAACTTCAAAACTAAAACAAAAGCCTCAAACAAAACAAACAAACAAACAAACAAACAAACTTCAAGGACACATTCATTTCATGATCTGCTGGATCCCTTCCAATATCACATCTTAAGGGGCTGAAAATAAATTCCATTTTCTACTGTTTCTAAACCTTCAATTCTCAAAAGTATCTTTTCTAAATTATCCTTTCTACCGAAGAGGAAGAAAACATATTTTTTCTTTAGTTTTGGAACAAAATAAGGAAATTCCTCTCTGCTTTGTCATCTTGACTAATTATATGCCCTTTTCCCTTGTAAATCAGACTTTATTATAGCCAGGGTGAGAAAGTTATTAATTTTTTTTCAATGAGCAGACTTTAAACTTCTCTCTTCCCACAGTACTTACAGACACTGGGGTGAAGAAGTCCCTGCATACCACTTGCAAATATGTTTCGACTCGCCATTTTAAATTACTGCTGCCTTTGGAAGAGAGAGAATGTCTCCCTTTGTCAAAATGGCAATGGGAGGCACACATGACAGTCCCTTTTCCTTAAGACTGGGGATTGCACAAAGCTGTCAGTTTTAAAAATGACACTGTGGCACAGCCTTTCTTTAACATGGTGTCTTTCATTTTTGACTCCCGCTGTTCCTGACAGTTGAAATGGCAGCAGGAGGTAGAAACTAAAGCAAGTTCTCCTGGCATTTGCCCTTAGGTAGAAATTAATAATAGAAGAAGCAGGCATGTGCTTAAAAACAGTTAGTGTCAGATGTCATGCAATGGAATGTGACCAATCCCCTAATGAGATGACCCAAACTGTCTATAATTTCCCCAAGATAGACCTAATCCTCACACTTGCTCACAGCATCCATCTGCGTTCTTGGGCTTGCAGAGCATTTGATGTGTTCTGGGTTATTATGCGCCATTCAGCAACTATGCCAAGGCCCGCAACTGTATTACTCAATCCTAAATTACTTGACTGCTTTAATATGATAAGTGAGGGATCTAATTTCTCTTTTCTGTAACTATATTTACGATGCACTTCTCAATTCACTTTATTCATCAAAAGGCATTATTAGACATCCAGTAGTCCTGGTGATTTCAACCGAAATATTAACTCCATGATTTTACAGATTTATTAGAACTTTATGTATCTTCGAGCTTATTCTGTTTATGTGTTGTTGGATTTTATCTTCTCTTGTTTGTTTGACGCTTTCTTGTTCTGCATCATCAGCTGGTTTGTGTAGAACATTTGCAATTCCTTTCTTTGTGGAAGGATGCTCTATTCCCATGGCTTGGGATCCAGACATACAATAGAATTTAAATGATTCCCCTCTCAAACCCCACTTTGCTACTTGAATACCCACATTCAGCTCTGGGAATATGCAGCAGCACTTAACTATGTGGTTATGTATGAGATATACAGGCTTTCTTTCGGCTCCATAAATTTTCATATCTGTTCCTGTGATACCTGCCAAGTGCGTTCGCGTGTACTTTAAACTCTTACACAGTCTTCCTCTCCTTGCTTTAGGTGATGCTTATTGATTTATTTATCACTTCCTTAGCTTCATGCTATAATCTCTGTAGCTTTCACAGATGCCTCTTTCTTAAGGTTGATTGTGCCTTGTTTTTCTCGTTTATCTCTTTTTTGATCCACTTTTCTCAAGATGCTAAGTGGACGGGCTGCCTTGCTATTGGACAAGATTAATTACCTTTAACACTTTGCACTTCCTATGCTTTTGTATAGATTATTGATCACATGCATTCTAATGAATCTACTTTGATTAAAGTTCCAGAATGTGTACAGTGTTTAACCATTTAGTGTTTCTTTCACAATAACTGTTTGCAGTTAATACTTTTGTTCTAATTTTGAAACTGTCTTTAATACTAGTAAGAATTAAGCTAGTCATTATTCCATTTTTAACTGTTTCATGTTATTAACCAATATTTTTATCCCAAGTACAAGTTGTAATATATTTTTATAGTTATATACATAACATATTTGATCCTTTGTTTATGAGGATATAACTATTTACTAATTTTTAAAAAAAAATTCTTGTCAATTTTTCTTTCTCTGTGTGTCTGTATAGTATTATTGAAGCAAAACACAGCGTTCACTTCAGGAGAAGTAAGAGATAGTTTATTCTGAGCCAAATATGAGTATCTATGGTTTGGAAATACAAATTCAGGTTGCTACAAATGACATGTTCCACTATGGCAGTGATTGTATGAACTTTTACTACTTATGGAACAAAAGACACGCAGCAGTGCATTTACCAAAAACAGTGATGAGGTACGTAGGTTGGAGAACTACAGCAAATGGTCAAAAACTTCTGTGTTTCAGACACAACCTTATGGCATTCTGAGTTTTATTGTTGTTGTTGCTATTGTACTTATTTGGTTGTTTGTTTTCTCCCTAGGGGGATGGGCAATGTATGTTTGTTAAGGGGTCTAAATTTAGCTCTCAATTCACAACATTCTGACTCTCAACAATTATGAAATTTATATTATGTCTTATAGATTCTCCTACACATGTATTTTTCCCCTGGGAACATCAGTTTACAGTTTGGGTATGAGTGGCACTTTACCATTTGGTCTGGTGAAAGAGTTCGCAAACTTGGCTCTGTTTCAAAATGGCCTTTTGAGTTGTAGAGAAATCATTTCAAGAAGGCCATTTCCGTGTCATACCTGTAAATTGCCATCTTGTTACTGTGGATCATGACTTATTATTAAGCAAAATGGCAAGGTGGAGAACATGCTGTCAAGAGGTCATAGAATGCATTGCTAACCACCTTTGCAACTGAAGGTCGATCAGGGACATGTGAGTGATTATGGTATGCTTGAATCTCTCTACCTGAGGGATCTAATGGCATGAATGGATTTTTCCTTTTATCTCCTCCCACAATGATTGGAAGTACTGATCTACCAATTTTTTGGATCCCAAAATAAAGGAAACGTGGCTATTATGCAATGGCCATGTGACATCAGTATGTACTGAAGCTGCTGAAGTTCCTAGCTATTGGCTATAGACTTACTCCATTGTACTGGTAAGAGTATGCATAAAGCATGTCCCTGATAGAAATTCCTTTGATATATAAATTAGTTTAGTAACGCAATAGTTGAGAGTTTTCAGATGATTTTTTTAAAGTTTTGACAGTTAAGAATATGCATTTAACCCAAGGTTTAAAAGCTATTGCAAAATTCAGTGGCTTGATACTAAAGTTAAAAATGGAAATAGAAAATCTTAGTTGATAATATAAATTTACAGAGTCATTGAACTTCAAAGAACACACAAATGTATATAATTATAACTTGTCATGCCAATGTATTAATAATGCTAATTTATAAGATTTTGTGAAATTCTAGGGAGTCTTACAGTTATACAACCTATTTTATTCTTTGGTATAGACAAAAAATTCTAAAAATTACCTTTTTTCTATAGAAATATGATAACTAGGTAACTCATTATCATTTTTGAGTCAAAAAATTCTGCTGAAGATTATAATTGTTAGGTAGAACTTTCCTAAATTTGAAGAAATTATTTTCCTAAGGGTTCACTTCTCTCCTACTAGGAAATTGGCTTCTGAGTCAGCCAATTCTCTTGCTGGGCCACCACAATTACTAGACAAAATTTGCTTTGTATATATTTAGCACTATTTCCACCAGATTACTTACATTTTGCCAGTTCTACCCTCAAGAAAAGTTTAGATTAAATCCATTTCAGTCTTCACATGACAGTTCTTAAAATGTTTGCTGACAGCCCACCATGTTTTTACTCCAACCTATTACGTTAGCTCTAAATATTCTTTCTCTTCAACCATACATTGCAGGAAACTAAGCAAACTCTGAAGGAAGTGACTGCCTCCCTCCCTCCACCCTCATGTACAAACGCGTTACTTCAGGTGCAAGAAGAACTGTACCTGACCAGTCAAGTGGTATCCAATGATTGTGGAGTTCAAAAGGAGGACTTTTGCAGTGGTCCTTTGCTTCTGTTTCTCTAGATTGAGGAATTGTTTGCTCTTTTAGAATTCAATGAAACAATTGTAGCATCTTAAACTCCTAGAATTTGATTTGTAGTTTGTTATCAAACAGAGAGATCTTCTATGGTCTTTGAGTGTGATAGGTTCCTTGAAAACAATGTAAAGTTGTGCATTGGTTTGAAATGTTTTAAAAAATTATTTTAAAACAAAGACTACTTATTAAATCTATAGACCACAATCGAATTAAACATTTAAATTCATGTGTGCTTTTAAATTAGCATTTTTTGTTAATTTATGAGTGATCTGTGAAAATTTCCCCCAAGTTGAGTCTTTGGAATGATATAATACTATATTTTTAGCTGTGTAACAAAGTGCATGATATATTTATTTCATATATATCATACTTAAAGACATCACTGGCAACATTTTCTGTGAATTATTCATTCATGGAGATTTTCCGTTCCATTCATGTTACTTCCAAAAATAATATGTGCAAATGAATATTAGTTTGAAATATTCAACAACAATAGAAAAATAAATAATAAATGACAAATTATAGTAAATATTGTATGAAGTACAAAACCAGGCAACAGTAAACTGTGATGTTTGAGGGCAGGTTCCTGGCTATCCTTGGAACTCAGAGATTGTAATTGTAAGGCAAGAGCAGCATCTGGGATGCTGATAACGTTTTGTGTCTTATTCTAGGAATTAGACATAGGATTAGTGAAAAGTCATTGCTTTATTTACTTATGATGGACAAATGCCTCTGCATGTGTCTTTAAACTTCAGTTGAAAGTTATGAAATATATTCTATATTGTCTCTACTAGAAATTCTGAGCATGTCTTTCAACGTTATTAATTCCATTTTCTAGACCTCTGAAAGATAAATTCTGTTTTCATACTATGATCTGGCCAACACATTATTTCTTGTGCTACACTGTACTTATTTTCTCTACAATTTAATGGACCATGGTGGAGAGTTTCAGAGATAAATCAGTCTGTGAACTGTTTGCTGTGCAAAGATGAAGATCTGCGGTTGGATCACCAGTGTTCATATAATGCCAGTCTTTGTGGTACCCACTTGTAATCCCAGAAATGGAGAAGCAGACAGGGATGGGGAGGATCCCTGTGGCTGATGGGCCAGTCTGCCCAGCCTAGCCCATGAGCCATGTCTCAAAAACAAAACGGGCAGGTCTTAAAAAGTCACACCAAGTTTGCCCTCTGGCTTTGATATATACACCTAATAAAAATTAAAAAGCAAAGCAAAACAAAATAAACCACTGTGTAATTACTAAAATTTTTATATTGGCTAATATTACTTTTAACAAGTCTCATTTCTGCAGATAAAATGTTTTATGTATTATAGTACCAAAAGTATCTGAATTTTTTAAATGAAGTTGTGATTGGCTATTGGTGTCTTATACTTTCTTTCCAAGACACCAAAGAATGAAGTTTCTTTACATAACTGACTAAAGTCTCACATTTCTATATTCTGTTGGCTGCAAGCCCTGTCTCATGCAATCAAGCATCTCTGCTGAAGTGTGCTGAAAGTGACGGAATATGTCCATTAGCAATAATTTATTGTCACTTTGACTTAAGACACAGGACATAACCATAATTAATAATAAATTAAAGGAAAGGCAGTAGTGGGTTAGGATGGTTAAAGCTGGAAATATCGTCAAAAAAAGAAGCAAAGAAGCACAGAATAATCAGTAAAAAGTGCATCGCAAATAAAGAAAAAGTGGAGAATAAAGACTTGGATGGGAACAATGAAGAAATGAAGAGACACAGAAGTAAGCGGTTTATCCCATTTCTTTTTTTCTTCTTTTTAATTAGATATTTTCTTCATTTGCATTTCGAATGCTATCCCCAAACCCCCAATACCCTCCCACCACCCTGCTCCCCAGCCCACCCACTTTTGATTCTTGGCCCTGGCATTCCCATGTACTGGGGCATATGATCTTAGCCCCAAATATAGCAACTGCTCTGTGGGCGCTTGCTTTCTCTCAGCCTTTCGGTGCCTTCAATTATCCCTGCCCATTCAGGATTTTATTCCTTGGTGTGTTCTTTCCTCTTAGAGTGACAGTTGTAGCAGTTAACGTTACATATTAGAATTCATACCTTTGAAGTTACACATTTTCTTATAAAATTCTAAATATATTTGGGTTTCTTTTTTTTTAATATATATTTTTAAAATATTTATTTATTTATTATATGTAAGTACACTGTAGCTGTCTTCAGACACTCCAGAAGAGGGCATCAGATTTCGTTAAGAATGGTTGTGAGCCACCATGTGGTTGCTGGGATTTGAACTCAGGACCTCCAGAAGAGCAGTCTGCGCTCTTAACCACTGAGCCATCTCACCAGCCCGATATAATATTTGGGTTTCTAATGCCATAAATGTATAAAGTGTGACTTTAGAGGGGAACCTTTTAAGCATGTGGGATTCTACCTGTTGGCGATTTTTCATGCTTTTATTTTGTTCTATATTTAACTTTTTAAAACTTTTTTATTATATTGAAAATTTCCACTGTATACATTCATTTTTACGAGGTATTGTGCTACATGATGACATTTTAATCCAAGCATGTGTTTTACGCTGGACACCTGTTCACCTTCATCTTCTGCATTTTTAAAGGTCAGGTTGTAAAAAACACATTTCTCAAGTTCTGTCCTAAAAAAAAAAATGTAATCTCAGATAGTAAGATAAGGACGACGTTCTTGAATAGACAAAACCGTATACTGCAGACAATTGCTTTAAAACATCAGTGATTAAAGAGGCCTAGTAGAGTTTAGTGCAACTTTTAAAATCTTAACATGTTTAACTTTTCTTACATTTAGGTGTGACAAGTTTACAAGATTGCCTTAATTTTGCAGACACAAAATTCCTTTGCCTAGCAAATCCAGACAGAATACTAGTCTCATGGGATCAAGTAGAATTAAAAAAAAATCCTTAATAACTTTTAGAGTGTAAATAAACTGACAACCAGTCCTACGTGTCTCACATAGCAGCTGCTCATGCATCACAGTGCTGTGATCCCTCCTCCTACATTCTCCAGCATCAGCACCAGTTTGCTCTTAAGAGCAGGCGGAGATCACTGGGAGCACATTAAGTCTTCTTAATTGTTTTATCTGATGGCTCTGAATATCCCATGTGATATCCAGAAGGAGTCAGAAGACTGCTGCAGAGGCCTGGGCGGTTGCACTACATTCATCATTATCAGAATGAAGAAAAAGAATCTACTTGCTGCATCCACTTAGGAGTGCTTCTTTCTTCCATTTTATGTTGCAACTGAAGTAAGAGCTGTGTAGGAACTTTCACTGCGTTTTAGGTACATGAAAATTATGTTCCTACTAAATTACAATTTGTTGTGTAATAAAGCAATCAGTTTGAATTCATGATAATAGAATGAAAACTAATACTAATATCTATTACATGATTTAATCATTTAAAGCATTTACAACCATATGTATTTATGCCTCTTATTTATTTTGTCTTACATACCTAGCATTTTAATATAAATAGTATCAATTGCATAGAACAGTTCTTTCGGTAAGGATGTTATTGATACAACAACCAAAATCAGCTAATTATAAGCAATTAATCAATCAATGAGTGTTTGCTAGAGGAAATATTTTCCTTCAAAACTCTTTACCAATGGAGAATGACTAAAAACACATAGCATAATTCATTTGCTCAAGCATCAAAGCTATTAGAAGAGAATATACAATTGAATAGTCCATGGTGAAACCTAAGAATCCTTGTTCCTGGAGTTTGGAGAACCACTGGGGTGGTGCTGCAGCAGGATGGTTACCTTGGAATTAGATGAGTAGAGGGCAGCTGAAAACATGTTTGGTGAGGCTGCAGCTCAGATTGAGTGTGAGGCTTTGAGGGGAGGGGAGTGGGAATGTAGCAGTTGGTGTATACTGGAGCTGTGAGGTATAAATTAAACCAGTAAATAGTGCCATGCCGTAACGATACTGCAAGGTTATGAAGACAGAAACAAGAGAAGAACAAGGTAGGTCCACCCACATTTATGGTCTTAGGTGACAGATAATAATAAGTAACATCTACAGTTAGTTTGTCTTGTGCTGAACCATGTTATAAGAAGTTTACATAATTAGTTATGTAAGCCATGGACCAACCGTGTGAAGAACCTACTGTTAACATATGGCTATAACACTTGTCAGAAGCTGGGCGATGATATTAACCCTTGAGTGGTGGAGCTGTGCTCTCAGAGGGAGTTGCAACAGTTCTCCTAAGACATTAGTCAAAACCTGACTTCTTTGACAGTTATTTGCTTTCTAACAGACAGTCCTGCCCTGTGCTGCCATCAGCCATAGCATCTTCACTAGGATGATGTAGAATAACAACATACCTCGAACTTCCACAGTCATGAACTACGTGACAGAAATGCATAGAAACCACTCACCCTCAGACACTTCCTTATAGTACCAGAATATGGATGAATGCAAGACATGTCATGATTTTTATTTCACAGTGAGAGAATGCAGACAACTGGAGAATGCTATTAAATTATTTTATACGACTGGAGGTGGATGGAGCTAGTTTATAGTCCCCAAGTTTAACTTCTAATTGTATTCATGGAAATATTTCTCCATTCAATATCATAAGGAGTCCATAGGCAGAATAACACACAGCCCTCTTAAATAGGCAACATTATGCCATCTTTCAGGTTGTTACAGCCTATCTTCAAGCTACAACTATAATAGCTACAGTTAAAACAACAGCTGATATGAGAATACATTGTTGACTTGATTTAAATTGCAATAAAATGGAAATAGCTAATCAATAATTAAACCAATAATTATAAACTGACATATTGTAATATGTGCCAACTAGTTTTAGAGGTTCTAAAGACATAATTTAGGGACTTTATAGTTAGTGATATATTTTGTTGTTTGCATTTCTGAATACCCATATTAATATTATAAATTCTTATTCACAAATATTTCCTTCCAGCTATCACTTGTTTCCACTGATGACTTCTATATTCATCCTCTATACTCCTTATACCAGGATTTGAAGGCCACAAAGGAAACAGGTACAAAAGACCCTCACACCACATGATGAAAACCAAGTTTGTTGGTCATAAAATCATTTAGCTTGGTTTAGGAGAATAGACTCTTAAATAGTTACCAAGTTTGTGATGCCATTAATAACTTCAAATTAGCCACAAAGAAGTACATTTGTACCTTGAAAGTTGGAACACACTGCAAAACAAGACTTTATAAAAAATTAGTCTGTAAATACATTTTTCTTCTACTTTTTTTCATTGTGCCACCACTGTGGCTAACTTTCCAAGTGGAGTCTTTGTATTCTAAAGCCTAAAATCTAAAGCCTACAGCCTAGCATGCCTTTAGCTAGGGAGGAAATATGCAAGAAGGTATATCCAAACTACGGAATTTTGTTTTAGAATTGTTGGAGCTTAAAAATCCAAATCTGCCATACTGAAGCTCTGCTAGTTATTACCTCCTTATTACACTACAGATATCAATAATTTATCAAGCTTGGTTTATCACTCAAATTCACTCTTGAGCAATTTAATATTTTCATAATCATACAAATGCATCTGGTTACTCACAGACTCAATTCAGCCACCCACTCAGTGTTCACACCTTTGATCATTTCTCTGGGCCTTATTCATTGTATCAAGTGCAGAGTCATTCATGTGCTCTTACCAAGAAGCCACATCAATAGCAGCCAAAGCTCATAATTCTTTTATGAATATTTTGTATAGAAATAAGCATAAGGAGATGTTTAGTATTACCATAGTTATTTGCCTTAGTTCTATTCTAAATTTTAGCATGTTCAAGGGTTCTAATTTTGAAGCAATATGCTTTGTGTCTTTTTAAGAGGGGAGGGCACATACATAGAAAGAGAAACAGAGAGTGGGAGAGGGAGGAGAGAGAGAGAAAGAAGGAGGAGGGAAAGGAGGAGGAGGAGGGAAGGAGGAGAAAGAGGAGGAGGAAAAGAAGACAGTGATGGATATAAGAAGAATACAAGAAGATATCCATCTATTAGCCATGAATAGAGCTTTAAAACCACACCCACTTCCACTATAGTCTTTGATTGTAGTCTATAGCTCTAGGATTTAAAAAAAATAAATTTGTTAAATCCCTCAGTCTTTGGTCCTTGCTTCCTGATAGAGACCTGATCTGGGAGTTTAGACAGCAAATCTACATGGCTAATAATCAGGGTCACCGCATTATTTCATTATACAATCTGTTTCTACTCCTACCTACCACCCAAGCTTCCGGACCCCCATACATGTAGGCTATGGGAAGGTACCAAGGATTAATTACTTGGAGGTCTGATGTAGAGAGTTTAGTAAGGCAGGTAACCATGGTGAGTCTAAATGTACTGGAGGATTCATTGCTTCACAGCTCTACCTTTTGACTTTGATTAACTGTTTTTCATCCATCAGTTTTTGTATCCTTAGGTAATTGATTGTTCATCTTTGGTTAAATCTCTTTATCAAGAAAACAGGCATAATAATAACATTTTCATAAGCAGATAAAAATTAAACAAGTTAAAACATTCTCATGCATTGAAGAGTTCTCAGTACCTGTAGTGGGTAGAATTTAACTGTTCTATGAAGACTCTTAACCTTTTCCTTGGAGATATTAATTCATAGTAAATAGAATTTTAGCAGCC
>LR752244.1:61122-98724 GCA_902729485.2 Mus minutoides | reverse complement strand
TGACTGTACTAGAACTGCCAGTCAAGATCACTTAATGTAGGACTAGGTGGGATTATGCTCAAGAACCTATCTTACAGTAGATTACAGGAAGAGTTATCCTAACTTTGTAACAGCAAATATTCCAATGTAAGCAATCAGTTTCAGCAGATGAGAAGCAAGAAGGACCATTTTGCGTATGGATCCCATTAGGCAGCAAGGTAAAGATATAAAGCTAGAGAACACAGCCATCCCAAAGCTATGTTTGGAAGGCTGTAAAATGGATTCACTCATTTAAACACAGTGCTGTACAGGGGGCATTGATACATCCTATGCTTGTTTGTTTCAGACCATTCCTTTGTCCTTTACCCATGGCATTGCTGTTCATCAGAAACACCCCGAAGGACAATCCACTATTATCTTCAAGGCACAGGAAGAACGTCTGCACACCATACAGGTTAGTTCCATCCTGTAGAAGACAGTTGAAACATAAACATTTACAATTAGGCTAAACATCACATTATGGTCAATGAAGATGCCAATAAGCTTCATGAGTTCAGATCTCTGTTTAGAGGATGTTAACACGTGACAATTCTAGACTGAATATGGAGATCTTGAATTTGTTAAAATATGAAAAGATGAGAATTCTGAAAATATAGTTCATAGAATCTCTCTTCTCAACAAGGCCTTCCTGATCCCAACTTAATCTTATCTGCAGGTGGTCTATTGAGTTTTAATATAAATAGCCACCATACAGAGCCCTACAGGGTCTGAAAGTCCACACTGCTCCTTGGTGTTGTTTATGCTTTACCCCTTGGCCAGCAAAGGTCTAAAGCTCCAGATTAGGTCACCATCACCAGCTGCTCCACATAAACTGTTCTCCCAACACATTTTCCACTTTTCTGATAGGTATTTGGACAGCAAGCATGTGTTTAAGTGAGACAGGGTGAGAATAAGATGCTGTCTCTGCTGCCTGAAAAACAGTTTACCATGGGCTCTTAATTTGATTTCAATGGGAAAGTTATTGAGCATGTTCTATGTGATATTTATTCTTCTAGATACTTTACATCTTTTAGTCATTTAACCCTTATCACCAGCTTCAAGGAGAGTATATAAACCCCACTCTTAAGTTTCACAACTCCTGAATGAGTTAGCTAAGCATATGTAATTACCCCAACTGTAGAACCCCAATAGATGTGGAATCGAACACCCAAAGAGGTAACGATTTGCCCAGAATCATATAGTTGATAAGTAGAAGATCTCCAAAGCAAAACAGCCTCTTTTTAGATTTCCACTCTAAACAACTATACTATGTGACCCTCGAGATTACGGTTGTGAAATTCAGAGGAAAGAAGCCTGAAAGCTTACCTCATTCGGGGTTGTGTCTCTGGAAAACATGGGCCAGGTCTTCCAATTCATATCATGTCGGTACTGCTGGTGCACATGTTCACCCAGACCATATATATTAGCACTTGGCAGGTGGGTAGAGAACTGCAGGAACTGGTCAGAGAAGAGGAGGGGCCCAATACTTGAGTCAAACCTAAACATGAGAGGTTAACACAGACATGAGTGAGAAGTAGGGAGAGAAAGACTCAGTACTCTCCACAGACAAATGCTCTCCACAGCTCACCAACACAACACTCCCTCTCCAAGCCTTCCTCTGGCAGGTCCCCATAGATACCAAAATAGAAAACATCTCCAGGCCAGGTATCACTGTGATACACCCCTAGCTTGTTCCTTCAACACATTACAAAATAACCAGAGCACTGTATTCAAGTGATCATAGGCCCTAAATAAGACTTGAATGATACTCATGTGATTACGTAGACAGACAAAAGGGAAAAGAAAAATGTGCAGATGGAAGGAAGTAAAAAGAAATAAGACTACACAGAGAGAAAGATTCACAAGCACACACCCACGCTTGGAGCACAGTAAGATCAGCAATTTACACACTTCCCCTTATCATCATCTTCCTACTACTACCTCCCCCCCCCCATGATATGCCCTGGCACTTTAAGTCTCTGCAAGGCTAGGGGCTTCCTCTCCCACTGAGACCAGACAAAGCATCCCAGCTAATGGAACATATCCCATATATGAGCAACAGCTTTTGTTCAGAACCCACATGAAGGTCAACCTGCACATCTGCAAGCAAATGGATGGAATTTAAGGATATCATTCTGAGTGAGGCAACCCAGTCCCAAACAGACATGCATGCTATGCACTTACTTATAAGTGAATATTAGCCATAAAATGCAGACAACAAGTTATACTCCATAGACCCAAAGAAACTAAACAAGAAAGAAGGCCCAAGTAAGGAAGTTTGAATATCATTTAGAAGGGGAAATAAAATAATTATAAGAGGCAGATGGAGAGAGGGAACTGGGATGAAGGGGGATGTAGAGGGAAATGAGGGGTTCAGGATCAGGTGTGGGGAAGGACAGGGCAATGGCTAGATGGCCATGAAAATGAATGGAAATCTGCAACTGACAGGGGTGAGGAGGAGGGGCATCTCCAGGACCAGAGACCTGGGGTAAGGGAGGTGCCCAGTTTTCCAAAACTTACAGCACACGGTTATTGCTTTTTCTGGTGACTTTGATGCTAAATGGCTCCTTGGAGACTTCAACCTTGTAGTTCAAGGAAGAAGGAGCATTTCCACTGAAGGGTTGCACATGCTCGTGGGGCACTTCATACCTGTTCTTGGTTTTGTCAGTCAACTGCACAGAGACAAGAATAGAAACAAAGCATAAATGAAAACTTACCTATCTTTCAAAATCATCAGTGGCCTTTCCAACACCAGTACTTCCTATGCAGATGGTACTGGAAATTCGACAGTGATCAAACTGATATTATATCTAAAGTAATGTGATTGCGACATTGCCAGCTTCATACATTTATATGTTGGGCACACACCAGTCTTTAGGTAGAGGTACATCATGATTCTGAAGGCATGTATTACCCCTAGAAAATTCAAACCTGTGGCACCATCTTGTTCCCTTCCATAGTTCCCATGGTATCTATGACCAATGAGAGGGAACTGAAAGCTCGTTGGTAAATTCAGTTTGTGTTGAGGACGTTTCAGTACAAAATGAAAGCTATTGAAGACACACACACAAAGCAGCATCACAGACTACAAAATGTTCTCCTTTGAGTGAACCACAGTTACAAGGTATAAGAGACCAAGTAAAAGGGTTTTATAAACAAACTCCAACCTTAAAGTGGAAGCGATTCGATGTCTGGTACTCTGCTGTAAGCAGGATGCTTTCAATGC
This sequence comes from Mus minutoides, assembly GCA_902729485.2. Taxonomy (NCBI): domain Eukaryota; kingdom Metazoa; phylum Chordata; class Mammalia; order Rodentia; family Muridae; genus Mus; species Mus minutoides. The sequence goes on along the minus strand of LR752244.1, from coordinate 95,480 downwards.
TGTTTCCAAACACGGGCGCAGAAGGTAAGTTTTTCAGTGTGGCTGTGAATCCTAACATGGGGTGGAGAAAAAGATTTTCATAGTTGGTTCTCTAAATTTGCAACATAACTACATAAAATTAAACTTTTTGGTCAAAGGAGCAGAGAATCAAACACTTTTGTTTCTCAAAGAAGGGAATATATAGATACACGTCTCATCTTGAGCTGGACCCTGAAGCTAACTTAATACTTTATCCAAAACTCTACATCCCTTTTCTATAAGAACTGGGTAAAATCGGAACCCAAAGGACTACTCTGTATGTTTCCTATTCATCGGTCGTCCCATGTTGACACCTTGTTTGTTTGTTTGTGTTTTCTTTTTAGTTTTTTTGAGACAGGGTTTCTCTGTGTAGCCCTGGCTGTCCTGGAACTCACTCTGTAGACCAGGCTGGCCTCAAACCCAGAAAGCCACCTGCCTCCCAAGTGCTGGGATTAAAGGCATGTGCCACCACCGGCCAGCGATCATACACCTTTATGTCCTCAATTATTTTTTTTTGTTGTTTAACAGCATTTTTATTAGATATTTTTTCATTTACATTTCAATGCTATCCCCAAAGCCCCTATACCCTCCCCTTGCCCTGCTCCCCAACATACCCACTCCTGCTTACTGGCCCTGGCATTCCCCTGTATTGAGGCATATGATCTTCGCAAGACCAACAGCCTCTCCTACCATTGATGGCCAACTAGGCCATCCTCTGCTACATATGCAACTAGAGACACAGCTCTGGGGACTACTGGTTAGTTCATATTGTTGTTCCTCCTATAGGGTTGCAGACCCCTTTAGATCCTTTCTCTAGCTCCTTCATTAGGGGCCCTGTGTTCCATCCAATAGATGACTGTGATCACCCACTCCTCAATTATTTTTTCTCAGTTATGCTCTCACTACATTCTAAAGCATCCTGTACACTGAGGTCATGACCTCAGTTAAATTATAATTGAAGATTGCTGCCTTGAAGAGCCCACCTCTTTTTTACACTAGGGGCTTCTCCACAGTAGTACCCACTGTCACCCTCACCCCAGAAGGCTCATCATGGTGCCCTCTCCTTAGGGGTGGGAAGAATATTAGCTCATGAAGACTGACATTAACTAGGTAACTTCAAAAGCACGCTTATAAAGTTGAAACTCTTTCCATTTCACAAAACAATAACATCAGAATAAACTCATAAGGAATCTCAGGGATTATTAACTTCAAAATTCTAGACTTTAAAAATAATAAACTTGAGAACAAAAATGGTCATGATAATTACATGAAGTCATGAAGATGTATAAAAGTGAGGCAAGAACTCTGCATGCAGGCTCTGGTTGGTTTGGACTGTTTGTTGGACACCTTAACAATGGAAGTGGGAGTGTCTCTGACACTTTTGCCTGCTCAAGGATGCTTTCTCCTCCTACTGGGTTGCATCCTACAGCCTTGATATGAGGGTTTGTGCCTAGTCTTGTTGCAACTTGTTATGCCATGTGCAGTTGATATCACTGGGAGGCCTGCTCTTTTCTGAATGGAAATGAAGGAACAGTGGATCTGGGGGAGACAACAGGCGAGGGAAGGGATGGAAGAAGGGTAGGGGAGAGAGGCTATGGTCAGGATGTATATTATATGGGAGAGTAATAAAGAAAAAATAAATATACAAAGAAAAAAAATAAATATATACCAAAAAAAAAAAAATGAAGCCAGAAACAGAACACAATCTCTGAATTACTAAGGCAGAAGGTAATTACTCCTTGATGCCAAATCTAATCACTGATAAGAGCAGTGCCTACCTTTGTCACATGGGCAGTGTGACAGTACTCTATGTGCTGCTGCAGATGTCTCCTAGGAAGGAGCCAAGCCTCCAGGTCTAGGGTTCTACATTTAGCATACCTGCATTTGTGTTTACAGCGTCACTCTCCATTTTATAGCCATGATTCCCGGAGTAATAGCAAGGAACACTGATGGATCCCTGAGGATCCCAGCAGCAGCCACGCTCATCACATGTGGCCTGAAAGAGAGATTAAACTAATCAGCTCCATTTAGTCATAGGACATTACCTTTTAGGAACTATAAGTTAATTTGAGATTGTGAGATTAACAACTTCACTTTTACAAATGAGATCTCGGGCAGAATACCAAGGGACAAAACTTCTACAGTTTTCCTCGTCAGTGTTCTTACGAAATGGTGTAAGAAACACAATGTATGCTTCACACACAAAAGCTGGTAAAGATATTTTAAAAATTCTAAACCATAATATAGTTACATCACCAATATCTCAAAATACAAATGGAGCCTCATATATATCACCTTTGAATTGTACAGATGACAGTGTATACAAGGCTTTTCAATCAACTCTCCTCAGATACTTTCAAATCAAACCAATTTTGATTTGACTTTTTATACTGTTTATTTACTTGTGTGTGGAGTGCAGAGGTATCAGCATTTGTTGGGTATCTCTATGTATGAACGAAATATACACAATGTACAAAATGCAACAGCAGAAGTCGACGTGTGAAGTCAAGACAAATCACATCTAAGGGTATCCCCAGGTCCATCATATCTAAAGGCATCCCCAATTCTGTCTTGTTGAAACTTTCAGAAGGACTAGGTGGAAAGTCCATACAATTTTTTTAAAGACTCAAAGATGAATGCTTTTAAATCTATATATTATACATTTGTATGTGTATATGCATATTCTACACATGACAAGTATCTCAACTCCCCACAAGACAGAAAGTAATATTTCCTTAGCAAACCAAATAGAGTAAAAATTTTCCTTAAGGAATATGCCTGCCTATGCCACAATTGATGTCTGAGTCAAATGGAAGCTAAAATGAGTATATTCTCTTTCCTCATGCACCTAATTTAGGAGAAACACACAGGGTAAATACTAACAGTGCAAAGAAATCAGTCCTCATATGTGTGGGTTTGAGACTAGTGTCTTGCAACTAATAGGAAACTGTTGTATGATACTCCCTACTTCTGTCTGTGCTAAAAACAGAAAGTAGCTTTGGTCNTCAAATGGAAGCTAAAATGAGTATATTCTCTTTCCTCATGCACCTAATTTAGGAGAAACACACAGGGTAAATACTAACAGTGCAAAGAAATCAGTCCTCATATGTGTGGGTTTGAGACTAGTGTCTTGCAACTAATAGGAAACTGTTGTATGATACTCCCTACTTCTGTCTGTGCTAAAAACAGAAAGTAGCTTTGGTCTTGCTCATTCTCTTTCAGTTTCTCCATTGGAGCCCCTACTGTGGAAGAAGCAAACTGTTATAACATGAAAGGAACCATGCATCAAGGAACTCAAGGCAGGATTCTCAGTATAACAACTCCATAGACAGGAGTCATGACAACAACCCACATGGGTAAGCTATAAGGGTCAATGTGATGTCAGAAGACACCTTCAATGTGGCTCCTGGGAATCTCAAAGGTAGAATTACCCAACCAAACTAAAGCCAGACATGTTTTCAATATAAAAACCATGAGAAACTACAGCCTGTTCTATTAATCCATTATCTTTGGGGATAATGTGTTCCATAGCAATAGATGACTAATATTACTTGTCATACTGCTTTACAGATTTAGAACTCAAAGTTCACAAAGAGTTACAGATGTGAAATTCCTGCCAAAGGTTGCTTAGCAATAAAGAAATGAAAGTCAAAACTCTCCATTTCTTTTCTCCCCATGTTCTGAGTATCACTAGATATCCGTTAATGAAAACATGTCAACATCTTGCAGATAGATAATTAAAATGATGCTATACACAAATGATTACATTGAATAAAATGCTAATTTTGTATCAATGGTCAAAACAAGTTAAGTATCCCTTATCCAAAAGGCTTGGAACAAGAAATGGTTTGAATTTCAGATGCTTTTCTCAGATTTTTTTGGATTATATATTTTTACATGATAAAATATTTTAAGGATAGAACACTCTAAACACAAAGTTCATCGTGCTTCTATACATAACCTGAGGTGAAAAACTTGTTGGATCCTTCGCCCTCTCTGCAGTACCGGCATTGAACCTAGGACTCCTTGTATGGTGGGCAAGCACTATACTAACCAACCATAACCCAGCACTAGGAAAACACATTTCCAAGCCATGACCAATGTTTCTGACTTGCAGCACCATGTCACTACTCAAAACCTTTTAGATTTTGGAGCATTCCAGGTCTTGGGTTTCTGAAGTAGGAATGCCCAATCTGTTTCCAGAGTAAAAAAAAAAAAAAAATGATGTCTACATGCACCTGCAGTCTCTCTTGCTGTAGGAACAGATTTTTCTGTGACATAAACCTGAATCAACAATTGCATTTTTTGTTGTTTCCTTTCAAAACTCATTCAGATCAAACCTCAGATTACAGAGAAAAGAAGGAGAAAGTGCTGGGAAATTGAGAGAGAGCATAATGGATTATTTTAAACATAAACTCCTATGTAACTGATAGAACATGTAGATTAAAATGCATAATAGACACATAATCGGTCTCCTATATTCACAAGTTTTCACATCCAAGAATTTAACTAAACTTGGATTAAGATATTTTAAACAAGTGCATCTGAACCTAACACTGTCTCTTTTCCTTATCATCTCCTAAAGCACAGGATTTAACAATTCTTTACCTAGAATATGTCACTCTAACAATCTAAGAATGCCTAGTAGTATAATAGAATAAAGGAAGACACATGGAGGTCTTTATGAATAGCATGCCATTTTACTCAAGGCATTCAGCAGCTGCAGGCTTTTTGTGCATGGGGAGTCTTGGGGAGTATACTTAGGCTTTAGCTCCAACCCACAGATGACTGAACTGAACTCACAGGTGCAGAGAAATCAAATCCTGACACTACTGTTTTAAAATATAATCAAGCTCCACATCATCCATCTCTTATTTGTCTTGACATTTAAGAGCAATAGTAGATACAAAATGAAAAAGTATTTCATACCAAAAGTTGATGGGAAAGAAGAAGTATAACTAGAGCCTAATATTGTCAATATTGATATAAACCAGTGGATGTTGCTCATCCCACTGAGTCTGGCTGGCTCAGGATAGATTCGGTCAACAGACTGCACGATGCTACTTCTGAGCCAGACTGGTAAGCGAATAGGCAAACTTGCCCCAATCTCTTGCAGCCCTGTGCTGTCAGGAAAGAAATACAATGAAGAATCTCTGCCCTCAAAGAGAGTTTCTGAGCCTTTACAAAAGGGGAAAATCACCCAAGTAGAAGCATCTTCTCAGCTATTTTGGCCAAAGTGGCAGATGCATCTTGAATCTCTCCTCACTAAGCCTGCATCCAGCAGCACGCAGTATAGAAAAGATCAAGTCAAACCTGTTATGGGTCTCAACCCCATAAAACCATGACTGTCAATACAGTAATTATAATTTTGTATCACTAAATTTGGAGTAGTTACTTTATCACAAATATATGGGGAGGGCTGGTGAGATGGCTCAGCGGGTAAGAGCACCCGACTGCTCTTCCGAAGGTGATAAGTTCAGGTCCCAGCAACCACATGGTGGCTCACAAATATATGGGGAAATGGACCACTGCATAAGAAGTCTTACTGTGCAGACATAAGGAATCCAAATACCCCAAACCCATATAATAATCCAGGAATAGCCACATGTAACTAATGACGCCTATGCTGTGGGGTCAGAGACAACACAATACTGGAATTTGTTGGTTGCCAAGCTAGTTTTAGGTTCAATAAAAGAACCTATCCCAAAAGAATAAAGTGAGATTGATAGAGCAGAGCCTGACATCCTCTGCTGGCATCCATCCACATTTACCACACATATATAAAGAGAAGCCACAAACTAAACTAAGAATACAGAGTTCAGTTCAATGTTAGTGACTCTTGTGTTATGTTGAAAGCAACTACCCCAGAGTTCAGGTATGTCCAGTATGATGGTGTTAAGAGGAGGGGTCCCTAATCAGTGATCAATCATTGATGTCTTCACCTTGTGAATGAGATTCAATGCCTTTTCCCTTCTCCCACTATGAGAATGTAGCCAGATGACCTACATCAGCATGACTATGAACTTCCCAGCATCCAGAACCATGAGAAGTGAACTTCTGTTCTTTACAAGTTACCCAGTCTTAGGTAGTCAGTACAGCAACACAAACTGTATTAAGATAGTAATATTTAGTCAATCCCAGAGAGTATGGGTTAGGTGATAAGCAGTAGTAGGCTCACAGTCACCCAGCACTTCTCAGGATAGCAATGTCATTGAGTTAACAGTATATGCAGCCCAAGATTCACTCATGTCAGTGCTCTGCTCTGTTGTGGTGACAAATTAAAATACTCTTCCTGTTTCTTGGCCTAGGATGACCTGATGTAAGCAAAAACATGGGACCAATGAATCTCTATAGGAAGGAGAAGTGTCCTATTTTCTAGTAAAAAGAGGAATGTTAGAAATTATTTAACAATAAAGGAATCCTAATTAGCATCTACTCACAAAATTAGCATCCCTGGTCATTTGCATGTGCAGCAACTTTGCAAAAACTAAAAATAAACAAAGTCAATCTTGAGCTAACAAGATGGCTCAACAGGAAAAGTGCTTGCTGCCAAGCCAGACAATCTGTGTTCGATGCCTGGGACATGCCTGGGACATGCATGATGGCAGGAGAGAACCAACTATCGCAAGGCGTCTGGCCTCCACATATGCACAAAGGTATGTGAACACACAAAATATACACATATAAATAGGCATGTAATAAAAAACTAAAATTAACCTTGAATCATAGAAATATGTTGATTATATACTGTTTCATAATATGTTTCATTTTGAATAAGGCTTTAAAAGTTAACATAATCACTCTGTTCCATGTCAAGGTAAGATCTGATAGTAGAATTTTAAAGAAATACAATTTCTCAGCTATTTTATGATCCAAACCTTCAAGTCTCCAAATCAAACTACAAGTTATTTTCAAAGAATATGTCCCTTGACAATTGAGATTATAACTGTAAAGTTTTTAATCAATATAGGGTGGAGGAGAAAAGTGGTAGGGTGGGCAGTAGGGGAGGACATAAATTGGGTGGGGGACATATGAAGAGATCTGGAAGGGGTTTGAAGGTAAAGTAAATGTGATCAAAATTATATATCTATGAAATTCTCAACAGAGAATACATCTTTAAAGTGTTCATTAAGCACAGAGTGCAATGCTGTTAAAAAAAAAAAAATCACTACCTAATGAATATGTTTATCTGAACACACACTGTCTCCTTGACTGATAACTTGAAAAAGTAGATAAAGAAACCTGACAGTCCTGCAGTCAGAGTTCTTCAAAGCAGAGCCAGATGAAAACCCAGGCAGAAGCTCTCTCTCCTTCTCTCATGTGCTCCAGTCTCATGACTAAACATTGCACCACTTCAAGTCTATTTCCAGGACTTTGTAGCTCTCCCTAGAACCACTTAATGACTATGATCTGGTGTTATGTAAACCCAGAATAATTTTTCAGTGGACGCTTGTAATTATATTAGCAAAACTTACTATATTTGCTGGTAAGTCAAAAAACTTGATCACTTAAATTCATAGGTATAAAATAGGAATTTGGAAAAGGACATCATAACCCAAATTCAGAATTGATAAATAACTTTCAAAGTGTGTATTGTATAAAATATAACAGCATTTTCAAATATTAAAAGTTAGCCTTTCTAATATCATAAGGATTATCATCACTGTTTATGGAAAATACATGTCAACAGCTTTCATATTAATTGACTATCATGGTGAATAAAAGGATGGAAGATTGTATTAAGTGTGTAAATTTGTTCTCCCTTATAATCACAAAATAAATCTAAATAAATTGAAAACTTAAAGTGTTTAAAAGTATTATCTAATATCCTTTTCCTGAGCTAAATATCTGGACTTACATTTCTGTTTTCTGCCATTAGTGAAATCTGGAATTAGAGGTAAAAGGCCACATCAAGAAGGAAGGTAATGGTGGCCTGCTTATAAATGATGGACTTAAAACCCATATCAAGAGCTGTCTTTAAAATATGCACATAGATTACAGAAGTGTAAGAAGGCTAAACAGTCTACAATAATAGGACAAACTATTTAAACTTGACTTCATATACAGACTGAACTGTTAAAAGTACAGTCGGGCACATTCAGGGAGCAGTTTTAGTGTATGTGTAAGTAGACTGAGAAAAGAAATTGAATTTAGAGATTAGAGGAGATTCCTGGAAGATTAGTGGTGATTGATGCTGGGAATGGAAACTCAGTAATAAAGGCATGAAGCCATAAATTTGTCATCCTGACATTCTGCTAATCACATAGATGAGTGTCTTACATAGCAATCACGGCAGAAGCACATGCCGCACATTGAGTACAGAGTAGCTACCACACGTGTCCAAGAAACACGTGCAGCAGGCATCCGCTCTGCACCTAATGCTATCTGCTGTTTCACCTGAATGGACTTCACTCAGAAGTTTATATGCCCCAATACAGGGGAACACCAGGGCCAAGAAGTGGGAGTGGGTGGACAGGGGAGCAGGGCGGGTAGAGAGAACTTTCGGGATAGCATTTGAAATGTAAATTAAGAAAATATCTAATAAAAAAAATTGGAAAAAAAAGAAGTTTGTACTCTGTCTTCCTTTAGCTATTTTGATTTGCTAAATGTGAATGGTGAGTCATGTACAAAGACTTTATTATCCTAATACTCTTGGATGTGCATAAGCTGGTGATCTAGAAACGCTGGACTAAAGTGCCGTGCCCCTGAAAGTTCTTTACTCTGGCATTAATTACCTTCAGTATAACTGCTGAAACTTTGTCCTTATGCTACATCATGCTTTGTGCACATGCATGATATTTTATTGTAGATCCCAGATAACGTTTTGAAAGGGCATGTTGCCAGCACAAGGAAGGCAATGAGAGAGTCAAGGACTGCAATCAAGTGTAGCCACATGAAAGATAAAAACACTTTCGCTGTCTAAAACCTTATGTGGATCATACTTATTCTATAGTCATTGCTTATCTGAAATTCTGATATAAATTGCCAAATCTGGCAACCCAAGGCTATGTTCTAGCTCTTCCTCCCTTGAAGCTACATAATCCTTCATATATGAGTACAGGTTTAGGTTATGTGAGCTACCAAAGCTGCCATACACACAACTTTCTATGAGATGGGGCAAGAGGAGGAAGACAACAGAAAGAAGATGGGGAGAATGATGAGAAGAGAAAAAAAAGAAGGAAGAGAACAAAGAGAAGAAAGATGAGAAGAAATTTCACCATGACATGATTTCCTAAATGCAAACAAGATGTATGACACAAACCTTGTTAGATGACTGATCAGGGATGCAATTTATCCGTTCCAGCTCACTTAGCACTGGGCAGTTGGGAGAGTTAAGAGTGGTCCTGGTGACTGTAGTGTCTGGAGTGCCAGTTGTTTCAGCACCTATGGCTATCAAATCACAAAAGTAGACGAAAAGACAGTTAGAATTGTGACCACGGGCATTTAACAGGACAGAGTTCTCAGCACTTCCAACCCTGTTAACTCCTCTCCTGGCTGTGCTCTAGTTCAATGTGCTTAAAATCCTGCACTTTTACTTTGTAACACATTGTTTTGTTCTTACTAACTGTATTTACAACATCATTTACTTCTTTGCTAGAGTTCCCCTGAAATATGGTACATGCGAGAAGAGGACTCTATCATTAGATGCTTGTAAAACTCGACCTCAACTTCCCTTTAGGCCAGGTGAGTAAACCATACCCTGTTGGTCAAATTAAGGTCGAAACGTGTGTCTAAAAATGACGCATTCCTGGAACATAAATGTACTCATTTATTGATAACTACTTTGGCAACATGATATGCATGATAACAGAAACTGAATGACTCATACAATCTAAAGACTGAAGGTCAGAGGGCAGCCTGCATGAGTTGTTTCCCTCTCCATCATGTGGCTTCCAGAGACTGACCTCAGATCACCAAGCTTGGCAGCAAGTGCCCATTACTTCCAAACTGTCTTCTCACTATCCCTGTTGATCTAATATCTATTCTCTGGGGACTCATCTGTGGCAAAGGTATACACAGAGAAGGTACTAACAGGGCCATTCTAATCACAGTGACTTCAATTCTGTTTTCACAAGTGACCCTTAGTCCCTTAGGACACTTCTAAGTGGTTGAATTTCTTTAGAAATATAAACTCCCGAGTGAAAAAAAAAATCATGAAGAGATATAGAAGTCTAGAAACTACCCTAGGGCTACAAAACTTTGATTTATAATTTAAAGAACAATAAAACATAAAAGGCATTCTCATTGCACTCTGAAATGAGAAAGAAGTTTTATTTAAGATACAGCCTTAATAAACAAACAGATATTATATCAAGAAAATGGTTTTTTCTAATTGTTCTCCTTTGCATTAAGGTTTTAAAAAATGATACATTAAATAGTGTTTGTACCAGCACCTGTATATGGCCTTAGCTTCCTCTCCAGGATTATAGAGCTTTAAAAGTGAAATGTTTTTAAGACCTTTATTTTCTGCAAAAAGCAGGGATTGATGTAGCTGGGAGTTGAATAGAAAGGACAAAATTGGTTTGGCTGTAGTCATAGGCTGGTACTTCACTGTCTGGCTCCCATAAGAAGTGATTCTTGTGTGACGCAGATAGGAAAGGCTGGATCGTTCATCATATTGTAGCTCTTATTTTGAGATATGGCAGCTCAAAAAAAACCCCCAAAACACTTAATAAAAATAACATGAATAGGTTATTAAAAACCAAATTTGCACCTTAAATAGTTAAGTTGATATATAGCAAATATACATATTTCCTTTTACACAGCATGTTGTTCATTATCAATATTCACAGAATTATAATTACTTTTATAACATTCAGTGAAATGCATTTCAGAGATTGCAGATCTGGATCCAGTGCAATAATTAAAAATGGAGATGAAAGTTTCAGAATTCAAACCTACTGTCTATGGACCTGCCATGGTTTGTAGATACTCAGTAAGATACGTACTGTCTGCATGCGTTCACATCCACATTCATACATACATGAAGCAATATAAAAATGTCCCGTCTCTACCATGGGTGTTGAGTTTGCTCTGGCATGGGAGAGACTCAGAGTGACTTGTTACCATTTTCTGGAGTCGAGTTGGCTAAGAGCACAATTAGAACCACTGCAATGACGAACAGGACAAGCAGCAGAACAATGAGAACGAGCTCCAGCTTGCTGAACTTCTTAAACCTTCGTCCCGCCATCTGAAAAAGACAGAAAGCAGTGTCAGAATTAAAACACATTTCATTGGAGCTAGTACATTTGTAATGCCAGAGCTCAACTGTGCGCAAAACCTTCCACCTGAATTTTCAAAAATAACCAGTTAATGCCATTTTCATTTTATCTTTATGCCTATTTAGTTGCTGATCTGTTCCTGCATTGTTAGGAGACAAATCTCAAATTTCCTACATCTTATTTTGAAAATATTAAAATTTATTTTCAAAATGCAAGAAACTTTACAAAACAACCAGCAAAAACACTATCATGGGGCTGGTGAGATGGCTCAGCGGGTAAGAGCACCCGACTGCTCTTCCGAAGGTGATAAGTTCAAATCCCAGCATCCACATGGTGGCTCACAACCATCCGTAACGAGATCTGGCGCCCTCTTCTGGAGTGTCTGAAGACAGCTACAGTGTACTTACATATAATAAATAAAATAAATCTTTAAAAAAAAAAAAAAGGCTTATTCTATAGTCACTGCACATAGCCCGGATGTCATTAACTACATTCTCACCATGTTAGCCTCTTTCTCTTACATTTAAGATTAGTTAAAAGGATCCAAGCTTTCTTAGATGTATTTTGATGGTTTGAGCAGGAAAGGAGTATAGATGGTAGGGTATCTTCATCAGGAAACATGAAAATCTTGTTTTCTTTCTTGTGGTATAGCAGCCATTGGCATTTCCCAGATTTATTATCCCATTTGGAATTATGAAATAGCAGTATTGTGATCCTTTCATTGTTAGAGGAAGTACTTCTATAGACAAAAATCATGCCTTATCTACTGTTCAGTTCATAGGCGTGCAGTTCCCAGATGGAATTCAATGTTTAACCCCTTTGTTTGCTACTTGTCAAAATGCTGGTTTTTATGGTATCTTTCAAAGGAGAATGAATTTAATCTGCTTCTAATCATGTTCATAAATTGGTGCGTTAAGCACATTTAACTCCTACTAACCCATTAATAACATTAATTCTCATGTCTTCCTATCTTTGCTTAGAGGGAATGTCCTCAACTGGCCAAACCCCTAAGAACATTTGTAGCATTCTTCCTTTCTGGCACAATATGATATCCCTGGTTCCTCCTACACTTTCCATGCCTGGCCTGTAATTGTATATCTGCAAGGATTCTGTTCTTTCTAATGGGTGTAATATTTAGTAACAATACTGGAGATGAGAGTTAATGAAATACAAACTTAAGAATGTAGGATTTCAGAGCTTCATGCATCAGCTTAAGTAGTGGTCACTTTCTAAGTGACACCTTTCTATGGTGGACCCCCAAGGAGTCCTTTAGGTATACTATTTTATTTTAGATTTGTTTTATTTTGTATGTATAACTGTTTTTGCTTGCATGCATGCATGTAAATGTACCACATTTGTTCCTGGTACCTATCAAAGTCAGAAGAGGGTTGTAGCTGCAAATCCCCTGGAACTGGAGTTACGGATAATTGTATGTAAGCCACCATGTGGGTGCTAAGAGTCTAACCCAGATGTTTCGCAAGAGCAATAACTGCTTTTAATTGCTGAGTCATCTCCCCAGCCCCCAGGAATTGTTATGTTAAAATTACAGAAATTCTGCATTTCCTTTTTGTTATGATTTGATTGTACATATATCTTTCCCATGATGCAACCTAGCTCTCAGTGTTGTGGTAGTAAGAGATGGTATCCTTGGGGAAGCAGTGATGCACACTGTGAACTTCTGTTCTTCTCAGCGTGCTCTAATGTAACCTCCTTATCTTCTAACTGTTTTATCACCCTGTTATCTGAAACACATACACACACAGTAAAGAAGGCCCAGGTGTATCAATAGCTCACTCAAGGCTATCTTCCTCCCCACCTCACCCACTACTTTTCAGGCTGCCTTATAAACTATGCACTTTCTATTCAAAGAGAATATGTGCTAACTTCCCTCCTCCGGCCTTGATATATAACTCTGATATTTAGTTCCTATATCTTCATTCTGTCATCTATCAGTGTGTATTCATATACCCTCTCCTCAGTCAGAAGCATTCCATAACTCTCTGCCCAGAGATTAGATGAGTTGCTTCTCATATACCAGTAAGAGAACACAGTGAGTATAATTGACTCTTACTATACAAAAGGAAGTAAAGCTGAAGGACCTTCTTCCTGGACGACCTTGTGTTTTTCTAGATTAAAGTACCTAACTCTAGTGTTCCTGGCTATTATCCACAGTACCTCATATTAGCACACACTTTATAAGAAATACCTCAATAGTTGTCTTTCTTGAAAAATTCCACAGAGGTTAATAATATTTCATAGTTACTATAATTAAATTAACTAATAAGACAAAAAATGATCCTATGTTCACTGTAGGACAAGAGCTATTAGAATGACATTCCAAGTAGCCATGGCCTTTTCTCTTTGGTGACTACTTACAGCTGCGATGTGGGAAGTTGTCTTTTATGCTAGTATTTTAAATACTATGTTACATGCTGTGTAACAACATCTCCACAGCTGTATACACCAAAAACTCCATGGTATCTTGGCAAAATTTTAAAGTTAGACTCATAACCCAGGAGTTCCATTTGTGACAATTCATCCTATCAGTGCAATTGTGTATTTGAGAAGCAATGTATACAGCGATGGTTTTTTTTCATCATGAGAATAATATACTGTCCACAAGGATGCCTCTGGGTGCGTGAAACAGTAAGAAACAAAATACTAATTTGATGACCCAAGGACATGCAGTTGGCTTCTGGAAGAAGAGATTATTTCATTTGGAAATAACTGGTAGCTAAGTTCATGCACCCAGGAAAGAAAACAGAGGCGATGGCCCAGTGTTCTCTAAGATCTTGCTGTGGCAGGAAGTAATGCTGGCACTACAAATTCTGTAACCCTACTGCCTCATCCCAGGTACTGTAAATTCTGTAATACTTCCCCATCTCCTCAGCCTATGAACACTGACTTACAGAAAATAATACTTTTGTCTACAAAGAAATAGAGACCCTAGTTTCTACTCAATTTTGACTTTCAGAGAATGAGAAGCAACACTCTATTGGGAAAGACCATCTAACGCTGGGATTTTCCTACCCTTTCCCTAACCCTAAGCCTACCCACCCCTACAGGACGAAGGCTTGAAACAAAGAAGTCTACTCTGCTTTCAAGCTTGCCCTTGTAGGCAGTTCCTTCTACCAACCCCTATTCCTGTCCCCAGGTTTTGATTTGTGTGTGGGTTTCCGTTTTGGGTTTTGTGTCTTTTGACACTAAGCAAAAGATGACCTTTAGATTCTGGTAACAACAGCTCAGATTGAATGAACAAGAAGTTCATGTGACCATTTGTACAATGTGGTGGTACTGACCCTTTCTTCCATACACTGGCTTCTTCAACTTACCTGTGCACTGATTATTCTGATTTCTCTCTCTCTCTCTCTCTCTCTCTCTCTCTCTCTCTCTCTCTCTCTCTGTGTGTGTGTGTGTGTGTGTGTGTGTGTGTGTGTGTGTGTGTGTGTGTTAGCTTAAAGTAGCCATAAAGTAACCCTGCTGTAAATTGGAAAGACAGAAGCATTCGGTGATTTTAATTGTCAGCCTCTTTAATGAGAAGGCAACTGGAGAGCCTGCCTGTCACATGTGAGGCCTGGGTTCCATCACCAGAACCACAAGTTTTAAAACTGTGTTTAAGAATTTTAAAAAAGGACTGGGAAATGAAAAAAAAAAGGTTTTAACAGTTGCTGCTTGGCAATCTGTCATTGTTCACTGAATATTCTTTTTGTTAAGCCAGCATATAATTGAAATCTTAATGCTAATGATAATTATAGTTGACAATGATCCAGCTAATGTATTAAGAACTCTCCATAATTCTCATACAAGTAGGATGAAAATTAGGCTTCATCAGATCACAGTCCCGCAGGGACCCGAACGCTGCCCGTTGGGCTTCACAGCCAAGGTTTCTGTCTCACTCTGCAGTCTATGCTGCTGGCCCGCAGCACACAGGGCACAACAGCTTATGCTTTGTGGGTGACTGTAGTTTTATCATGTATCCTCTGTCTCATTAGCCAGGCCTAAATGGCAGATCATAGCTGCCTACACACATCATACATGCATGATTTTCTTTAGTTCTCATAATTGTTGTCCAGTAGGAATTATTTTCTCCAATTCACAAATAAGTCAACTGAGATTTATAGAACTTGGTAATCCAAAGCTAATCTCTGTAACAAAGCTCAGAGCCAAGTGTCAACAGACAACCAGAAGCCAATACCTACTATGAGCCACACAGGCAGAAAAACGTGTATAGCCATGAAAAATAAGTGTTTTTAAATTAAGACACAAGATACATGAGATAAGCGTCTATGAAAAGACAACAAAAAGGCTTACAAAAGGAAACAAGTTTTCTGTCATTTTTGTCTCCACAATAGCTGAGACATTTGTATAAGCACCTATAAATATTGAATTACCTTGAGTTTAGGGACTACAGCATATTCTCTATGACTTAAGAGAGAAAGGCTACCAATGTCCATTGTGGCTCTGATTTATTCATCGTAAGTTTATCAAAGCCATGGTTTTAAATGGGGAAGAGAAGCATGCTTGCAGCTTGTTTGTTTGTTTGCCACACTTATTAAGCCCCTACTGTATGTAAGCATCCTTCCAGGAGCTGGTTATGCTCAGTGAACAAAACATCAAAATCCCAGCCATGGCGGGACCTACATCCTTGTGAATAGAAAAGCAAGACAACATACAAAAAATAAAAAAAATAAAATAAAATAAAAAATAAAACGTAAAGCAGATTGTACTAAAAAGGTCTATGGGAAGGCAAGCAGGAGAGAGAATGGGGGAACACAAGGGAAGAGATGTGATGTAATGAAAGAGTCAGTCAGGGAAAACCTAACAGAAATGATAAGAATTATTACTGCAATATGCATAATGAACTCATTAAAGGACTTTGGAGAAGAGGATCTTGCCCTTCAAGTACCTTTACAAATCCATGGACTCAATCATACTAAAGGGTGATAAATTGTATACAAACAACTATGCTTAATTGATATCATTATTCTCTGGTGATATGGGTCAAAAATTACAATAGTTTTATATGTATGTACTGGATTGGAAAAGTTAGGTGAACGACTGACATATGGTTAGAAATAAAATAGTGATGAAATAGTAATTTATATATGAAGGGAATATGCTGGAATCAACCATGTATTACTTGATTAAAATGAGATGCATCTGTGTGAAAAAACAAAAGAATTATTACTGCACATAAACCGTGTCGATCCAATAAGTTTTCCATTTGAATAGATAGTTGTTACCTCTCATTTCATGTGCATCATTGTAGCTGTTTGGGCAAATAAATGAGTAAATGACATGAGGGTCAAATTATTAAAATGGCCTTGTTGGTTAAGGTGACAAAGTTGAATAACTCTCTTCTTCTCTGAAAGAAAGCCAGTGTCAGATCCAAGCTGTTCTTTTAAAACTCATGTGATAACAGATAAGAAGTCTAGCCAGGCAGTGGTGGCACACGCCTTTAATCCCAGCACTTGGGAGGCAGAGGCAGGCAGATTTCTGAGTTTGAGGCCAGCCTGGTCTACAAAGTGAGTTCCAGGACAGCCAGGGCTACACAGAGAAACCCTGTCTCGAAAAAAAAAAAAAGAAGAGAAAAGAAAAGAAAAGAAAGAAAAGAAAAGAAGAGAAAAGAAATCTAGTAAAAAGCTTTATAGAGAGAACTAGAAAGAGTTGCTTAGAAAGCTCCAACAAACGTGCTTATTTCACAGAGGTGTTCAGCAATATGTAGCAAGTTTTCCTGCGATCTCCTGGCTACTTGAGAATAGAAAGAGAAAAATTAGCTAAGTGAAGAAATCTAAATCTACTGGAGTGTGTGACCTCAGGGGGGCGGGTAGAACACTTAACACACGACCTCAGTTTTTCAGCATTCTTTGAGGAGGCTGTATCCTTCTATGATTTCAAGCCAGCATACACAAGGCTTTCTCTTCCTTCTCACCTCCACCATTATGGTCTGAACCAAGTTTACTTGGAAATTACTTCTTCTAGGTCCCTCTCATTCTTAGTGCTCCATGATTATAAACACTCTGTGATGTAACTCAAGAGTTCATTAAAACTCCATCCAGTGTGAGGAAGTGACTGTTTAAAGCCTGGGGTATCAGTTTGAGTGAAATGGTGATGGGCTTTCTTGAATTCAGGGCATTTGAGAAAACGTCATTCCACTTCTTTCAGGCACCTTTCCCAGAACAGCAGATCAAGAACCATTCCCTGTAGCACCCAAGGTCCTTACTTCCCATAAGTCCTCTCTGTCCTGTTCTGTGATGCTAGAACAACAGTTAGAGATCAGGAGTTCCCCGAGCACTCTGGACCCACTGTTCCCACTAGCACAGGGAACACCCTGGCAGCTTTTCCAGTGAAAACATGGAGTTAGTCTCTTCCTTTTCCCAGTAGTAACAGCTTCTGCCTTCTGTGGCCAATCAGAAAAGACATGCCCACTGTCTAGATAGGCATTAGCAACTTAGTAACTATTAACTGTCACCAGGAAGAAGCCAGTAACAATCCCATGCCTTCTCCTCTTGCCCTGGGCACTTTCATTCTGTGTCGAATAGAGCTGCCAGCCTAAATATACATGATTCACTTTGTGACTTCCCTATAATTCCACCTGAGGTCTCTCCTCACCCCTACCTCACATACTCCTCTGGATATCACTATACAGGTAGTCACATCTCCTTGACCTCTTCACTAAAACAATTTTGTATATGATCATTAAAGCCACCACACCCATACTCGGTAGCACCTCCCTTGTCCTGCCTATCACAGAAACTCTAATTACCATGCCTTGGCCACCACTCCATATCCTTTCAGAAATGACTGGCCCACCAAGCTGCACACTCACCCCCATTCGTCCTCCTTTTCTTCATCTCTCCTAAGTTGTTCGAAGAATCTGAATTTCTGTCTGCTATCTCACTCCAGATACTATTCTTCACACTTCAACACCATCATACACAAGTACATAGATTTATCTATAATCAGGCTTACAGATCCTGCATGGATCCAGAGGAATGCATCCATAAACACACGTGAAACACAGGCTTACCCCAGGGGGGGGGGGGGAATGAGTGAGTTAAATTTTAAGAGCGTGCTTGCATAATTTGGGTGGTTGTTGGATTTGTCCAAAGTATCAAAGGCCCCTTGACCAAAGAAGGTTGGCACAAATTCATGCCAACCTGTACACACACACTTGCACACAAGTCTGAAGCCATGAAGAAATATGCCGTTCATAGACAAACCTCATTGTCTGCTGCAGCTGCTCCCAGTGGCTCTGAAGAATGGCCTAGCAATAAAGGCTGAGGAGAGCAATGCACAGAAAGCAATCCAAGGGCTGGTGACTGCTTTCTGGCCAATCAGGAAAATGTAAATGACCTTTGAATGCAAATCACAGGCAAGCTTTCATTTCCAAGACCAGGACTGTTGGTTAATTAGTGATCAGTCTTCCTCTACCTGTGGGTGAAACCTCTTTCTAGGGGGAGAGGGGAGGTGTCAAATTATCTTTTCATAGAGATCACAAAAGAACTTCAGAAAACATAGGTATTTATATTATGATTCATAACAGTAGCAAAAAAAATAATTTTATGATTGGATGTCTTCACAACATGAGGAACTGTATTTAAAAATTGCAGCATTAGGAAGGTTGAGAACCACTGCTCTTTAGAGAACATCTCTAAGACCTTAGGGCAAGAAGTCAAGGCCATGACCCATTTTTGCCTCCTTTGTGAGTTTATTTAGCCCTCAGAACCTTTAAGGCATTTGTTAAAATAACAGAGTTAACTAAATTTGTAGACAGTAAAAGAGAAAGAAAAATAACTGGTCTGGAATCTTAGAATAACTGGTTTCTCTCAGAGACTATCAACTTCTCAAGAAGTCATTGGCAATAATAACTCACTGGTCTGCTCATTTGTGATAGAAGAAAATTGTCTTGAAAATGTTATCAAAGTAGTTTGATCTTAAGACCATGAAAATATTCTTAAGATTGTTTTTTGCTATGGAGATCCTTTGGCAACCTTATATCTGGATATGCTTAGAGCTGTTTTAAAATGTATATGTAAAATATACAAAAGGTCTACAAAGAAAAAATATAATGAATTTTAATTGCAATAACAATTTTAATTAATGATATTTTGAGTGATGGTAAAACAATAGGCATAATTATTATTGGTATTTGAAATAAGTATTAAGTATTAACAATCTCTCAATATTATCTTAACCATATGAAGTAATATAACCTCTTGGAGCAAAGTCACAAGTACTGCTTAATATTACTGTGGTTTGCAGCCAGCGTTTGTACTGAAAAGAAATGCTAAATCTCAGTTAGGAATTTAAAAAGAGTATGTAATTATTTCCCCCTTCCAAGTTCATAGGTGCAGAAGTCTCCTTTATTACTGGGTATGTTTTCTCTATGCAGGGCAGAGTCCTCCCCAATGACTGCCTCACATGTAATTCATAAACCTGGGATACCAGTTCTCGAAGAAGTAAGAGCAGAATCAAAGATGTGTAGGAAAGCTTTTATGAAAATATATCTGAGTAATTTGATGTCTATTCACCTTAATAATTTTTCAGTGTGGATTGTATTTTTAACCTTGTTTTTTATTTTGTTCTCTAGTAATTTAGGGATTTTTATAATTCATTTTTATTGGATATTTTATTTATTTACATTTCAAATGTTATCCTCTTTCCCTATTTACACCCCCCCCCAGAATCCCCCTATCAAATTCCACCTCCTCCTGCTTCTATGAGGGTGTATACCCACCCACCCACTCCTACCTCCCTACCCTCACATTCTCCTACACTAGGACATTGAGCCTTCACAGGTCCAATGGCCTCTTCTCCCATTGACGCCTGACAAGGCCATTCTCTGTTACATATACAGCTGGAGCCATGGATCCCTCCATGTGCACTTCTTGGTTGGTGGTTCAATCCCTGGGATCTCTGGTTGGTTGATATTGTTGTTCTTCTTATGGGTTGCAAACCCCTTCAGCTCCTTCAATCCTCTCTCTAACTCCTCCACTGGGGACCCTGTGATCAGTTCAATGGTTGACTGTGAGCATCCACCTCTGTTTATATCAGGCTCTGGCAGAGCCTCTCAGGAAATAACTATATTAGGCTCCTATCAGCATGCACTTCTTGGCATCCACAATAGTGTCTGGGTTTGATGACTGTATATGGGATGGATCCCCAGGTGGGACAGTCTCTGAACGGCCTTTCCTTCCGTCTCTGCTCCACGCTTTGTCTCTGTATTTGCTCCCGTGAGTATTTTGTTACTCTTTCTAAGAAGGACCAAAGGAACCACACTTTGTTCTTCCTTCTTCTTGAGGTTCATGTGGTCTGTGAATTATATCTTGGGTATTCTGAGCTTTTAGGCTAATATCCACTTATCAGTGAGTACATATCATGTGTGTTCTTTTGTGATTTGGTTAACTATCTCACTCTATGACACATTGAAAATTTTAAAGTTTAAATCTTTTTTTTTTTTTTACTAAGCACCATTTTAAAGGCCCTGCTTAATCACCCCTTACACTGTTCTGCTTGGGTGGACCACTAGGGTCAAGAAATATTGAGACAAAAAATCATAATTATGAACTATATCAACAACCCAAACAAATGTTACCATCTCTCATCCTGGTCACATCATAAAAGCCTGGAACAATCAAAATGGAATCATTTTTATCTTTTTTATAAACTCAGTTCCTTATCCTTCAGTTTCTCATATCACCATTTATTGTGAAAATCTTGTCAGGAATCATCCTTCAACAGAGAACCAACGGACCAATAGCTAATGAGCCTTCTATTCCAAAGACTTCAGGAAATAGAGCTTTATAAACACAAAGAGTGTAGACTATGATGCCTTTGACTGACTATTGGCCATTCTCATCCCTGGAGAGTGTAGTCTACACAGCTGTCTCCCTAAGCATCATCCTCACACTGGGAGTGCTTTATTCCACAATGGTCCCTTCAGCCATTGTCACGGTCATTCTTCAAGAGTACCTTATGTACCTGTGTAACTTACTTTATGTACCTGTATAACATACACTATGCTCTGAGTGTCCCATATGAATTCATTTCACATAGAACACAATTATGGAAGAGTGGAATGGGGGCCAGAATAATATCCCAGTAACATTATACAAATACAGGCCCTCCTATTATAGATGAGGAAACCAAGGCCCAGGAATGTTGTGAGGTTTGTTTTGCTGCTTATTGAAACAGCAGCAAAGGTCCAGATCTGAGTTCAAAGCCCAGGACTGCTTGCTAAGTTAGGAGCTTAGATAAATCTGTTTTTTTAACTTAAATGGTGATAAAAAGTGGTACATAGCCAAAACTTATAAAATAAAACAACGCAGGTAGAAGTTGATGTTACAATTTTTGTGAGACTGATGCTCTGCCGAGATGTGAGCTTCCTCTTTGACTGTGTCAACCCCTCTGTCAAACATAACTCATGATTCTGAACACAGCAAGAAAAAGATGGAACATCTATTTCACACTAGGCTTATACTTAATATTGGCATGTGTGACTTTTTCTGATTATAGTAATAGTAAGATTTAGAAAATTCTGCTCCAAGCCCTTGATTTAAAAGACAACTCAGGCAGGTCCAAGGAGCAAGTACTAAGACGTTTTGAGTCTTTTTCTGCTGAGTGACATAGCCTTGGCCTTAGTGATATCATGAAAACATGGCTCATCAAGAGCTATGAAGATCTTTAAATGTAAGGAATATGTAACAGGATAGGACAGTTCTCTACCACTTTGGCCAACACTCTTTGAGTGGTTCTCAGATTCCCACATCTAAATCAAGCATTGGCCCCTTGGCTATTCTCCACTTGCAGTGACAGAAACTATTGTGATGACCCACTTCTCTTCACAATGCAATTCAGTATGTAGCTTTTGTATACTGTAAATGAGGCACCATCAGAATTCAACACTGATAGATGGATCCCTATAGCCCGTATTATACTAAATGGCTCAAATATTTTCTCCATTTCTTCCTCATACTATAAAGTGGGTACTCTTATCCCTCAAGATGAGAAACATGAAGCATCTACAAAAACTTGCCCAACCATGTAACACATCAAACGTTCTAGTATTTAATTCAAAATATGACCTCTCTGTCTCCCATGGCTCCCAGTAGTGCAAATGTATCTGGATGAGGAACCCTGGAAGATGTGCAAAGTATGTCAATTGGCAAAATGCTAAAGACAATGAGAAAGAAGCGAGAGGGTTCATGTGACCATTTAACATAATCATATGTCATAGCAAGCACATATTCTTGTTGCTTTTCTCATATCTCCTTTTCCACAAGGATTTCCTTCAGTGCATAGCAGACTCCTGGGTACCCATTGAGACTCTTTTGAGTGAGTTTCTTACACCTCGCCATCACAGACAAAGCCCTAAGAGGGCTTAATCTGGTAAAGAGCCCGGAGAGCCAGAAATGCCCATTCTGTATTCTTTCTCCTCCTTGCAGTCTCTTGTGTGTTCTCCTTTCCTAGATAAAGCCGGTTTATATAAACACTCTTCTCACCAGTATAGAGTCTACCAGCTATGGGCTGAGGGTGACTGACATACATCTGAAGCCATTCCTTCAGTCTGAAGCTGTGGAGTACAGCATTTAAATAAAAGCAAATAATTTTTTGAAGAGTAATTCAGTGTTACATTACTAAATGACTGTTTAGAAGTCTCCAGGTGGGATGTTTTGTCATAAAAAATCATGGGATTTGAAATGAAATGAGCCTGTGCAAATGGCCTATGTACTCTCTGCATATCTCAGTCAGTCACTGTGAGTTTCTGAAACTCAATTTTCTCACCTATAAATTATGGGTTATAATATAAACACAAATTTTTAACCAAACTTCAGATAATTAGTAGCTGATACGGAATATCAATTTCCCATCCCTCTTATACTATTAGTATTATTTATTGTTGTTGTTGTTGTTGTTAAGTAAAATATCACTAAGGAGTGTCTAAGCTGAGGTTCTGTTAAGAACTGTTTTTCTCCAGTCTTCCTGTGGTGCACACCTATAATTCCAGTACTCAGGAAGAAGAGGCAAGAGATCACAAGCCTGTGGCCAGCCAAGGATATATAGTGAAACCTTGTCTCATGAAACCAATAAGTAAGGGATCTATCTCAGTGATGGAGTGAATGTCATGTGCATGGCCCTGGGTTCCAATCTCCTAAAAACCACTCAACACAGAGAGCTGTTTTTCCAATTTGTTAGCCTCCAAATATCCCCCATTAACCTGAGCGTAAAAGAGGAGGGGGACCTTTCCCCTCACTGAAAACTGGAATAGATTCATGGATGAGAATCATTATATCACAGACTAAGCTAATTCTACAGGATAGTGGAAGAAATCAAAAGCCAGATACCATACCCATACCACCCCTGCCACATACACACACACACACACACACACACACACACACACACACACACACGTGCTCAAACCAACTCCATCTTCCCTCTACCTCTGAAACAACTTCCTCCACGCACTGGTCACTGTTTCTCTTTATTAAGGCTGAGATCTTTCCCTACCTTTGTTCCTCATGGAAGCCGAGACAGTCCCATCACAGGCCACCTGGACGAGGAGAAAAGGAATTAAAGTGAGAAGCAGTCTTCTCTGCCCAGAAATGTTAGAGGAAGGTGAGGATATAAACAACACACAGAGAGGGTTGCAGAATTTCCTCGTGTTGTGAAATGCCTACTGTTCCACCATTTTATACTGCCTTTGTCATTCCCCACCCCTGGGCACAGATAAGAGCATGTGCACGCAGGAATCAAGGAGAGGGGCATTACAATAATACTTTAACCAATACTCACGTGTTCATAATAAAATTCTGCATCTGTACACGACACCTTGCAGCTTTCAGGACATTTAATCTGCACCATCTATTAGATAACAACAGACCCATGGGAGAAGGCAAGTCTTTTAAACCCTATCAATAAATGAGGAAAGAGGAAAAGGCATCTACTAAAGGTCACTGGATGCCACACCCGCTGCCCTGATTTTAACCTTTTAATCCAAGACTCATAAAGTCTACAGTCAGTAAATCTAGAAAAGTACCTTTCAGATTAAAAGTTTGTCTTTGTATTCAACAAATTTAACATTCATTTGTTACCAGGTCTCCAGAATATAAACCCGAGATTTCTACCAGTTATCAGATTCTACTGTCAGTTTCCAGAGATGGCTTCCTCCCTCCAACTCAGATCTTATATGAAAACTCCTATAATTTTCTCTGTGGCTTCTTCACCCTACTGAGATGTACACACTCCCAGCCCCGAACAGTCCACTCCTGCAAGGGCAGCTCAACATAACCCTAACCTTATGATCACAACCCAAACAACCAGCACTAAACAGATAATTCAAACTTCCTAAGCGGATTCTCCACCCAGACATTTGGATTGGAGATATGAAATATGCATGGTCTTGCTGGGCAGTAGGTCTGTGGATCCTGTCACACTGCTGGGAAACAGAACATAAAGAGTTTAACTAAATACATGTTTGTCCCAAGGAAAAGTGAAAAGATAAACAAGGAACAGCAGGAATAAGACAATTCAAACATCTGCTGTGGCTTGGATATCGTTTGTCCAGTAAGGGACACTATTGTGCTCTGAAAGGAAGCCATGGGACCTGTAAGAAGCGGAGCCTAGGGAGTGGGCCACTGAGCATCTTGCCTTTGCGAAGAAATAGTGCACATCTCACAGGAGTCTGGTTAGTTCTGGTGACAGTTAGTACAGAAGTCTAGCTGCCCCTTCCTTGGGTTTTGGCTTTCTGTCACACAGAGTAATTTCTTCTTCCTGTAAAAGCTCCTGCTATCTGCCATGATGTAATAGAGCCAACCCAGCCCCCAACTCCCAGCCAGGTCCAGCAGCATACTGCTTAGACTTCAAGCCCTCAAAACTGTGAGCTAAATAGACCTAGTTTTAAAAATAATAATAATAATAACTTTCCTCAGTATTTAATTTACCAACTGAAAACAGACTAGTATAAAATCCAAAAGCAGAGAGAAGTGGCAGTGATTTTCTAATTTCTGTGAAGTTGATGTATAACCTTCATGTTACTCTTCTGATTCTTCAAACAAACATTACTTTACTGTGCTATCATTCTCATTGTTCACAGTGGGAATACGTGTGTTTCTGTTGCTGTTTCTGAATATCACCAAGCCATGTAAATAAAAGGTCCCTGCTAGTCCTCCTCTGATAGGCTCAAGTGGTCTTCTTTCACCCAGTACAAACCAATATCTCTGCTAAAACTTTATCACTCCAGTTTATCCTGTGAACCACACATCTCCACCTGCTTGTGTTTTTCTGGATATTATAATCATCTGCAATTGCATAACCTCCAAATCCCCACCAAAACCTATGAATTATTTGGACTGTGTGTGTGTGTGTGTGTGTGTGTGTGTGTGTGTGTGTGTGTGTATTGTATATTTAAAGTAAAAGGCATATGTCCTGAGGGGTATATTATGGCATAGTGGGAAGTACCTAATACATTCTCATTTTGATTCAATTTTAAACTAAGAATGTTGAAGAAATATCAATCAACTTTGAATCACAAAAATATGGTAGTAAATATGACTGTAAATAATATGTATGATTTCCTCTAAATGGTCTTTGATAGTTATACTTCTCTCCATCCTCATACCATGGATGGACAGCTAATCCAATGTGAAGGTACACTAAGTTCACAAATAGTGTTAAACAGCCATGTGTGGAATCTGCCTCTGCCGTTGTGTCGTCTTCTCTGACCCAGCCGCCTTTCCTAGAGTGCTTCTCTCTCCCACACTTCTCTCTGGGACCCACCACAGCCACACTGTTTCCTGCTTTAACTCCATATCAGTTAGACAAAGACCTCTCAAAGGATGAGTGTAACCGTGTTCCCTGACCTTTTACCTTACAATCTGTGAGAGACCTGGGCAGAGTTCATAACCACCCAAGGTAGTGTAGCTCTATTAGTTTTCATAAAACCTCCTCCTTTTAGTTCATGGTTGTGTGCCAAAGAGAAACTTGGAAAATGCCCAGCTTCTTTTAAAAGGAGTCCCTACCTGTGGGACAATGGACTGTGCTAGGAAATTTGGTAAGGTTGAGAGAGGGTTGGAAGCCCTGAGGCAGGAGCTTCACCTGCCTCTGACCAGACCCCTATCACGTGACCACACTCCCTACATAGGAATGTGACCTATGTTCACATAAATCAGAACAGAGTTCTCCATGCTAATGAGGTATCTAGAGGTCCTGAAGGTTTAGACAATAAGCTTCCCTTTCTGGACATTCCTTCCTGCAAGAAGTATTTAATCTCTGTTCCACCCTAAGGAGGTACTTTGCACCCATTTTCCATGATGAACAGTCAATAAATGGAGAGCATGGAGAAAGCCTTCCTCTATGGATCCATAGCCTAAGTCTCCCTCAGAAGGCCCTCTATGCTCTCAGACAGCCACCACTGTGGAACTAAGCCAGAGTTCCCCATCCTCCCTACACCTGGCCCTGGGCTCATCCTCAGCCCATGGACCTCCTCTATTCTTGGCTCTTCTGTGACTTCCAGTAGTATCTGGATTTCTAGGAGTCTGAGAAGCCCTGACCCAGCCTCATTGCAGGCCCCTGGACCCCTGACCCTCCCCATTCTTGATGCTTCTGCATGGTTTCAAGTAGCAACTAGATGCCCAGAGAGTCAGGGCACCCCAGCTTCTGCCTCTTACATCTTATGTTACCCCACCCCCTGAGCAGTGTATTGGTGCTTCCTTCGAACCCAGCACTCTCATGTGGCACAAGGTAAATGTAGTTTGGCATATCTGTGGATTTTGTCTGCCCAGCGGGGAGTTTCCTCATCACAGCAGCTGGGCAAAATGTGGAACCACATCTCCCCACAGCCCTTGCCAAGGAAAGTGAGTTTATTTATGACCCTAATCATAAGGTTTCATGTTGGTATCACTACTGGCTGCATAGCACCTAATCCAAGGACACACAACTGAAGTCTGTACTATGTGACAACTACACCATCTCCATGCTATCTGCACATAAGACCTTGAGAAATTTGGAAGAAGGATTAATTAGTAATTGGGGGTTAAAGGACCGAGTAAAAGAAATAAGAGCTAGGTGAGAGAGAATTCTTAACTTCACAGCATACTAGTATGGCTCTGTCCATATCCCTTGACAGCTTTGTGTAATGCTTTAAAATGGAAGAACTAAAGGCATCTTTCATTTCTACTCATGTTCCTCCTTTTTTATGACTCATTGTGACAGGCAAACTTAGGAATCAAATTTACCTCCTCATTCCACTTCCTGGTTCCACATGTTGTAATAGTCAGCTACATTTCAGACACATCTTAAACACAAGGTACCTCTTGTTTCTTTCTACAAATATTTGAGCAATAGTTCTTCTCTGTCTCTCCTACTCTTCTTCTCTCCATCCTTCTTTCCCCTCTGAATGTTTGAGTTCCAAGGGCTAGATTTCATATCAGATTATTTAGCATTAGCATTCATCTTCCAGTAATGGTGACTCAAACATCATGGCTCAAAGACAGGGACTTTTCAGGTATCATACAATGAAGAGCCTGGAAGACAGCAGTTGCTGATCTGCATTCAGTTGCTCTGGGATCTGAGGAATCTACGGTTTCAGGGTGAGTGTTTGACATTTGTCTTTCCGCTCATGGGTGTCTCCAATCATAGCAGCCAAGTTTCCATACAAAAAGAAAGATGTCAGGACTTTCTAAGAAGTCTCGCCTAATTATTCCTTGCATACAATCAGTTATTAGGTGGAAAAAAAAGAAATACATATCTTCTTTCTAGTTAAGAAAGTTCGTGAATCCAACAAACAAAAGGGCTGTCAGTAATGAAGCAGAGGGCTCCTATCGCATAGGCTCTTGGTACTACTCACCACACAGAAAGGCTATCCCATGTGTAGACCCTGCTTGGGCTAACCATGTGCTCCAAACTTAACTGCTGCAGACTACTGCCTCCATACTATGTCTGGTTAGACAAGAATAAAACTCACACTACATTCCCTTCACTGTTACATAAGAGCAATAATCCAGAGAGCTTTTAAGGACCCTGGGAACTCTAAATATTCAAAACCAATCAAGATCCTTCCATCTCTAACTGAATATCTATTGATCATCTATGTCTGAATTTCACTGTGCAGCTCTGACTGGCCTAGAACTCACGATGTAGACCAGGTTGACCTGCACAGAGATATGCCTGTATCTGCCTCTTGAGAGCTGGGATTAAAGACATGTACTGCCAAAGTGATTTGTGTAATTATATTTTTATTTGTGTATATGTATGACATGTATGCATGCCTGTATGAGTAAATGTAACATGTGAATGAAAGAGAACCGGCAAAGGCCAGAAACGGGCTTGGAGAGACAGGTGGTTGTGAGTCACTTGAAATGAGTGCTGGGAGACAAACTCAGTTCCTTTGGAGAACAAGTCATCTTAAAGACAAAAGGATCTCTCCAGCTCCATTGGATCTCATTTTTAAAGCATTCAAGTGAATGACAAATAATTCCTATGGCTAAGAGTACAACTTGGAGTCTTTGTTTTTAATAGCTGAGAAGTACTCCATTGTGTAAATGTACCATATTTTCTGTATCCATTCCTCTGTTGAAGGACATCCGGGTTCTTTCCAGCTTTTATAAATAAGGCTGCTATGAACATAGTGGAGCATGTATCCTTGTCAGGGACTCTTTTGGGTATATGCCAATGAGTGGTATAGCTGGTTCCTCTGGTAGTACTATGTCCAATTTTCTGAGGAACTGCCAGGGTGATTTCCAGAGTGGTTGTACCAGCTAGCAATCCCACCAACAATGGAGGAGTGTTCCTCTTTCTCCACATCCTTGCCAGCATCTGCTGTCACCTGAGTTTTTGATCTTAGCCATTCTGACTGGTGTGAGGTGGAATCTCAGGATTCTTTTGATTTGCATTTCTCTGATGACTCAAGATGTTGAATATTTCTTTAGGTGCTTCTTGGCCATTAAATATTCCTCAGTTGAGAATTCTTTGTTTAGCTCTGCACCCCATTTTAATAGTTATTTGGTTCTCTGGATTCTAACTTCTTGAGTTCTTTGTATATATTGGATATTAGCCCTCTATGGGATATAGGATTGGTAAAGATCTTTTCCCAATATGTTGGTTGCTGCTTTATCCTATTAACAGTGCCCTTTGCCTTACAGAAGCTTTGATATTTTATGAGGTCCATTTGTCAATTCTTAATTTTAGAGTATAAGCCACCAATGTTCTGTTCAGGAAAATTTCCTATGTCCATGTACTCATGTTCCTGTGCCTACTTCCTCTCCTATTAGTTTCAGTGTATCTGGTTTATGTGGAAGTCCTTGATACACTTGGACTTGAGTTTTATATGGGAGATAAGAATGGATCAATTTGCATTCTTCTACATGCTGACCTCAGTTAACCCAGCACTATTTGTTGAAAATGCTGTCTTTTTTCCACTGGATGGTTTTAGCTTCTTTGTCAAGATCAAGTAACCACAGTTGTGTGGGTTCATTTCTGGGTCTTCAATTCTATTCCATTGATCTACCTGCCTGTCTATGTACCAATATCATTCAGAAATACAGACTATTTCTCTGTAATATAGCTTGAGGTCAGGGATAGTGATTCCCCCAGAAGTTCTTTTATGATTGAGAATAGTTTTCACTATCCTGGGCTTTTTGCTATTCCAAATGAATTTGCAAATTGCTCTTTCTAATTCTATGAAGAATAAGCAAATGGATGGAACTAGAAAATATCATCCTGAGTGAGGTAACCCAATCACATGATATGCAGTCACTGACAAGTGGATATTAGCCCAAAAACTCAGAATATCCAAGATAAAATTCACAGACCACATGAAGCTCAAGAAGGAAGAACAAAATGTGGACACTTCAATTCTTCTTAGAAGGGCTAACAAAATACTCACAGGAGGAAATACAGAGACAAAGTGTGAAGCAGAGACTAAAGGAAAGGCTATCCAGAGACTGCCCCACCTGGGGATCCATCCCATATACAGACACCAAACTCAGACACTATTGTGGATGCCAAGAAATGCTTGCTGACAGGAGCCTGATATAACTGTCTCCTGAGAGTTTTTGCTAGAACCTGACAAATTCAGAGACAGATGCTCGCAGCCAACCATTGGTTGAGCATGGGGTGCCCAATGGAGAAGTTAGAAAAAGAACTGAAGGAACTGAAGGGGTTTGCAACCCATAAGAAGAACAGAGGTAGCAACCAATTAGACCCCGCCCCAGAGATCCCAGAAACTAAACCACTAGCCAGAGAACACATGGAGTGAACCATGGCTCCAGTCACATATGTAGCAGAGTATGGCCTTGTTAGTCATCAGTGGGAGGAGAGGCCTTTGGACCTGTGACGGCTTGATGCCCCCAGTGTAGGGGAATGCCAGAGCAGGGAGGCAGAAGTGGGTGGGTGGGTGTGGGAGCACCCTCATAGAAGAAGGGGGGATAGGATAGGGGGGTTGCAGAGGGGAAACCGGGAAAGGAGATAACATTTGAAATGTAAATAAATAAAATATCCAATAAAAAAAAGAAGAAGAACACAACATGGATCTTGAAGAAAGGTCCAGTATGCAAGCCATGTTCTAGTTCCTGCAGAGTGAGTGGTCTTTGCTGAGCTCCTGGTAAAATTCTTTTCCTCCTTATATCTTAGTGCTTTTCAAATGTAAGTGTGCAGTGTGCATCAGAATCTCCCAGATGGCTTGGTAAATGCAGGCTATGGGGCTGGACCTTTAGGTCCAATGTATGTTGAAGTCCTTGATGTACTTGGACTTGAGCTTTGTGCAAGGTGATTAATATGGAACAATTTGCAGACTTCTAAATGCAGACCACCAGTTAGACCAGCACCATTTGTTGAAGTTGCTTTCTTTCTAACACTGTATGGTTTTTGCTTCTTTGTTAAAGATCAAGTGTCCCTAGTGTGTGGGTTTATTTCTGGGTCATCAATTCCATTCCATTGATTAATCTGTTCTCTGTATAAACCAAATAACCCAATTTAAAACTGGGGTATAAAGCTAAATAAAGAATTCTCAGCTGAGAAATTTCAAATGGCTGAGAGGTACTAAAAAAAAAAAAATATTCTACATCCTTAGTCATCAGGAAAATGCAAATCAAAATGTCCCTGAGATTCCACATTACTCTGATCAAAATGGCTAAGTTAAAAACTCAAATGACAGCACATGCTGACAAGGATATGGAGAGCAGAAACACTCCTCCATTGCTGGTGGGATTGCAAACTGGTACAACCACTCTGGAAATCAATCTGGAGCTCCCTCAGAAAATTGGAAATCGTTCTACCTGAAATCCTAGCTATACCTCTCTTGGGCATATAGCCAAAAGATGCTCTGCCACACATACCACAAGGAGCACACTCCACTATGTTCATAGCAGCCTTGTTTGTAATAGCCAGTAGCTGGAAACAACCTGGATGTCCCTCAACAGAAGAATGGCTACAGAAAATGTGGTTCATTTACACAATGGAATATTATTCAGCCATTAAAAATGAGGACAACATGAATTCTGCAGGAAAATGGGTGTAGCTAGAAAGTATCATCCTGAGCAATGTAACCCAGACTCAAAAGGACATGCATGGTATGTAATAATGGCTAAGTCAACAACTCAAGTGACAGCATGTGCTGACAAGGATGTGGAGAACAAGAACACTCCTCCATTGCTGGTGGGATTACAAACTGGTACAACCACTCTGGAAATCAATCTGGAGCTTCCTCAGAAAATTGGAGCTAAGGGATAAGTGGATATTTGCTAAAAAGTACAGATGAAACTTACAGACCATATAAAGTTTAACAAGCAGTAAGGTCCAAATGAGGATGTTGCATTCCCACATAGAAGGAGGAACAAAATAATCACTGGAGGAAGAGAGAAAGGACCAGGATGGGAGAGGGGAGGAGGGAAGAGAAAGGGGGCAGAATCAGGTATGGGGGGAAACAGGAGAGAAGCCCAGAGAACCAGGAGCATGAATGAAAATATGCAGCTGTGGGGCTTGGGGGTGGGGAGAACCTCTAGAAACTCCCAGAGACCTGGGATATAAGAGGCTCCCAGGGCTCAGTGGGGATGTCAGTAGGAATGATCTTAGCCTGAATGCCCATCACGTGGAAGATGAAACCTGAAGAGACCACCTCCAATGGATAGACAGGGGTCCCAGTGGTGAGATGGGGGCCACCCACCCAACTTCAAATTTTTTGACCCAAATTTGTTCCTGTCTAAAGGAAATGCAGGGAGAAAATTGGAGCAGAGACTGAAGGAAAGGACATCCAGTGACCGGCCCAACTTGGGATCCATCCCATGAACAGGCACCAAACCCAGACACTATTGCTGATGCCATCTTGTGTTTGAAAACAGGAGCTTAGCATGGCTGTTCTCTTAGAGACTCTACAAGTACCTGCCTAAGACAGATGCAGATACTTCCTGCCAACCATTGGACTGAGGTTGGGAACCCCTATGGAAGAGTTAGGGGAAGGGTTGAAGGAGATGAAAGGAATGGGAACCCCATAGGAAGACCAAGAGTATTAACTAACACCAACACCTTAGAGCTCACAGAGACTAAGCCACCAACAAAAGAGCATGGGCGAGGTGCCTTCTAAATGGCTACACAAGCGGTAAGTTCCTAACCTATTTGTTAGTTCCTGACAGAAGTCTGAATTTAGCTATGGCGGCACTACACCCATTGTGTAAACAGAAGGATGACAGCTAAGAAGACGCAGGTCATCCAGAAGAGGTGATAAAAGAAGACCTCATCCCAGATCTGTCTGAAGGAAACCTACGGAGTTTTCCTTTCAGTATCTTATTTTACTAGTACCTATGCTGACCTTGTATGGAGACAAACATGTTGCTTCAGCAAGTCTAGTGAGATTCTCCTGCTTTTTTCCTTAGCCATAATAATGGTCTCTAGAAGAGATATGAACCTACCCAGATTCAGTTTTTCCAACTCTCCTGTGCATTGAATTGGGCTATCTCTCTCCATCCTCTACCTCCCTGAAGTTGTTTCCCAATAGCTTGCTTGCTGTCTCGACAGACAGTCTGCACCCAAGCCCCTCCAGATATATATATATATATATATATATATATATATATATATATATATATATATATATATATATATATAGAGAGAGAGAGAGAGAGAGAGAGAGAGAGCACGAGAGAGAGAGCGCAAAGGATGCTCCCAGACTTCCTCATTCTATCAAGACAGGGCATCCTTCTCAGTTAGAGAAGGAATAACAATACTGAATCCTAGCTTCTCTCGTTTGTGTTTGTGTTTGGTGACTTTGGCCAAGATATTTGATCATTTGACCTTTCTGAAGCCTTTGTTGTCTCATTAGCAAATTAGAAGTAGAATTTGCAAGGAAATTTGAAATTAAAGAAAATTGAATGTGCCATAATACATTAAGTGGAGTTTAAAGCTTCAGTTAGTTAAAATATAGGAACATATTATGACTGTATTAAAAATAAATGCCTGGGGCAAGCGCTCAGGACCAGAAAACTGGGAATTCTAGAAGTCATGGTGGTTTGGCGCCACCTAGTGGCACTCATCAATGTTGGAGGGACTTTGAGCCTAGCTCCCTGCAATAGGGAATGCCTTGGCAAGGGGCAGGATTATGAACTACTTTTGGGGGATTTTGTTTGGTTGGTTGGTTTGGTTTGGTTTGGTTTGGTGGTTTGTTTTGTTTTTGTTTTTGTTTTGTTTTTTTTATTTTTTGCTTTATTTTGTTTTTGCCTTTCAAACTTGTTATTAAAATGTATAAAACGGTGTAAAAGTTAGGTAAATTAAACACATAGTTTGAATAAATACATAATATATAAAATGGCATTAAAAGTAAAATATTTTACTTATCTCAAATTATCTATTTTTCACAATAATTTATTTTTTGTTAACTTTATAACCCAATGGCAGCACCCTTACCTCTTCCTCTCCCTAGCAGAGATTCTTACTAGTGGCTGAATACAGAGGCTGAAATGGTCACCTCCCTTAGCCAGGCAGGACTTTCAGTGGACTGAGGGGGGACATCAACCCACCCACAAAACCTTCAACCCAAAAGTTTTTCTGCCTTCAAGATGCACA
This sequence comes from Mus minutoides, assembly GCA_902729485.2. NCBI lineage: Eukaryota > Metazoa > Chordata > Mammalia > Rodentia > Muridae > Mus > Mus minutoides. The sequence goes on along the minus strand of LR752244.1, from coordinate 61,185 downwards.
GGCATAAATATGGAGCAGAGATTGAGGGAACAGCTCACCAATAATTGCCCCAACTTGAGACCC
>LR752244.1:0-61022 GCA_902729485.2 Mus minutoides | reverse complement strand
GGGGGATAGAATTGAGCAAAGGGGGGGGGTGCCGGGGGGGTCAAGGATACCACAAGAAGACCTACAGAGTCAACTAACCTGGGCCCAGGGGGAGCTCACAAAGACTGACCCACCAACCAACGAGCATGCATGTGATGAACCTAGACCCCCCTACATATTTTATAGCAGATGTACAGCTTGGTCTTCATGTGAGTCCTCTAAAATTAGAGCAGGGACTGTCTCTAACTCTGTTGCCTGCCACTGGATCCCATTCCCCTAACTGGACTGTCTGATTGGACCTCAATTAGAGAGAATATGCTTATCCCTACTGGAACCAAATGTCTCAGTGTGGGGTGGTAGCCAATCCAATGGAGGCTTCCCCTTCTCTAAGGAGAATGGGAGGGGTAATGGGGGAAAGGGCTTGTAAGGGAAAGGCTGGGGTGAGAGGATTATGAACTCCTAATTTTAGTCCTTTGTAATATGTAATGTGTGTGTGTGTGTGTGTGTGTGTGTGTGTGTGTGTGTGTGTGTGTGTAAATTGTGATTAGAACAGGAGATGGGAATTAACTAGTCATTTTAGGAGCAGGGAACTAAAAACTGAACAATTCATTGCTGTCCTTGTCCAGAAGCATGAAATGTCCTTGTTTCTCAGGGCAAGAATGCTAGGGGCCACTTTGGTTTATCTTTTCCTAAATGAGCACCCCTGCTTGGCAGCACTACATGACCGTGTGACTGAAACTCCAGTTCCAACACCAACCCCTCCCAGCAAGTGGCTTTGGAACTAGGTCTCTGGATGTTCATGGTGGAAAGAATTATATTCATCTCCCAGTTTCAGCCATCTCCTGAACATTAGGGTTGCCTCTTAGGGTGAAGAACATTATAAAAGCCTTGATCAGGATTTCTCTTGAGGGCGACTCGTGAAAGGCTACATCTTCCTGGTCAAAAGAATGAAATTTATGTCTGGCCTAAACTACACAAAACATAAGTTAATGCAGCTACACCTGTCAGCTACCTAGTAGAAAGCAGCTCGTGGGAAGGCTGATTTGCGTCCTCTTACCAGAGAGGCTGGAGGAAGAATTATTTTCTTAATAATATGATGTGCCTTTTCTTCCCTACCCTGATTCAGGGTCAGCAGCTCATGGAGCTATAACCATGTAGTTGTGTTAAGCCTGACTGCTTTTTTAACTCAGAAATCTGTAACCATTTTTTCTTCTTTTCTTTATTTACTCTTTTTCGTTTTCTTTTCTATTTATTTATTTGTTTATTAATTAATTTATTTATTTATTTTTCTTGGATGCTGGCTGTGGCCTGGGCATGCTTCCCTGGACACACTGAGCTTACCTATTCTTGTCGTCTAAAGCTGTTCACCACTACCATCTTCCACCACATGCTAACTTCTCCAGCTTCCTTAATACAACAGCTCCCTGCCCGAGGGTTTTTCTTTTAAATCTAATAAAATTGTCCTCAAGCTTCCTTCTGAGTCTATTCTTATTCTCTTATTTAAAAAACTAACAATAAGAGGGGATCCCAATTTCCCACGGTATCATGTGGTACCCCAGGTAGGGCTAAGTGTCCCCATAACAACAGGGATGCAGAGGTTCATTCCCAGTATTCACACTTGGCTGAGAGATAGTATTCCACCTTTCTCATGAGTGTGACCCAAGCCATACTACATCTGCCTGACCCTAGGAAAAACGACTGAAGCTTATCTCCATGTGTGGGTGGGGGCAAGTTGGGAAGAGAACCAGTCACTGACCATTTTATATTTTAACTCACACAAAAGCCAACGAAGTCATTTTGACCCCCTGCATAGCCTGAACTCTTCCCTCCAGTCTCACTTCCTGCTACAGGCCAGCCTGCCTCCCTCCGTTTGTAAAACATCCTCTTCTCTATTCCCCTTGAAGTGCTGTTCTCTGCCTTTTCTGCTTTCCACCACGGATACCCTTTCTCCTTCAGAATGCCACCACCCAGTCTGTTTACTGCCAATGCTCTATCCTTTTAAGATCAAGTTGTTTCTTTCAGTTATGTTTACAATCTGTGCTCATTTAGTCATTCCCTCTAAGTAAAATGACCTTTTCCAGTAAGGAAAAGGTTCTATTTACATATGAACCTCAGGTTCCATATAGTCCCCATTGGCTTATTTTCTCTGGGCTTCACTATGACTTTCCTGACCTCTCTTCACCTCTGCCCCATTGATTTAATTCTTTTTTTTATTGGTTATTTTATTTATTCATATTTCAAATGTTACCCTCCCCTTCCTAATTTCTCCTCCACAAACCCCCTACCCCTTCCTCCCTTCCGTTTCTATGAGGGGACTCCCCCACCCACTTCCCCCTTCACCTCTTAGCATTGGGCTTTCACAAGACCAAGGGCCTCCCCTCCCATTGATGCCAGATATGGCAATCCTCAGCTACATATGCATATGGAGCAATGGGTCTATTCATGTGTACTCTTTGGTTGGTGGTTTAGTCCCTGAGAGCTCTAGGGTTGATAAAATGTTGTTTTTCCTATGGGGTTGCAAGCCCCTTCAGCTCCTTAAGTCCTTCCCTAACTCCTCTATTGGGATCTAACCAAGCCCGTTTAGTCAATCAACAGGTTCTCCAGCATGGGAGTGAGGATTAAAAAGAAAAAAGACAGACAACATTGTAGCATGACCCCAGTCAATTCTGAGACTGAAGGCAAATTAAATTTTCCCAATCTGGTACATCCACTCCAGTGAATTCTGTGTGACAGGCCTAAAAGCCTGGAAGCAGTCCCAAGGCAAAGAATTTCAGGGAAACTCAGCCTCCTGGAACCCTGGCATTCCCATAGCACCTGTGCTCCAAACCTGTCCCCGCATTAGTCTGCTGAATTGATCTGTCTGCTCTCTTTTAGTATTGTTTTATTATAAGTGCCTGTCTTAGTCAGGGTTTCTATTCCTGCACAAACATCATGAGCAAGAAGTACTTGGGGAGGAAAGGGTTTATTTGGCTTACACTTCCACATTGCTGTTCATCACTGAAGGAAGTAAGGACTGGAACTCAAGCAGGTCAGAAAGCAGGAGCTGATGCAGAAGCCATGGAGGGATGTTCTTAACTGGCTTGCTTCCCCTGGCTTGCTCAGCCTGCTCTCTTATAGAACCCAAGACTGCCAGCCCAGAGATGGTCCCACCCACAAGGGGCCCTTGATCACTAATTGAGAAAATGCCTCACAGCTAGATCTCATGGAAGCATTTCCCCAACTGAAGCTCCTTTCTCTGTGATAACTCCAGCTGTGTCAAGGTGACACAAACCTAGCCAGTACAATTGACCCCTTGTCAACTTGACACACAAATAAATCACTAGTAAGCCTCAATCCTTAGTTCTTACTCAACCCCAAGATCTTAAATAACTTTAAAAGTCCCACAGTCTTTACATATTAAAAGTTCAATCCTTTTAAAATATCTTTTAAAATTCAAAGTACTTTAAAATTCAAAGTCTCTTAACTGTGGGCTTCATTTAAAAACTTCCTTCAAGAGGGTAAAATATCAGGGCACAGTCACAATCAAAAGAAAAATCAATCTCCAACCGTCCAATGTCTGGGATCCAACTCATGATCTTCTGGGCTCCTCCAAGGGCTTGGGTCACTTCTCCAGCCATGCCCTGTGTAGAACACACACTGTCCTCTAGGTTCCAGATGCCTGTACTCCATTGCTGCCGCTGTTCTTGGTGGTCATATCATGGTACTGACATCTCCAAAATGCTTCTGTATTCTACTATAACTAGGCTTCAACACTAGCCTCTCATAGGCTCTCTTCATGGTGGCAAGCCTCAGCTCCTTTGCATGACTCTTTCAGTCCTGGGCCATCAATTGCAACTGAGGCTGCACCTTCACCAATGGCCTTCCATGGCCTCTCACAGTGCTTCCATGGCCTCAGCTGCTCTGCATGACTCCTTCATGCCTCTAAAACCAGTACCACCTAGGTAACTCTTATACATTACCAAGTCCAGTCATAGCACAAGGTACAACCATGGCTATCTCTGGAACACAGCCTCCTTGTGCTTTCAGAAAACATTTCCTAGAAGATGTCACCTCAATGATGTTGGTCTCTTCTTAATCACTGCTAATTTCTTAGCTCCAGCTAACCAGCATCAATAGTCCCAGTAATACAAAAGTTTCACTTTATTAGTTCTGGTATCTTGTTAATCACAGCTGATTCTTCAGCCCCAGCTAACCAGAACCACAGAATCTTCACAATCAAAGTAACAATGGCCCTGAAAAGAGTCTTTAATTTTCCCTTTGAAATTTCACAAGCCAGGCCTCCATCTTCGGCACTGTTCTCAACATTATCTTCCAAGCTCCTACATAACATCCCACAGAGTTCTTAACACCAAATGGATCTTCTGGCCCAAAGTTCCAAAGTCCTTCCACAGTCCTCCCCAAAACATGGTCAGGTTGTCACAGGAATACCCCACTATGCTGGTACCAATTTGTCTTAGTCAGGGTTTCTATTCCTACACAAACATCATGACCAAGAAGCAAGCCAGTAAGGAACATCCCTCCATGGCTTCTGCATCAGCTCCTGCTTCCTGACCTGCTTGAGTTCCAGTCATGAATTCCTTGGTGATGAACAGCTGTATGGAAGTGTAAGCCAAATAAACCCTTTCCTCCCCAACTTGCTTCTTGGTCATGATGTTTGTGTAGGAAGAGAAACCCTGACTAAGATAGTGCCTTTAAGGATTGATTTTGACATATAACTAAGTTAGATTAGCCTCCACCAGTGTTCCAATGTCCTGGGAATTTCATAGGAATGTCATTCATCCAGACGAAATGTCTCAGTGTTGACAGTTAGTAATCAGGCATCACAGTTTGCTGGATAGAAACTATAGCAAAGTATACTTAGAATCTTCATTACAGTCAGGTATGGCAGACTACATTGTATTTTAGAAGAAAAGTTAGTGAGTTCTGACAAATGGAGATTCCCTACAGATACTTGAAAGAGCAGCCTGGTTATTCTGATATGCAAGAATTTACCATGGCCTAGGAAGAAGGAGGGTTGTGGTTTAAGGAGGAAATACAGTGTTGCATTATTCATGAGAAGGTCTGCTAGAGCAGAACCCCTTGGTGCTAGTTTTCACAAGGCTCAAAGGACTAGCATAAATTCCTGACTAGGGTGTGATGTCCTTACCAGGGATTAGCTGACTCTGGGCTGGGCTGTTTTATCTTTACTGTAAACATTGCCTGGTTCCTGCCAGGTCTTTGAAGGCATTCCTCTGTTTTGTGTCAGATAACTTCAATGTACCTTGCCTGCTGTGACACCCTACTTCTTTGTTTTATTCTATATAAAAAGCCTGGTGCTTGCTTGGAAAAAATTACATTCAGATACACACTCTCTCCGTGTGTCTGCGTCTGTCATCCGTGCCAACTCCTTGCTCACCTGTAACCAGAACCTTGAGTTTTCCTGCAGATCGAGGACCCGACTGAGGTCGATCTGCAGCACCAATCCACTTTTTATACACTTTATGTAATTACATACAAGTATTAAGCACAAGCAGTACAATAAGGAACTAACAAGGCTGTAAGCAGAGACCCGTGATTACTCCCATGACAGTTGTTTAGACGGACTTGTCATAATGACCAAAAATACTTGAGCCCACTTCCTTGTCCAAGCCCAAAATCTTGCCTGAAGCCTACTTCTTTTGTTGTACTGTAAGATCCAACCAGAAATACCCCTATTTGAAACACGGGTTGTTCATGCACCCCACGAATCACGAGACCTGTCTTGATGCAAAAAGCATGAGGATTTTTAATCGGAGCTCCGGGACGACCCGTATCCCACGCAGGGGACAGGGGGGTCGACCTCGTGGCTCGAAAATCAGGAGCTTTTATAACAATGGGGTAGGGGGATTGGGGAAATTGACACAGTTTCACATGATTGGCTAGTTTAAACATCAGCAAGATACCCAGGTAGGAGGCAAGGGGGGGGGTGGAAAGGGGGAGGCAATCTACCTAACAATTAAATCATGTGCTACCTTAGGCAACCTCCTGGGGCATTGAGACATTTCACAGAGATATTCAGAGGGTGTTGGCTATTCTGTGATTGTTCCAGGAAAGGTTTGCCAGTACCTAGAGCCATCGGTATTTTTATTTTAAAGGTTCACTTTCCCCCCTGACACAAGGGACTCTATTTTGTCTTTGGTTACGTACTACTCTTTCAGTACCCTAAGATTAAAATTCTTGCCTTACCCTCCTTCCTTATTACTATTATTATTATTATTATTATTATTATTATTATTACTATTATTATTATTTACTTGCCTAAAGTAAGATTCTTGCCAAAACATACTTCCTTATCATGCCCTAATGCCAGGTTCCTGCCTGAGCTTATGTCCCTGTCATGGCCAATGTCAGATTTCTGCCTGAAGCCCATTTCCTTGTCCTTGGCCAAGGTCAGACTCCTATAAAGCAGCACCCCAAAAGGCTCTCCACAGAGATTCCCGTGCTCAGTTCAATGGTTGGCTACAAGCATCCTCCCCCCTGCCCCTGCCCCTGCCCCTGCCCCTGCCCCTGCCCCTGCCCCTGCCCCTGCCCCTGCCCCTGCCCCACCCCTCCCCTCCCCCCCATCTGTATTGATCAGACTCAGGCAGAGCCTCTCAGGAGACAGCTGTGTCAGGCTCCTGTCAGCAAGTCCTTCTGGCATCAGCAATAGTGTCTGGGTTTGGTGGCTGCATGTGGGATGGATCCCCAGGAGGGGCAGGCTCTGCTTCACTCTTTGTCCCTGCATCTCCTTTAGACAGGAGCAATTCTGGGTTAAAGTTTTTGAGATGGGTGGGTAGCCCCCTTCTTCAACAGGGGGCTATGCTATGTAGATTGGATTGGCTGTACTTTATGGAGGGTAAGGATTAAGACTTCTTGGATAGGAACAGTCACCTATTCATATTAAAGTATATTTATAGTAGGTGAGGCCTCAGTTGTGAAATGAGAAATGCAAATGTGAAGAGACCCCATTTCAAAGCCTAATTCACTTGTAGCATCTGTTTTGCCTACAGGAAGTGTCCCTGGGCCCATAAACAAATCCTCCTCTTCTCTGTGCATACAGGTTCATGTGGGCATGTAAAACCAGACCCTGCCTGCTTAGGGAACTGAAACTCAATCTTGTTTACATTCCCGTTGCTGCAATGTGACTTGGGGTGGGGACCGGGCTGTTGGGTAGGTAACACCTGGGTTTATTAAAGCTTTTGCATGGTCCAAGAGGTAGGCCCATCATTGGCTCCTCCCTTACCATAAGCTTTCATGCCAAATCACAAGATACTGTAAAGTGACAACATCCCATACAGGTTTCCTATTGGGGATTTGTGTTCATAGGGGAGAAATCTGGGCAGGATTTGGAATCCTTGCGAAGGAAAGCTCTCAGTTCAAAAGATACCCTTTCCTGCTCTGGTGGGTGAAATCGGAGTTTTAGATTAGTTAATCAGAGAAGGGGCATCATGCTGACTCTGACTCCCGTCTTAACTGTGTCCTATGAAGCCAAGATTTCATTTCTGTTCCTTTCGGCCATGGAGTTTGCAGTGGGAATCCTGGCCAACGCCTTCATTGTCTTGGTAAACGTTTGGGATGTGGTAAAAAAGCATCCTTTGAACAACTGTGACATGGCACTGCTGTTTCTCAGCGTCACTCGGCTCTTCCTGCAGGGCCTTCTGCTTCTGGATGCTATTCAGCTCGCCTGCTTCCAGCAGATGAAGGACCCGCTGAGCCACAACTACCAAGCCATCCTCACTCTCTGGATGATTGCAAACCAAGTGAGCCTCTGGTTGGCTGCCTGCCTTAGTCTCCTCTACTGCTCCAAGATTGTCCGCTTCTCTCACGCCTTTCCACTCCACGTAGCAAGCTGGGTCTCCAGAAGATTTCTCCAGATGCTTCTAATGGCTCTTCTTCTCTCCTGCATCTGCACTGCCCTTTGTTTGTGGGACTTTTTTAGCAGATCTCACTCCACGGGCACATCTCTATTGCACATGAACAGCACAGAATTCGGTTTGCAAATTGCAAAACTCCACTTCTTTTACTCGTTTATCTTCTGCAATGTGGGCTCTGTCCCCCCTTCTCTAGCTTTCCTGGTTTCCTCTGGCGTGCTGGTTATCTCCCTGGGGAGTCACATGAGGACTATGAAGTCCCAAACCAGAGGATCTCGTGACCCCAGTCTTGAGGCCCACATCAGAGCCATCATATTTCTGATCTCCTTTTTCTGTTTTTACATAGTATCCTTCTGTGCTGCTTTACTATCAATACCCTTACTGGTGCTATGGCACAGTAAGGGAGGAGTGATGGTTTGTATAGGGATGATGGCAGCTTGTCCTTCTGGACATGCAGCCATCCTGATATCAGGCAATGCCAAGCTGAGGAGGGCCATAGAGACCATGCTATTCTGGCTTCAAAGCAGGCAAAAGGTGAGAACAGTCCACAGGGTACCTCCCAGAACACTCTGATAAGTCATTAAATATGCTTCTCACAAATACACTTCCAATTCTTCATGAACTTTTACAGTTTCTTCCATAAAATATAACTAGAATCCATTCTCCTTGATGTCAACAGACTCTCTAGTGGTAGAATAAAGCAACTGAAATTATGTGTTCTAAGCAAATATGAGTGTTGGCTCCTTAGATATGTTTGGTAAAATGGACCAAAAAAAAAAAAAGAGAGAGAGAGAGAGCTTTATTGTAAGTCATTTCTGCACTGACGCTCACTATTGATAATGGTGCCCCATGGGAAGTCTTTTCTTCTAAAAGAACAGGTACTATAATCACACATGAAAATAGTTACTGCCATGTCGATCATTCAAACCCCACGGTTTCCATGGAAATATGAGACGAGAAAAAAGAAAAGTGTGCAGAAATCACTATGGCATAGCTTCTGCTTCAAATTGTACTATAGAAAAACTCTAAAGGGGTCCATGATTAGGGTTAATTTTGAAAATATGTTGAATCCAAAGCGTACTTCTGCTTGTTTCACAAACAGAGGAGTGAGGTAGATATGTTCTGCACGAGGTCTGGATAACAGGACATCTGCTGTACCTCCTCCTGACTGCCCAGGTGCCTTCATCTATCTGAGTAGGCAGTCTGCCAGAAAGGTCTGGGAAGATCAGCTCTCTGTCTTCCTGCATAGAAACTGAACCAGGGCCGGGCAGTGGTGGCTCCCGCCTTTAATCCCAGCACTTGGGAGGCAGAGGCAGGTAGATTTCTGAGTTCGAGGCCAGCCTGGTCTGCAGAGTGAGTTCCAGGACAGCCAGGGCTACACAGAGAAACCCTGTCTCAAAAAACCAAAAAAGAAAAAAGAAAGAAAGAAACTGAACAGGGAAGGTTTTCCAAAATTCTTGATCTAGAGATCAAGAAAGAAAGTTATAGGTCAGGTATTTAAATCTGTCAGAGGGGTCAGTCCACAGATCTCCCAGAAAGGAAGGTTTTCCTTTTGTGTTGATGCAATTAAAGAGCATGTTCTCTTCTCAGGCCTCTGTTATTGATAGATGTAATTCTTACGTTTTTCCAAGCAAACAAGCCTTTTCTTTAGCTCTGATGACCAAGATTTCCTTGGTGGAGTGGACATAGTTTAAAGTTTCCTTCAGCAGCTCAAATCCCCACTCATGATTCAGAGTATAATCACTTGAGAAACATAAAATGAAACCCCATTGCCACACTTCAGGCCAGCAAAATCAAATATTTGAAGATGGACCTAGATGTCATATTTCTAGAGCTCCCTTAGTAGTCTATGGTACAGCTAATATAAAAAACTACTATTCTTGGTACCCTATTGTTTGAGTTAGATGGTGTGATGCCCTCAAATTACATCATTGCTTTTTGGCCCCATGTCTCCCTACCATACTTGTGGAATATCATCTTTTCTTTCTTTTTTTTTATTTGAGTATTACCTGAATTATATTGAATTATATTATCTTTGTTATGTCTTATTGTTCTCTATGATGTTTTAAAGAGCACCATTGGAAAAACTTTAAGACCACAGAAAAATATGTAGCTAAAATTATATACAGCACATGCAGCCTTTTGAGGTTTGAGACTTTCACTTAATATCCTACATCTCAGGTTTTTCTGTCTTCCTATTGGTTGGCAACTCATTTCTTTCTGCTAAATTATATTCTGTAGTCTTAATGAGCCACCCTTGACTCATTCACTCACTAAAGGATGGCTTGGCTGTTTCGGAGGCTTAGCAATTGGCAGTAATGCTACAAGGAACATCTGCATGCAGATTCTCTGTGTGCCTAAGCTTCTGGTGAGGACCTACCAAACTCATCCTTTTGCTTTGCCACCACAGTTCCTTTTGCTGTGCCTCTCTGCAGATGCTGTGCCTATCCTGGATTCCAGCATTCTGACAGCTTGTATTGGATCTTATTGCTTTTGCTGTTGTTTCCCTGAAAATATTAGATGTGGGTCTCTTCTCATGTGATTTTTTTTCACAAAAGTAATTTTGGCATATTTCTTAAATTTATCCATGGTATATGAATCCCAACTTACCTTATATTTAAAATTTTTAGAGCCAATATATATATTGATCATATTCTTCCCAACTCCTTCCAGATCTTCCCTACCTCCCTAGATGCCCAACGTCATGGTCTTTCTCTCTCACACTTTCTGAAAAAGAACCAGAAAACAATCAAAATAAGCAGAACCAATAAGACAAGGATACTAAAACCTCAATTTATTGTTTCACTCTAACTGATGCTGTGCTTTGTATAGTTAGTAGATTTTTTAAATAAAGTTTCTATAAATATTCTGGAATTTATCCTTTTGCAGGCAAAGCTTTTGTGTCTCTTAGATAATTAGGTGTGTAGTTGATGTGGTAAAAAGTTAACTACAAGAAATTGTTCCAGTTTTCTGAAGTGATCCTAGTATTTGACACCACCCAACACAATATACAGAAGTCATTCCACAGTCTCAACAATAAAAACATACTTCTTCTAGTCTCAATTTTGGTCATCAAAGTGAGACTGAAATGTTTTTAATTTGCATTTCACTGATAACTGCCAATATGAACCAGATCTCTATGCATTTATTGGCCAACTTCTTATACATTTGCTACTACAAACTAATTTGCACGTGTTTTATGCCGAAATTTTTTTTTTTTTTTTTTGGTTTTTCAATACAGGGTTTCTCTGTGCAGTCCTGACTGTCCTGGAACTCACTCTGTAGACCAGGCTGGCCTTGGACTGCCTCTGCCTCCCAAGTGCTGGGATTAAAGGCGTGTGCCACCACTACCTGGAAAGATGTCTTTTTATTACTGATTTTTAGAACTTCATTGATCTTGAAATTTTACACATATATATACTCTACATATATGCTATATATATATGTATGCTATACAACTCATATATATAAATACACAGGCAAGTTATAATTTTTAAGAGTGTCTTTTTGTTATTTATATTTTATGTATGCATACATAAATTATAGACACATGCTTCACACTTGCATAGGTGTGTATCCCAAGTATACTCCAGAATCCACTCATATGAAATTCATTCATATGAAATATAGCTACTATTATAACTTAAACTATAGTTTATCTTTTCATTTTCTAGATCATACACTGATAAGCAGAAATTCTGGATTTTGATAAATTCAAATTTTATACTTAATGTTTGTGCTCTTTGTATTTCCGCCGAGATATATCTACTTGCCTCTAAAAGACCTCATTGGTCTTCTCTGAAGTTTTGATAGGCTTCATTTTTATGTTTAAGACTAAAATTCAGGCCTAATTAATTTTGAAATGTGCATTATGTTGTAATTTATTGAAGGGACTGCTGAAGTTTCTTTGTATTCCATCCATGTTGCTCAATATCATTTATCAAAAACTTTCATGTCTTTCATATCTTCATTAAACTAACTCTAAAGGCTCCATGCATGTTGATTATTTGCTGGTCTCAAGCTATTTTTCTAAGCTTTAATCACATCACTACTTTTGTGATTAATCCAAATTTAAATATCTAAAATTGTATATCTATATACATACATATATATGAATACATGTATATATGCATATATTCATACACAAAGCTTTGTTGGGATTCTAGGTGTTATTGTACTGAATCTGAATATCAACTTGAAAGAGTTCACTTCATAAAAATATTCAGTTTGACTGACTGTGAACATGAATATCTTTATTAACACTGGTAATTTTCAATATGTTTTATTATTCTTAGTAAAATCTCTTATAAAATTATGTCTAAATACTAAATTTCTCAGCATCATTCCTGCATTAGAATTTTAACATGCTATTTGTTTTTTTATTTTTGTGTAGTTTTTCTTGTATTTTTTTAGTATACATTTAAGTCTCTGACTTCTAATTTAATAATCTACTTTTTTNTCTCTTTCTCCCTCTCCCACTCCCTCTCCCTCCTCCCCCTTCCCCTCCATCCTCCCTGTCTTCCTCTGACCCTACTCTGTGGGTGTGTATCCCCATCTATCTTTCTGTTCATCTGTCTGTCTGTCTGTCTGTCTGTCTGAATTAAAATGCCGAAATACATTTAGGTTATTGTGATGTTTTGTATTTGCTGTGCCCAAGGAGTGGCACTATTAGAAGGTGTAGCCCTGTTGGAGTGGGTGTAGCCTTGTTGAAGTAGGTGTGCCAGTGTGGATGTGGGCTTTAAGACCCTCGTCCTAGCTGCCTGGAATTCAGTCTTCCACTAGCAGCCTTCAGATGAAGATGTAGAACTCTCAGCTCTGCCTGCACTATTTCTGCCTGGATGCTGCCGTACTCCCACCTTGATGATACTGGACTGAACCTCTGAACCTGTAAGCCAGCCTCAATTTAATGTTGTCCTTTATAAAAGTTGCCTTGGTCATGGTGTAAAACACTAACTAAGACAGTTATTTTGAGACTATTGTGAATCGGGTGCCAGTGAACAAACACTACTGACCAAGTATCTTTGAAGGAGGATGTCAAGTCCCTTGGGCATATGCCAAGGAGTGGTAGAGCTGAGTCACACTGTAGATTTACTTTCAGTGTTTTGAGGATTCTTCATGCTGATTTCCAGAGAGTGACCACACCAATTTGCATTCCTGTCAAGAGTAAATAAAGGTTTCTCTTTTTCCACAGCTTCACCAATATTGTTACCAGTTGTTTTTGTGATCTTGGCCATTCTCATTCGCATAAGATAAAAATCTCAAAACTGTTTTAATTTGCATTTTCCTGACTGCTAAGAATGATGAACATCTTTGAGGTGTTTCTTAGCCATTTTTATTTCTTCTATTGAGAACTCTCCTAGCCATTTTTAATTGGGTCATTTGTTTCCTTGGCTCTTTGTTTTGGAGTTCTTTGTATATTTTGGATATTGATGCTTTCCATATTTATAAATGGCAAAGATTCTCTTCTATTCTGTGGGTTTCTTCTTCACTTGAATATTTGTTTTCTTAGTTGTAAAGAAGCATTTTTATATGGGGTCACAGTTGTCTACTCTTGACTGTAACTTCTGGGGCAGATGGAGTTCTATTCAGAAAATTCTTTCCTACATCTAAATCTTGTCAGGTATTATCTATAGGAATGGCCTAAATGTCCTTCAACAAATTAATGATAATAAAAAATGTGGTAGTTATCCACAATAGAATACTATTCAGTTGTGAGGAAAATAAACTCATTAAGTTTGCAAGCAAATGGATGGACCTATCAAAGACTATATTGTGTGAGATAAATTATACCCATCTCATGTTTTCTTTCATCTGTGGCCCCTAGCTCCAAGTCCTCAGATATAAGTATAGCTATAGTTTCTTTCAAAGAAACTGTTCTTTCCAACAAATGGAAACTATCACAGAAAGCTACAACTTAACACAATGCAAAAATCAATGGCTCATAGGGAGCTCAGCTCAAAACATTACATCTGCATCACAGCTCCTACATCTGTGATTCAAGAAGAAGTTCAAAATGTGGTCTCAGTGCCCCTTCCTAGAATCAAGAACAAAGCACTCACTGAAGGAGTTACAGAGATCATGTGTGAAGCTGAATCAAAAGGACAGACCAACCAGTGATGGCGGCTGCCAGAGATCCCTCCCATAATCAGCCACCAAAATAAACACTATAGCATATGCCAGCAAGATAATGCTGAAAGGGACCNCTATTATGAATAAGGCTGCTATGAACATAGTGGAACATGTGTCCTTGTTACCAGATGGAATATCTTCTGGATATATGCCCAGTAGAGGTATTGCAGGATCTTCCGGTAGTACTATGTCCAATTTTCTGAGGAACCGCAAGACTGATTTCCAGAGTGGTTGAACCAGCTTGCATTCCCACCAACAATGGAGGAGTGTTCCTCTTTCTCCACATCCACGCCAGCATCTGTTGTCATCTGAATTTTTGATCTTAGCCATTCTTACTGGTGTGAGGTGGAATCTCAGGGTTGTTTTGATCTGCATTTCCCTGATGATGTTGAACAGTTTTTCAAGTGCTTCTCAGCTATTCGGTATTCCTCAGTTGAGAATTCTTTGTTTAACTCTGTGCCCCACTTTTTAATGGGGATATTTGATTTTCTGGTGTCCACCTTCTTGAGTTCTTTATATATATTGGATATCAGTCCCCTATCTGATTTAGGATTGGTAAAGATCCTTTCCCAATACGTTGGTGGCCCTTTTGTCCTGTTGACAGTATCTTTTGTCTTACAGAAGCTTTGCAACTTTATGAGGTCCCATTTGTCAATTCTTGATCTTACAGCACAAGCCTTTGCTGTTTTGTTCAGGAATTTTTCCCCAGGACTTCTGAGAGAAGGAGAATTAAACTCTTTCAAGGATAAGACTCCTTATTGGTTGTCCAATGCAGAGTTGTCAGCCCTGAAACCATATATACACAAACAAAAGCAGTCATATATAGATATCTGTGCACACATATTCATATATATGTATCTATGTATATAACAATACTAATCAAAAAACAGACTATCAGTTAGACATTGGGAAAATGTGGAAGGGGTTGGAGGAAATGTTCCTGAGGGACAGGAAAAAGAAAATGGGTAAGGGACAGTGAGATCATTGTATTTCAATGAAAAATATATTAAAAATAAAATGTAATACAATTTTTTTGCAAGTTGTGCACAATTTATTTGCAGAAGAATAGTAACATTCCTCATCTTTTGTGCTCTTTTTTAAAATTACATTCATTACCAACTATACGATATAACATTATCACTTTGCCCTGTTCATCTTGATAATTAACAATTACATAATCTTATGTACAAAATGTTGTGTTGAAATATGTATATATTATATAATGACTAAATTAAGCTAATAAATATAAATTGCCCTATGTATCCGTTTTTGTAATATGAATACTTGTAATCTACTATATAATTCTTAAGAATACAATATATTATTTTTAGTCATATTCACTGTGTTTTATGTTAGGGTTCCTGAAATCTTCCTCTTTATATTTCACTAGAATTTTGAAGCCTTGACCAACATTTCTCATCTTTTCCCTTCTTCTAATCCCTGGTAACCATCAATACAATCTCTACTACTGTATATTTACTTTTTGAAATTCCACATACAATTTTCACCTAAAATAATCAATGTCTTTTGGAGACTTGAAGGTGATAAAAACAATTAAAGTTACTAACATAAGCATGCCTAATATGCCTCAGCTCTTGCTGCAAATCAAAGGTTTTATTTATTGTCATTTTTCTTCTGCCTGAAAACATTGTTTAGTTAATACTTTAGTTCAAATGTGCAGACTACAAAGCTTGCATTTTTATGTATACATAAAAATATTTATTATATCTTCATTGTAGAAACCTATTTACAAAATTGCAAGTGACTGTTTATCTTTATAGTTACAGGGTTTGGTAGTTATACTTGAAGAATTACAATGTAACATGATAGATACAAAATTATCTAAAAAAAAATCAGTAACTCTCCTTTACACAAATGATAAATTGGCTGCGAAAGAAATTAGGGAAACAACACCCTTTATAGTGGCCACAAATAATATAAAATACCTTAGTGTAATTCTAACCAAACAAGTGAAAGACCTATATGACAAGAACTTCCAGTTGCTGAAGAAAGACATTAAGGAAGATATCAGAAGATAGAAAGATCTCCCATGCTCATAGATCAATAGTGTTAATATACTAAAAATGGTCATCTTGGCAAAAGCAATCTACAGTTGAATGCAATTACCATTAAAATTCCAACACAATTCCTTACAGACCTTGGAAGAGTAGTTCTCAACTTCATATGGAAAAACAAAAAACCCAGGATTAGCTAAAACAGTCCTATACAATAAAAGAACTTCTGGAGGTATCACCATCCCCAATTTCAAGCTATACTACAGAGCAATAGTAATAAAAACAACAAATAGTATTGACATAAAAACAGGTTGATCAATGGAAGAGAATAGAAGACCCAGAAATAAACCCACACACCTATGGACCCTTGATTTTAACAAAGAAGCCAAAAACACACAATGGAAAAAAGCATCTTCAACGTATAGTGCTGGTCTAACTAGATATCTGCACGTAGAAGAATGCAAATACACCCATATCTATCACGCTGTACAAAACTCAACTCCAATTTTCTGAGGAACCTCCAGATTGATTTCCAGAGTGGTGTACCAGTTTGCAATCCCACCAGCAATGGAGGAGTGTTCCTCTTTCTCCAACATGTGTTGTCACTTGAGGTTTTGATCTTAGCCATTCTGATTGGGGTAAGGTAGAATCACAGGGTCATTTTGATTTGCTTTTCTCTGATCGCTAAGGACTTTGAACATTTCTTTAGGTGCTTCTCCACCATTCAAGATTCTTCAGTTGTGAATTCTTGGTTTAGTTCTATATCCCATTTTTTGATTAGGTTGTTTGGGTTTTTGGTGATTTACTTCTTGAGTTCTTTATATATTTTGGATATTAGCCCTCTATTGGATATGGGGTTAGTGAAGATTTTTTTCCCAATCTGTGCATTTCCAATTTGTCTTATCAACTATGTCCTTTGCCTTACAGAAGTTTTCAGTTTCATGAGGTCCCATTTATCAATTCTTTATCTTAGAGCATGAGCCACTGGAGTTCTTCTTAGAAAACTGGTTAATACAGAGGGCCCATGGGAGCATTGTAAATTTCCCTCAAAAGGAAAAACAAAATAGTCATCAGAGGTGGATGGAGAGAGGGAACTGTGGGAAAGGAGGTGAGGAAGAAATGGGGAAGGCAGTCAGGTGTGGGGAGAGGAGGGTAGGTTAGGGCTAGAAATGACAATGGTAATCAATGTGGGAGACATCTCTGGAACTAACTGGAGACCTGGGCCAGGAGACTACAGGGAGTCTATGGAGGTGACTGTAGCTGAGATTCCTATAAGCAGGAGACTAAATAGGCTACCTCCTGTAGCCAGACAGAACTTTTAATGAAGGAAGGGGGACATCAACCCACTCATAAAACCTTCAACCCTAAATTTGTCCTGCCTTCAACATGTGCAGGGAAAAGATGGAACAGAGACTGAGGGAACAGCCAACCAATGACTGACCCAACTGACCCATTTCATGTGAGAGAGCCAACCCCTGACACTATGAATGATACTCTGCCATGCTTGCAGACAGGAGCCTAGCATAACTGTGTTTTGAGATGCTTTATCCATCAGTGGATGAAAACAGATGCAGGGGCCCACAGCCAAACATCAGACAGAGCTCAGGGGGTCTTGAAAAAGAATGGGGACAGAACTGAGAAAGCCAGAGGGTCAAGGACACCATAAAAAGAATTACAGAGACAACTGGGCCCAGGGTTGCTCACAAAAACTGAACCACCAACCAAAGAGCATGCATGGGGCAAACCTAGGCCCACAACACATATATAGTAGATGTGCAGATTGGTCTTCATGTGAGTCCCCTACCAATTGGATCAGGGGCTGTCTCTGACTCTGTTGCCTGCTATTGAGTCCCCTTCTCCTACTTGGACTACCTGGTTGGACTATCCTACTGGGACTAGATGTCCCAGGGTGGGGTGGTACCCAAGGACTTGTCCCCTTCTCTAAGGAGAATGGGAGGTAGAAATGAGGAGGGATTTGTAATGGCAGGACTGGGAGGAGAGAAGGGAAAGGGGCTGTGATCAGGATGTAAATGAATAAAAATATATAAATTACTGAGAAAAAAACGAGTTAGCATGCTTTCTTAGTTTTTTTCATCACTATAAAGTCATCTTTTCATTGTTTTTGTTTTTGGATCTTCTGCCTTCCTGCTTGTAATGTAATAGTTTTCTATAGCTGTCTTCAAAATATTTAGTTTTCAGCAATCTGACCATGAACTGTGTAGATATGAGTTCCTTTATATAGATCCACTCTAGAGTTTGATGACCTTCCTGGATCTACAACCTGAGTTAATAAAGTCTTGATGACCAAACCCAGGACCTCACATGAGCTGTAAAAATGTTTTACTTCTGAGCAATATCCCTAGCCAATTCAGTCAATATATATATAGGCTGAACTGACCTCAAAGATGTCTTTTCTGATGTTTTACCCATTGTATGAGTCTAGACTATTCTCTCCAACACAAGTTGTTATACCCCTACTCTCATCTTGATCTTCAATTCAGTGAAGAATTAAAACTGAATTATTCAAGGATTTGAAAAGATAACATTGACTTTGTCTTCTGAGCCATCACTCACATGGGGGGTTGTTTTTAGTTGTGAAACTTGCTTTTTCTTTCTAGGCCTCTTTAAAAGATTCTTAAGAGAAAGTGTCTCAGTGTGTCCCCATCTCAAACTTTATGCCCTCATGTATTTACTAGAGAAACCTTAAGGAAGGAATGGGGCAATGACAGAATTGTAAGAGTGGGCTGAGGGACTCCAGTTTGGCCCTCACTAGGCACAGAGACTAATCAGACACAGTCAGTACTTGATTATTAGCTCAGAGATATATACATACTTACAGACAACAATAAAATAATGATAGGGTGCATTTAATTAGGTGTCCAAATATTTGCATAAGCAAAACATGTGACCATAGTTTGGATTTGAATTTACATAAATGATATGGAATAAAAGGTTTAGATGAATGATCATAGCCAATGTTTAACTGAGACTTCTCATATTACTGGTTATCACAGAACCTAAGATAATGAAGTGACATTATTATGACAATTATTTTATAGACTCAAATGACAATGTTGTGTGGGATTAGTCTGAAAGAGTGAAGGCAAAGTGTTTGGTCATTTGCACCTCAATCATAATCAAAAGAGACGAATTTCCTGTTTCAGGATGTGGGAGTGAAAATAGAGAAGTAGTAGATGACTGTTGGGTCTGTGTTCATTCAGAGATAATGCACCTAACCCTCAAGAGACTGGAGGCCCCAGGGAGTTTAGAGGTCAGGTGGGGTCAGGGGTGGGGACAGCCACATGGAGACAGGGGGTGAGGAGGAGGTATGGGATGTGGAACAGTCAAAGGGAGGATGGGAGTGGGGGATAAAATATGGAGTGGAAAAAATAAATAAATACATCAAAAAAAGAAAGAAAAAAAATCTAAGAAAGCTTTGGAAATGCATCATCATCTAGTGTCTAGAGAGAGTGGTCAGCAGAGAAGGAATTAGCATGGCTGATTCATTGCTGGGTATTGCCATGATGCAATCATCAGTAAGAAACAAAGAAGTTGAAAGAGGCTTCTTCCCTCCAGCTTTGAGGAAATGCTAGTGTAGTTTAGGACTTACAGCCGGGCGTGGTGGCGCACACCTTTAATCCCAGCACTTGGGAGGCAGAGGCAGGCAGATTTCTGAGTTCGAGGCCAGCCTGGTCTACAAAGTGAGTTCCAGGACAGCCAGGGCTATCCAGAGAAACCCTTTCTCGAAACCCTCCCCCCCCCCAAAAAAAAGGACTTACGACAACAGGGTTGACAGCAGATCGCTGGCAGAGGTTTAGAAACGAGGAATGCATAATTCACATTAGATGTCAGATCTAAAACTGGACTCATAATCAAAAATTTGTCTTTACAAATGTAGGTTTGGGGTTAGGTTATAAAGGCAGAAGGAAAATGTTGACAATATTGGAAGAGGCCATAAAGTCTTTTGTTTATTATTGTTATTATTATTATTATTATTATTATCATTGTATATTTTATTTACTTATATTTCAAATGTTATCTCCTTTCCCAGTTTCCCCTCTGGAAAACCCCTGTCTCATCCTCCCTCTCCCTGCTTCTATGAGGGTACTCCCCCACCTGCCCACCCACTCCTGCCTCCCAACCCTGCCATTCCCCTACACTGGATGGCATCAAGCCTTCACAGGATCTCCTTCCATTGATGTCTGACAAAGCCATCCTCTGCTACTATGCAGCTGGAGCCACAGGTCCCTCCATCTGTACTCTTTGGTTGGTGGTTTAGTTCCTGGGATTTCTGGGGGGTCTGGTTGGTTGATATTGCTGTTCTTCCTATGGGTTGAAAACCACTTCAACTTCTTCATTCCTTTCTCTAACTCCTCCACTGAAGAACCCGTGCTCAGTCCAATGGTTGGCTGAAAGCATATGCCTCTATATTTGTCAAGCTCTGGCAAAGCCTCTCAGGAGACAACTATATCAGGTGCCTGTCAGGAAACACTTCTTGGCCTCTACAATAGTGTCTTGGTTTGATGACTGTATATGGGATGGATCCCCAGGTGGGGCAGTCTCTGGATGATCTCTCCTTCAGTTTCTGCTCCACACTTTGTCTCCATATTTCTTCCCTTGAGTATTTTTTTCCGCGCTTTTAAGAAGGACTGAAGCATCCAAACTTTGGTCTTCCTTCTTCTTGAGCTTCATGTAGTCTGT
The DNA here is from genome assembly GCA_902729485.2 of Mus minutoides. NCBI lineage: Eukaryota > Metazoa > Chordata > Mammalia > Rodentia > Muridae > Mus > Mus minutoides. The sequence goes on along the minus strand of LR752244.1, from coordinate 40,330 downwards.
GAATTGTATCTTGGGTATTCCGAGCTTTTGGGCTAATATTCACTTATCAGTGAATGTATACCATGTGTGTTCTTTTGTGACTGGGTTATGTCACCAAAAGCAAGAAAACAATCTTCTTCCAAGAAACCCAAAAGAAGATAGCCACACAAACATAATTCTACCTCTAACAACAAAAATAACATGAGTCCATAAAGTCTTGAGAGGAGCAGGTGGGTGAGAGATTACAGGGAAAGTTGGATTGTCATGTATATTTTTTCCTTTTTTTCTTTGTTTCCCCTTATCACATATCCTGCCAAAGGATAGCTGTTTGTCCTTACATACCACCAATATCCTGCCTTTTACCATATTTAATAGCTCATTCTAGACCCATAGATATCCATTCCTGAGTCCTTTCTAACTTAATCTGAGAAAAGTTTGTAATTCATGAAGTCCATCCGATCCTTATGACCAAGCTCTCTGTCATGATGCTTTGCACACACAGGAATGAGCAGAGACAAGAGGCCTAGTTTGATTTGCCTCCTGATTTTACAGAGATCCAGTTATCTCTTTTTTTTTATTAGATATTTTCTTTATTTACATTTCAAATTCTATCCCGAAAGTTCCCTATACCCTCCCCCCACCCTGATCCCCCACCCGCCCACTCCCACTTCCTGGCCCTGGCATTCCCCTGTACTGGGGCATATAAAGTTTGTAAGACCAAGAAGCCTCTCTTCCCAGTGATGGCCGACTAGGCCATCTTCTGCTGCATATGCATCTAGAGACATGAGCTCTGGGGTATCCAGTTATGTCTTAACCCACTTTGGTTTGCATGTTTTGTGTTTTGTTTTGTTTTGTTTTGTTTTGCCATGAGGCTGAGTGCTGACCCTAGAGCATCATACACGCTTGGCCATGTGACCAGCCACAGAGCCAGATCTCCATCTGCAACTTCACCTAGTTTAGTTTACACTGTACTTTTGTTTCTTTTCTTTGGGGCTGAAGAGTGAACCCTTAACTGAGCCCCATCCCCAGCTGCTTCTTCATCCACTTTGATTTAAATCTACGGCTACTTCTATTTCATGGGCCACTATGCCCCTGTCCCTTAAATTTGCTTGAAGCTCTAATATGGCTGTCAAAGACCTGTGATAAAGTAAGTGTTACAAAACTACTTGGGTGGGACAGCTAAGTCTGTGGACAGACAGACAGACAAGGGAAGGAATAAACACGCAAGTCTACTGTGGATTGAGAAGACAACAGTCTTTAAGAAACTGGAAAGAACCCAGATGTCCCTCAACAGAGGAATGGATACAAAAAATTTGGTATATTTACACAATGGAGTACTACTCAGCTATTAAAAACAATAAATATATGAAATTCCTAGGCAAATGGATGGATCTGGAGGCCATCATCCTGAGTGAAATAACCCATTCACAAAAGAACTCACATAACATGTACTCANAAGAGGATGGCCTAGTTGGCCATCAGTGGGAAGAGAGGCCCCTTGGTTATGCAGACTTTATATGCCCCAATACAGGGGAACGCCGGGGCCAGGGGGTGGGAGCGGGTGGGTAGGGTAGCAGGGCCGGGAGGGGGGAGGATATAGGGAACTTTCTGGATAGCACTTGAAATGTAAATGAAGAAAATATCTAATAAAAGTTTAAAAAAAAAAGAATTAGAATGATCTAGCTCAGAGTTAAGGGGAAATGTGAATAATGAAAGATTGACCTCAGTAAAAACAATAACAACCTCAGAAGGTCCGGTGAGTGGGCTATTGGTAGAATCTATTCAAAGTATGTTTTATTCTGTTGGTTTACAAAGCATATGTCACTCAATATCTTTATGATCAGACTTAAATAAGGCTTTTTAGTTACTCTCTTAAATACTGCCTGAGAAGGTGATATTGGATTGTCATGTATATTTTTTCCTTTTTTTCCTCTTTTAAAAGAGCCCAAACAATACAATTGTATTCAGTTACTGTGAGGAAAAAGTCTTATCACATCTTGGATGAATCTAGAAGATATGTTAAATAAAATAATTTAGACACAAGAAATTAAATACTATATTACTTCCCTCATATGTGGAATCACAACAGTTGTTCTCATAGAGAGAAGACTGGTAACTTCCAGAGAATGAGGAGAGTCGGGGATTGGAGGAAAACAAAGAGATCTGGTTTAAGAACTACAAAGTTATAATTAGGTAGGAAGAAATGGATCTACTATACAGTCAAGTAAACAATGTTCATTCCATATATTTCAAAACAGCTAGAAAAGATGACTTTGAGTGAGGTGATGGAAGTGGTACCCACACTAATTTGCTCATCATACATTATTGATATATGCCAAAATGATACATTGTATCCATTTGTACCTATCCTAGGTTGCTTCTATTGGTATAATAAAACACTGACCAAAGTAATTTGGAGGAGAGAGTTAGATTATAAGTTATGAGTGCATCATCAAGGAGATTAAGTCAGAAAATTAGTGTAGGAAGCAAAATGCAGAGACTGAGGCAGGTACTGCTTACTGGCTTTCTTCCAGGCTCACTTTCAGCTTCCTTCTGACATAGCATAGGCCCACCTCTCTGGGAATGGAACCACTCACAGTGGGCTGCGTCCTCCTGTATCAATTAGCAATAAATAAAATGTTCCACATCGGTTGGTTACTCCCACAAATTTTGTGCCACCAAATTTTCCAGACTAGACTGATTGTAGATCAAAGGTTTTGTGACTGGATTGTTTTTTCCTTTTTTTGTAGCCTGCAGAGTACTCTCCCATACCAAAGACACTAGAACATAGGAGTGAAGGTTCTATGTGGGTACCTGCTCACCCTCTCCAGTGCCTGATTTGACTTAAGTCCCACTCTATGAAAAGTATGCCATACCCAACACTATTTGAGTGACCAATAACCAAAAACTAAATGGCCCAAAGACATTGGACAAAACCAAATATTACTGGCTTCAAAAAGAAAAAAAAGAAGAAGAATAACAATAAAATGACTCCTAATGGTGCATTCACAGATCAGTGCCTTGCTCAGCCATCATCAGAGAGGCATCCTCCTGCAGCAGATGGGAACAAATACAGAGACACACAGCCAGACACTACTCTGAGAGAGATCCCTTGGAACACAAAGCTCTAAATGGGATGTCTCTATCAACTCCCTCCTCTTAGAGCTCAGGAAACCCTACAGAAGACATGGAAAAAGTGTAAGAACCAGAGGAGATGTAGACACAAGGAAAACAAAGCCCTCTACATCAACTAAGCAAAGGTCATATGAATTCAAAGACTAAAGCAGAAAGCATGGAGCTGGCCTGGGTCTGCATGAGGTCTTCTGCATGTATATTATAGATGTAAGTTGAGTATTTTATGGAACTCCTGAACGAGTGGATGCGAGGATCTCTGATTCCTGTGCCTTCTCTTGGGACTCTTTTGTTGGTTTGCCTTGTCCAACTTCAGTGTGATGTTTTTTGTTTTATCTTATTATGTTTTGTTTTGTTATGTTGAAAGGGTTGCTTTGAAATGATAAAATTAACATACAAAAAAGAAACTGAATGGAAAAAAGGAAACAGAAAGATAAATTGAAAGAAAGAAAGAAAGAAAGAAAGAAAGAAAGAAAGAAAGAAAGAAAGAAACAAAGAAAGAAACAAAGAAAGAAACAAAGAAAGAAACAAAGAAAGAAAGAGAAAGACCCACATAAATGCGGTGGCTAATCTGAAAGAGGCAGTTTCTCAACTGAGCTTCCTTTTCCCCAAAACCATTCAAGGTTTGGATCAAGCTGATAGCTGAAAGTATGACAAGTACCACATAAATATCTTTAAGATAAAATGCTTATGAACTTTCAAACTTAAACTTCACATACAAATTGCTACTTAGAAAACTTGGGTTTTTTGCAGCTTACACTTAACAGTTTTGCCAAAATTTTTAGGCAAAATTTTAAGAGTATTTCAAGTCTTCTATTGCCTGTGTCAAGTTTAATCAGTAATATAACATGTTTCACAAAGTTTTGGATTGTTATGGTTTTAATTGATGCTGTTATTTATTATTGTATTTCATGGGATCTAAGATGATAGCAATGGAATGATTCCTCATTGTATTATATAACGCTAAGAAATAAAAATTGAAATATAATGAACAGTCATTTGTATAAATGAGCTTTTTATTTGTAAATTCAACTGTCAATTGAGAATACTTTTAAAAATTACATTTGTAGAAATCTATAAAGTATTGAAGTGTATAAGAGGATTGCATAGGTTGTTTCCAAAAATGGTATCTTTTGCATAAGTACCTTAATCACCCCTGATTTTTAGAATATGAGGTTGGGAGAGGTGATTCTATGTGACTATAGAGTACTATATTAACCAGAATTTTATTGCTGTTATAAAATACATAACCTAAAGGATGAAGAATTTGTTTTGGCTCCTGGTTTCAGATGATGCAGTCCATGGTTGGCTGGCTCCATTGTTTAGTGGCCATATTGAGAGAAAGTTTCAGAGTATAGGGGATTGGTAGAGTAGAATTGCTCACTTCATGATAGCCAGAAAGAATAAAAAAGCAGGAAAAGGTCAAGGCAGGAAATAACCACTAAGGACATTCTTGCCACTTCCCAATTATCTATTTCTCTCAGCTAAGCTCACCTCCACTCTCCCACAACCTACTAATTGTTGATTCAAAATTTAAATCCTTTGGTGGATTAAGTCATTGATGAAGGCAGATACTTCTCAGGTGCCCCTCTTCTGAATAATATTTACATACATACATACATACATACATACATACATACATAGCCTCCATACATTATCCATTGGGGCAAAAGTGCGTATCTTAATTATAACATGGGCAAAACCTTCTTATTGTTGGATAAGAGATATCCTGAGTGGATCTTAGAGCCAATGAATATGATACACCTTACATCTGCGTGTGTGTGTGTGTGTGTGTGTGTGTGTGTGTGTGTGTGTATGCGCGCACACACACATGCACACACACATATCTTGTTCATTCTAATGTTGATGAAACACATTGTGCTATAAATCCAATACATTTTGCAAAATGAAAGCCCTAGGATTTTTATGATCTCAGACATTCAAGCCTGTGTAGCACCCAGCCTTAGTTACCACATTCATGAACATATTAACACAATGTGCTTCCTGATAAATTGTGCAATGAACAAACTTCAGTCCTTTGTCATTGTGGAAGGTGGCCACAGTTAAGCATGACTTTAGGGTGTTTCCCACAGAGGCTCTATCTCATCATGCTTACTAATTTTCACAGTAAACTACCAAGGCTTTCTCTAACACCTTAAGAATAAATTATACCTTGATATTTTATACATTATAGAAAAATTCATAGTACAAAACTTTTATCAATACTACAGATTAATATTACTAACTACCCACATTTGTTATTTACTTACTTATATCTTTATAGCTAATTGTTGTCTACTAAGGTCTGATCCATATTAACTATCTTCAACGACTGTGTATCCAGCTAGAATAGATTTCACATTAGATTTTATTTAAACAATGTATTTTTCCTGCACTCTGTAGACATCCTTTGGGAAATATGTTGTCTATAAAAAAAAATCACAATAGCATAATGAATTTACTTGCAATGGAAATCCTAACTCTTTTCTTAGTTAATTTAAGTTTCATCAGTATCTTTTATGTAGAGGAGTTATTCTTTAATTTACTTTATAAGAGTATCTCTAGTTGTATTTTCATTGGATACAATATTAACATCTCTATATTTCTTCTCTAATTTTCCTTTTTTTTCTTTTCCTCTGACTGCTGAATTGCTATCTCAATGATAGCTTCTGATTTTCTCATTCTTTTCCTATGGTATCTAATGTACTATTCAGAGGCCTTCATCCTACTGTTCATTGCTTTTTAATCATCCACTAAACCTCCAAGTGACTGTTGTCAATTTAATGGCACTTTCCTTATACAAAATCAATGTTTTTCAACATCTTTCTAAAAGCATAGGTGAGGTGTGATCTAGTATTTCCTGAGTCATAAAGCTTATAACTCATAGATGGAGACTCAGTCTTTCTTTATAATCTTTACTTCATTTTAAGCTATGTTCACATATTCGTTTTTTTTTTACATTTTTGGGGGTATGGGGAACAGATTCTGAGACAGGGTTTCTCTGTGTAGCCCTGGCTATCCTGAAACTAGCTCTGTAGACCAGGCTGGCCTCAAACTCAGGGATCTGCTTGCCTCTGCCTCTCCAGTGCTGGGACCAAAGGTATGTGTCATCATGCCTGGTCTCCTTTACATTAAACTTTTAAGTGAGATAGAGAAAGTTTTACCCATATGCACATCTGTAATGGCTACTGATAGATACTGTAAGAGTCAGATCTTGCCAGACTTAATGAAGAAAGATAGGGGTTGTTTTATCTTTTACAACTATTTCTAGTTTTGTTTAAAGACATATGAGTAAGAAGTCTTTCTTCTGAGTATTGTGCTACATCTGTCAAGAACTAAAACAGCTTAATATTAATGAGATAGTGTCTTTAACATCTCACTAAAATGACTCCCCTCTGCAATAGAACTTGCAGTTATTCAGTTGGTCATTACAGTAAGTGGGAGCCAAGTGTGTTTCCATGATATCTCTGTTCCTGGTAGGCTGCAGACCTGAGAGCCTTACATGGGCTTTGAGCCACCCCTGTGCAGGCCCCACACATTCCCCTCACCTGCATTCTCTAACATATCAGTTTGATTATATCACAGTGTTCTATTAGAGAGCATTTATTAAAAACCTTATTTTTTCTATGAACTCTGAGTTGCTATAGAAGCTGAGTGGAAATTTACATTAAAACCACACTATATTTGTAGTATAAGTTAACTCTGTTTACAACTGAGGGGATGGTTAGTTACCATTCTGAGTACTGTCATCACAGTCTATAGTCCATGAGTTTTAATCAGGAATCTGCATGTTTGGAAGTGGTCTAACATCTACAATATCTTTAAAAACAAAGACAACTTGTCTATTTGGATAAGTAGTGTCATAAAAAAATCAGACCATAAGTATTTATTTTATGGGTCTAATTATAAGTCAACAAATAGAAGCCTAAAAGCCAGATGCCATTTTCAAGTACAGTGATCCAAGGGCTGTGGCTGTGCCAGGGCAACAGCAGTGAGAAAATAAATAGCTTTGGGCTACATAGTTTCAGAGTGTGGAAATTATAGTGCACAAGCGGATAATCATGCAAAAATTCTCCCAAGGAACAGGTACCTAGTATCATGGTATGAAGTAAGGAATGCCTAAACCCAAATGGGACAAGCAAATGGAATGGAGGACTAGCTAAAGAATTCTCCTGAAAGAAGGTCTAAGGAATGCACCAGAATTATCTAGTCAAAGAGAACATCGAGGAGTCTGTTATATATCAGAGAGAGAGAGAGAGAGAGATGGAGAGAGAGAGAGAGAGAGAGAGAGAGAGAGATCAACAAAGGTGTTTCATGTGAATATGTGATGAAAATATGACACCAAAGAGAAAATATATAAAAAATTTCAGTTAAAACCCGGACAGATTTGGTGCCAATGAGAGGTACAGAACCACCACATATATCCCAGGCTAAGAGAATATCTTGCATGTGTCTGAGCACTTAGCATTCATGAAAGAAGGAATATGCAAAGATTTATATACTACACTGAGGAGCCAAATCCCATGCTACAAGCAAAAGAAAGTTAACAGATGAAGGCAAGTCTGTGTTGAGGCATGTGGTTTTCCAACTCCCTCTAGAAAGTTTCCCCTGAAAGGAACCTTCCTCCTGCAGAGATAGAGGTTCCCTTCCTCTTTTTGCCCCGCCTGCTCCTTTGTCAAGAGCACTGAACAGGAAGAAGTGTTTGCTTAGAGATGCTGCTAAAACAGAGAGGTTGTGAACAAGGACATTACCCATTACCCAAGCAGGAGCATACATTCAGAAGACAAGGAACCCTGCTCTCCGCACCGTATCTTATCAAAAAGACTCCAATCTGTACGCCAACCCAGACTTCCAGAAAGAGATCAGGTAAGTCAGTCTTGTCTGTCTGTCTGCCTGTACTCTGCTCATCTGACACACTTGAGACTGGAGCTTTTATTAGTGAAATTAGCATTGGCAAGACTATAAGCTTGTGAGCAAGGGTCATTTCAAGACTAAATATTCTTGAATTGTAGGGAAAGTACTCAGTAGACAGGATTTAATCAAACCACAAATGGAAACAAGGTTAAGACCTAATCCTAAAGTATCTATGAAGAACAGCGTTTCCTATCGGCATTCTGGACATGTATGGGTTACCTCCTTTCACCTGTCAGTGGAATTTCAGTCTTCCAGCTCTCCCTTGAGTATTCTAAGAAAGATTCGAGGTTAACTAAGGCCAGCAGCTTCAGCCCCATATTCTGATGATGTTGCTCTTATCCCCGCAGATCCCTGAATCCCCACCATCATGAACTGGCACCTGATCATCTCAGGGCTTATCGTAGTAGTGATCAAAGTTGTTGGAATGACCTTTTTTCTGCTGTATTGTGAGTATTTGTGGAAGCCTCCCCCACCCCAGCATCTTTGTTGTTTTATTCTACTCAGAATGCCAGATTGAGTGTAAAGGTTCAGTGCCCAAGTTCTTCCACATTGTCTTCCCATACTCTAGCAGACACGTGGGATCAGTTTCCATGATCTACAATGGAGACACACAACTGACTGTAAAAATGAGAGTCTTCACTGGATAATCTAAACTGGAGTATTTAGCCTGGCTTTTTTATTGTTGCTATAATTTTTAAAATTACTGTTCTAGTTCAACCCAATAAAGCTGTATGAAGAGCTAACTAAAAGAGCAAGATTTAACAGAGGGGTGTGTGTGTGTGTGTGTGTGTGTGTGTTGTACATAAATTATTCTCAATAAATTCATTAGCATAGGGAGCCTCATAGCCAAAGATTTAGTTCTGAAGCCAGTAGGAAAAAATGGAGTAAGGAAATGTGGGTAAATTGCAGCAGTTGGGTAAGAGGTTTTTCCTTGTGACCCAATGTGAACATGTAATAACTATAACAGGGTGAGAAAAGATACACAAGTAGGTAAGCGAAAGGTGAATATACACACACCCCACGTAGGCAGAAAGCTCAGTGCTTCCTCCTGTGGTCACAGTTTCCTGGCATCCCCTGTGGCTCATTTGCTGCCTTCATTTGCAGCCACACTGGAGCAGAGCCACTAGCTGGTTTTCTTTACAGTCCCACAGGTTTTTGGCAAAAGTAATGATGGCTTCGTCCCCACGGAGAGCTACGGAAGCACTAGTGTGCAGAATGGTAATCTCTCTAGCATCCAGCTTCCTATGAATATGGTAATCTCTCTAGCATCCAGCTTCCTATGAATATGGTAATCTCTCTAGCATCCAGCTTCCTATGAATTTGCATACAGATGCTACACGAATGCCCTGTTCTCCTTTACAAGTATGAAAATGAACAGAAAGCTCATTGATCACTGTATCTTCCTGATTTTTCCCCTATTGGTACTAGGGATCAAATTCAGGGCCTTGCTCATAGGAAGCACAAAGTCTAGTACTGAGCTACACCCACCTCAACCCCTGTATGGAATTTATGATCCTCAATTTTCCTCCTGGGCTTGAGAATGATTTGTTTGGGATTACTATAATGTATTATAAGTGAATTTCATAGATTCTTACAAGGAATTGTTACAAACCAAATTATATCCAGGTGTGGTGGCCCAAACCTTTAATCCCAGGACTCAGAAGGCAAAGGCAGGTAGATCTCTGAGTTTGAGGCCATCCTGGTCTACAGAGCGAGTTCCAGGCCAGCCAAGGCTACACAGAGAAACCCTGTCTTGAAAATAGAAAAGAAACAAAATTCTAGCACTAGAAGATGGTTCGTCTGGTAAAGTGAATACATGAATGAGGACCTGAGCATGTATCTCCAGCACACAAGTAAAAGTCAAGTCTTTGCAGGGTGTGTCTGTAACAGCAAGACTGGTGGATGGAGACAGAGCTGGGAGAATCCCTGGTACTTGTTGGCCAGTCAGGGTAGTTGAATAAATGAACTCCAGTTTCATAAAGAGATCCTGTCTTAATACATGAGATGGAAAAAAGAAAAAAAATACATGAGATGGACAAAGATTGAAGAAGGCACCCAGTGTCAGTCACTGGTCCCCTCACACACGAATGTAAACACATCTTTACACACATGTACATACATCCACTCAGACATGTACATACAATGCATACACATAAACACATGCACACACATGCTCAAACACACACACACACACACACGAAAGAATTCATGTTCCACACACACAAAAAAAGGGCTAGGCATCATTTTGTGAGCTAAAAATTATGCTAGACCCACCATGGGATAAGACTAAAAACAGATTGGTAATCAAGCCTCATTTATAACACACACACAAAAAAAATTAATGCCAGATGTTTCACATACAGAGGCCATGGTGCTTCTAATCCTACCTCTCTTCTTCTATTTGACTTATTCATTTTTATGTGTGTGAATGATTTATCTTCGTGTATAGATGTGCACCATGTGCATGGGCTACCTGTGGTTGCAAGAAGGACACTGTATCCTGTGGAACCAAAGTCACAGGTGGTGTGAGGCAGCATGGGGATGCTGGGAATGGTGCCATCGCCTGAGTCCCAAGCCCACTCTTCATGCAGCTTTCCGCAAGGACTCCCTGCCACTGCCTCTTAAGACATGGGTTACTATTGACATCTTTAGAACCAAAGGGGAAATTTCTAACTTATAAAAAATGGACTATTTTAATATCAAAGTCTTTGAGCTAAGGAGTACAATAAAACATGAATGCTCATGCCTGTTTTATCAATAAGATTTTAAGTGACTAGTTGGCATCTGGGTAAATGAAGGTAGTCTTAAGCACAAACAACAAATAACCAGGGCCCCTGAGAGGACATTTCAATAGCCTATGGAGCCACTGAAACTGTCTGCTCAGACAGCCAGTTCGTCCAAGAAAAAGGAGCCCCTTAGGGGCCATTAATCTTCGCAGTTTGTATTTTAAAAAGTGAACTTCTACTCTTAGAGGAATCTCTAGATCAGTTACCTATTTCCTTATCTACAGCAACTCTGTATCCTGGGTCTGCTTTAATCAGTTACCATCCATACAGCTGAGGAAATATTAATGAGAAAAGCACCTAAAGGCTACCCAGGATAATAGCCTCCCAGAAAGAGTTTGGACTCCAGAAATAAAGTGAACAGCCAAACTGCTGTGGGGAGCCAGGAGTAAAAGTATGTGCGCAACAAAAAAAATAGACTTGGAATTATTTATCACCCCCCCCCTTTTCTTTTTCTTGGAAGAGGTCATAAGGGAGGATGAGAGTGAGCCTGGGAGAACTGGAAAGTGAATGTGATCACAGTGTATTATGTAAAATTCACAAATAATCAATAAAAATATTCTGTTGGGTAAAAACAAAAATAGGTGCTTCAAACAGCCCTCTGGAAACAGTGTCAAACATGTATATAAGAAAGGAGTGATAACCTACCTGGGTGGGCTCTCTCTCTCTCTCACATTAATCTCCTAAGCATTTCACATCTACTACCATACTGGTGGAGGGACGGATATATAGGTAAGTAATAGGACTTGAATACCAAGCATAATAGATTGTGGTAACAGTTAGGTGGATGCTTCAAAGACAGTATTTTTGACAATTCTAGTTCAGAGTGGCCAAGACCCTTTTCTTCTCCATAGTATTTCTTTCAGCTTCTTCTCTTCTTCCCTCCTTCTTTCCACACATTCCCATCTCAAATCTGCCTGTCCCAAATAGGATTTTCATCACATACTGATTTTTCTTTCCACCTCTGGATCATCTAGAATATCAGGGGTGTTTAGAAACAAATACTCAAAATTCAGCAGCCCACAGCCTAATAATTGCTGTGTTCACTATATAGTAACCATCAGGATTTCTTTTCATTTCAGTCTCACAGATTTTTGGGAGAAATGATGAAAGTACCATTCCTACGAGGAGCTATGGAACAGGTACAGTGCATGATCCTGGGCTCATCCCACCCCCTTAGTAGTCATAAGCTGGATTCTCAAGGACTTTTCCCAACACCTTCTTTATTGTGGGACTTTTGTGCAAAGGTACCATGAAGAGCCTTCATTCCCTTTATGTTAGGGACAAGAAAGAAGACTAGAGTGGTAGAATTTCTTCCAGAATTGGGAAGAGTTTATATCATGATGTAGTTACAAAAAAAATATGTGCCATATCATTTTATGGTTCCATTCCAGGACTCATACTCCAAACCACTAATCACATATATTCCTTGTCTCTGTCTCTGTCTCTGTCTCTGTTCTCTGTCTCTGCTCCTTCCTCCCCCAATTTCTCCAGTCTGTCCCAGAAACTGGGATTTTCATCAAGGAAAATGTTTTTTCTTCTCCTTCTATGAATCACCTTGGAAAGACAGCGTGGATTATTGTGCAACACAAGGATCTACATTGGCAGTTGTCAACACTCCAGAGAAACTGGTAAAACATTAGGATGCTATAAGAAAATAGTCTGTCCTACATTTGCTGCAGTTGGTGGAATCTATGGAACAATTTGGTGATGTAAGTGTAGGTTGATGGTAAGGAGCAAAGATGTGCCTAGCTGGGAAGTTCACAGTCCTTGTTGTAAACCTGAGATCGGAAGGTTCTTCATTTCCATTTAAACTAGAAATCTAGATTTTTGTTGTCTTCTCTATAAACCAAGCATCAGGCTCATACTCTAGGGATGGACCAGGACATTTAAAGTGCAAGAATTGACCAAAGACCTGAAGAAGCAGCTTAAGGACCATAAGGATAGTTCAGTGGGTAAAGTCATGTGCTACCAATCCTGATGACCTGAGTTCAGTCTCAGAGATCTGAGATTCACATAATACAAGGAAAGAAGTAACTCTCACAAATTGTCCTCTGATCTCCACAGAACGACTGTGTCACTCAAATGTGAGCACATATATATGTATAAAATCAATTAATTAAAATAAATAAATAAATGACATATGAACCTGCTAAGATGGCTTAGCAGATAAACTTTCCTGCCACTGGACCTGATGACCTGAGTTCAGTCTCTGAGACTTACATGATCCTAGAGAGAACCAGTTCCCACAATTGGTTCTCTAACCTCCCAAAGTGCCACATGTATGACTGTACAAATAAATATATACATATAAGCTTACAAAATACACTAACACAAAAATGAGTAAATGAATGAATGTTAAATATAACAAAATATAAGTTACTGAAAATTATAGAATATTTTGTGAGATGCTAATGTATATAGTAAAAAAAGGAAGATATGAGTTACTAAGATATTAATGTATCATTTCACTGTACATAAGAAAAATATGTTAACATAATTAGCAATGTGAAAAACAAAGAATAAGATAAAAGTTTGCATTTTACCTTTGTGATGATGAAAATAGACTAATACTATGTAGCAACTCTGTTTATTGTATCCTTTGACCTTGTGATAGCCATGAAACATATTATTATGCATATTTTATGCATATGCAATGAGTAAGTTAGAGAAAAGAAATGGGGTGTGTGGGTGTGTGTGTGTGTGTGTGTGTGTGTGTGTGTGTGTGTGGTGTGTGTGTGTGTTCATGTGGGCACATATGTGCCACAGCCTGACCTTCAATCTTGCTTGAGTCACGGTGGCTTACTACTCACCAGTACATAGCTAGGTTAGCCGCACCCTTCACCCTTCACCCTTCACCCAGTCTTCCTCCTCTTTCTGCCTCTCATCTTGTCATAAGAGAGCTGGGATTACAGATGTTCATTGCATCCCTGAGATTTCCCATGGGTTCAAGGGATCTGACCTCAGGTAGTCACACTTAGACACCAACTGATATACCTTCTCCACCAAAATAAGTTATCTGACTAAGATCACATATATAAATAATAGAACACTATATTCATCAATTTATAGTTGTCTCTTCTTCAAACCTTACCATTGGCTAGATGCTAAGTACTAGGCTATGCACTATTCATGTTTTTCTCCTCTATCCCTCCCTCCCCCCAAAAAAATCATCCTCTGATTGGGCAGAATTTTCAGGAAGGTTGTCCCTGAACAGATGACCAAGGTCAGCAATCAGAATCCCCAAAATTCTCTAGGATGAAGCACTCAAGTGGAAAAACAAGACGTTTTCAGGTACCAAGAGAGAAGCAGAGGATGGGGGGAGAAGACAGAGGGTGAAAAGAAGAAAGAATGAGAAAACTTGAGCCCTCTATTTCTTCTGCTCTCCATTTAAGTTTTGGTGTACCCAATTCCCACCACGTTACTCTGACCAGCCTCCTCTGCATATTGACTATGGAAAAAGATCACGTCATTGATGCTTTGCTGATAACTCTCAATGCATTTTTGTTCATTTGATTCAACTTAATTGGGAATGTGACATTTTCTGGATTTGATGAAAATCCTACAAAGAGAATCATGCCAGACATAAAATGTGTATGCGAAATGACCTGTTTTTGACTGTGGTGTCTTCCTCTCCCGTTCCTTCTGCTTGACTCAGAAAAACAATACTGACATCACCAGGGTACTTATCAATAATGTAAGTTCTTCATCCTTTACATTAGATCTCCTGCACCAAAAGCTAGGCACTCTGTGTTTGGTCCAGATATCCAGGTGATCTGGCTTCCTGCAAAGTTGCAGAACTTCTCAGGGATTAATGGCAAGTGTCAGCATCAGCCAGCATCTAATCCGTAGCTGCCTTCCTGATTCGCAGAACCAGACCAACCATTGACCACCAGCTTGGGATGCAGAGGTGAAGAGATCACTGATGAGCTTCTTTTTTTGATTTCTAGAAGTATCTTCAGGACATAGCTGGTACTGAGCTTTACTTTATTGGTTTGGTACGTCAGCCTGGAGAGAAAAAGTGGCGCTGGATCAACAACTCTGTGTTCAATGGCAAGTACGTGAACAGCCTGCATTTCTCTAAAGATTTTTACATAAGACAAATCCTGAGATAGCTGATAGTTCAGAGACTTAGACTCGACTCTGTTCTACTTTTCTAGTTGCTTCCAACCCATTTCTTTCCTATTTAACTTTTATTCTTTTTATTTATATTATAATAATATTATATTATATGTTATTGTATTAATATATTATAATGTTATAATACTACTAAATTATATATTATATTAATATATTATACAGTAAAGCTGCTGTACCTCATATGATATTTTATAGACCATTAAACTATTTGTCATGTCATTTCCCCAGATATAACTCCTTCATTTAAAAAAGTTTATTATGTACCTAAGCCTTATCTATGTTTCAAAGTTGAACCTGTAACCCTCAAGAGCCCTTCAAGACATCACTCCACGGAGTCAAAGTTTGCAGGAGGTTGTAATATTCCAAAGTTTGCGGGAGGTTGTAATATTCCAAAGTTTGCGGGAGGTTGTAATATTCCAGTATTCATATGGAAATAATGAGTCAAACAGGGACCAAGCTGGGTCTCCAACCTGTAAATGGATTTCCTTATAAGGGAAGGAAAATTAATATCCACTCAGTGTCTGCTCTCCATCAGGCACTGTGCTGTGTGTGTTGTGCTAAGCATGAATTACCTCTTCATGTGTTCACTGGGAAGCCATGGAGAAAGCTTTTATTACTCCCAAGCTGTTGCACTCAGAAATGTTGCTGAGCTGTTGCACGTGTTAGAAATGTGTTGAGTTTCATATACCAACAGGGTAGAGCCATCATTTGATTCTACCGTCCCTTGATCCCAAATAGCATGCTACTTTTTCATGAAATGAGACTTTGCAGTCAGCCCAAAAGGATCTGAATGACAGAAAGGAAGTATAAGAATGCCAACAATTAACTTCACCAAGTATTTCCTAGAACCAGCTCAAATCCAGGAAAGGATTGAAAAAAAAAAATCCCTCTCCTCCTGCCCTGCCTTGGGTCTCCCTGTTATAAACATGCACCCAGTGCTAAAATATGATTGGGGTGACAGTACATGGGATATTTTCAACTTAATATGAGCAAGTTAGACCTAGATTCTTGGAATATGTGAATGTTCACAAGAGAACTGAAAGAAAGCAGTGGGTGTAGGGCTGGATTTGGGACTGTGTTGAAAAGCAGGGATCTAAGATGGGATGAAAGACTCAGTGCCAAGGAGGAGGGTGTATGGTTGCATGAAGCTGCATTCCCTCCATGCACAGCTTCCATGAGAACCTCGCTTCGCTAACAGTTAGAGTCAGAATAGAAACCAGGAGCCTAACCAAGCTTTCTCTTTTCATTTAGTGTGACCAATCAGAATCAGAACTTCGACTGTGTCACTATAGGTCTGACGAAGACATATGATGCTGCATCATGTGAAGTCAACAATCGATGGATCTGCGAAATGAATGCCAAATGATTATAGATCTCTACAAGAGTGAATCTTTACAGAGCCAGCAAAGGAGATTAGTTGTGACTGAAACCAGCCCAGGAAATATAGAGCATCAAAGACTGTGCCCATCTCCCATAGGTGGAGTTCCCTAATGAATCCTCACAGTCAATTTGTTACTCCCTTTCACAAACATCTTCACACAGTAAAACTCCCTTTCTGACCACACTTCCTGTGAGAGGGGACTGGATTCTAGTTATCTCCAGACAGAGCCAGGTTTCTGGAGATAAAATCAACATGGAAATGCAGTCTGTTTCTGTAGAGCTGAGCCTTTTAACTAATCAGTAGGGTTTTGTCTGTTGTCAGAACTATTTGATCCTTAGAGAACATGCCCATGCCACTGAGGAGAAACTGCTCGTGGAACAGATGTGAGAACTGTTAGGAAGCACTATGGGCAGAAGAATCTAAACTTGGCTTCACACCCTCCCCCATCCCAGAAAGGCTCCCATTCCTATACACCATCTTAGAAGCAGAGGTCCTCCTGAATTAGGAAAGGACCTCTACAGCTCGACTTGGAACTGAACAAACATTGAGGGAATGAAGAAAGTTCTGAATAGGACAGAGATAAACAAGGAGGATAAGGAAAGAGATAGGAAAAAAGGAGATGTAGGAAGGAGGGGGAAAGGAGTGATGGGCAGGAGAAAAAGAGACAGGAGGAGCCAGGAAAAACACTCGAGCTAAAAAAATTTTTTTCAGGTTTTGGATAAAAGTCTATTGTGACATATATAATACCTTTTCATTAGAAGAGAAAAGGCAAAACTGGGGACAAATGGACACCATGAGAGATGAAGCAGAGGTTAATTTGATCACAAGGAAAGAAAGGTGGGAGTGAGGTAGAAAACTTTTTGATACCTTGGCTATTATCACAAGAAGATACAAGCTGCATAAAGTATAGGAGAAAAGAGATGTACTGGTTGTTTTAAGTAGCAAAAATTAAACTACAGAGAAGCCTATAGAAAGCTATAGGAATTAAAGCCATCCAATAATCAATTCATTATTTTCAACTAATAGCAATATGTACGTGCATTACTAGTCAAAATAAATTGTAAATTCTGTTATTACAATACTAAGTTATTTTTATAGTTTCTAGGTTTCATATTTGATGTATTAGTAGATTTAAATTTTAATGGGACAATGTACTACCTATTAAAACCTGCTTGAAGAAGGTCATCAGAAATGATCTAGTAGATACTGGAATTACATTTGTACCCAATGAGCTAAGTGTTCTCTGATGGTCTTAATACATCAAAGCTGGGACAAGGTGGGCAGGATCTATGGTAGGGAGAAGCAAGTATGTTCTAACCAGAGGTCAGACTCATAACTCAGACAGCAGAAAGGAAATCTTGGTCCTTTTTGAGAAAGGGGAACTTTCATTGCCACACTTCCTATCTTATGACAGAAGAGTTGCAGACTCCTGGGGTCAGGAAATGAGGACATCCAGTGATTTCTGTGGTTGAAGTCGGAATCTCCCACAAGATGAGAAGTTACTCATGTACAGGTTCTTAAAGAAGCCTGCACAGGGGCTGGCATGATCAAAAGAATATTCAGAGACTCTGTGTATATTGTTTCAACTACTGGGGAAGGGACTCATGAAGGGTAAATAAATGTGGCCTTTGTTAGGGAGCAGTGATATGAATTTTAAAATGGACTTAGTAAGACATTTGGGTTGGAGTTTTGACTTAAGTTCTAAGATACACTTTCCCTTACACATCAGGCATACTAGGTATAGTCTTTATAGCTTCATTAGAATATAAGTAACATGTCCAAAATTTTTGACAACCAGGAATAGCCACTACATTACTACATTTAACATGTACAGCTCAATAGGTTTGGTTCATTCACAGTGGTTTACAGCCATCACCTCTAAAAGAAATCCTGGTCTACTTCCCATCTCTACAGAGTTCCTTATGCTGGGTGTCATATGAATAGAATCATACAATGTATGCCCTTTTTTACTACTTCCTCTGCTTAGAATAAGATTCTCAAGATTCACCCATGATTTTCAGCATATATCAGGGTTCCAGTCTGTATCTTGAATGTCCCCCATAGATCAAAGGCTCATTCTCTAGGATTGTGATATTGGAACATGGTAGAGCCTTTAAACTCCTGGAATTTATTTAGGTCCCTGAGAATGTGCTTTCTATGAGGGCAGTACTATCCTCAACCCTTTCGTTTTGCTCCCAAGCCAGGAGTGGATTGAAATCTCCAAAACGTTTTGATAAGTTATGTATCTCAGGCATGTGTTACAGTGGTACAAAGCTTGTTATCACAAGCTTTTCATATATTTCATTCTATGGATGAATACTATTCCATTTGTTTTTTCCTTCAATGGCTGATTGGTATTTTAGCTTTGTACCTGTCAACTATTATAACTATTACGAACATCCATTTCTCAAGCATACGCCTAGGAGTGGGATTGCTAATTCATCTTGTTATCTGATATATTATTTAAAGAACTTTCTGTCTTCAAAAGCTACTGAACCATTGCACCTTCCCATAGGAATATGTATGGACTCTAATATTTTCCATACCCTTGCCAATAGGCGCTGTTACCTAACTGCCTTGCTTTATGCTAATGTGTTCCCATGGTGGTTTTGATTTGTATCTCATCTCCATTCTTTATCATCTTTCTTGTACTTTGAGTGACCTCTTCTGCTGAGAATGATGTTTTTGTTCATATTAGACATTTTAACTAAAGATGTAAGGGAAGGATATGGTCATATCAACACATCTTATTTTGTTAATAGTCTTGAGCTCTCAGCTTCTATGTAAAAATCTAGAAATACC
Source organism: Mus minutoides (assembly GCA_902729485.2). Lineage (NCBI taxonomy): Eukaryota > Metazoa > Chordata > Mammalia > Rodentia > Muridae > Mus > Mus minutoides. The sequence continues at coordinate 21,199 of LR752244.1, read as the reverse complement.
TCCATAATTGTGTTTTTATGACATGCTGAAGATGAAATTCAGCACTTTCTAAATGCTATGCTACCTTTCTAGCAATACATTATAGTGTCCTCCCTTTGTTTTTGGTTTTTTTGTTTGNAAATGAAGAAAATATCTAATAAAGAAAAAATAATTTAAAAAAATTTTACACTTCCAGTAGTGAATGTACTTTAAGCATTTATCCACCACTCAAGCCAAAAAAACATGACAGAATTAGAACTTTATAAAACAAATAGCTTTATGTCTTCTTTCATAACTCCTTTGTTTTAAGATAGACTCTTGCTACACCGTTAATGCCAGTCTAGTAATCAATGTGCAACTCAGCATAGCTTCGGGTTTACAATCCTCTTCCCTCTGCCTCCTAAGGACTAGGATTACAGGTAAGCATCCAAAACTGTTCCCACAATACGATGATTTAACACCAGGACTACTTAACAAAAATCTCTCTTCACTTGGACAAATGTGTGTGGAATGAAGATCTCAGACCTGTGGCATATATTAAAGTTGGATAGGAGTTTAACTTTGCATACCCTTTAAGACAAATAAGAGAGATTCAATAATTTTATTTTGTACCGGAAACTTTATTTGTAATTCATAGTATAAATTAGTATATGTTTGCAGAAATAAAAAGAATATTAAAAGGTGCATAGTACCAAGTCTTTTTCTTCCTTCATGCCCACTTCACTGCCATAATTTCAGGACAACTAGTGACCACTTCCTCCTTACGTTGCCACCCACAGCAGCTGGGACTATGCAGCCACTTAACATTCTGCACGCTCTGCTCTTCTTGCCTAAGGATAGAGAGCTTATAACATTTCTAGCCATTGTAGAAAGAACATCGTTGTTCCAGCAGCTTCGTAACAGTTCATTGTATGGATAAAATGTTGTTGTTTAAGCAGCTCCCTGTGGACATCCCACGCAGCATCAATTCGTAGCTTTTAAAAATGTTTACAAGCCGGGCGGTGGTGGCGCACGCCTTTAATCCCAGCACTTGGGAGGCAGAGACAGGTGGATTTCTGAGTTCGAGGCCAGCCTGCTCTAAAAAGTGAGTTTCAGGACCGCCAGGGCTATAAAGAGAAACCCTGTCTCGAAAAAAAAAAAAAAAAAAAAAAAAAGTTTACAACGGGTTGCTTCCCAAAGTAGCCAAGATCAAAAGAATGGAAACATTGACTAGGAGCAGGGTGGGGTTGGCGGGAAAGAGGGAAGTTGGGCGGGAGAGCAACACTGGAGACAGCTGGACAACCGAATGGAAAACTTTTGATTATTTTGAGTAAGGGGAAAATGAGAACCCAGGAGTACACTGTAGAACGGAACCACCAAAAGAGGAACTCGGAGATAAATGGGGAAGCACAGCAGAAGAGGATGAGAAAAATGAAGAAGAACAGAAGCAAAGAAGGCATTACAGACCTGGAGAAAATGAGGACTGAGCATCCCAGAGAGGAACAGAGGTGGCCTCCTCTTCAGCCCTGTGCACTGCACCCCTCAGCCCAGCGTGATGGGAAGCCCAGCCCTCTTCTCATTCTATCTCCATCACTGCTGCTTTGTGGCAGCAGTAGGATCTGGGTGATAATGCAAGAGAGTACTCCTTCTCTAACACCTTCAGTTCTTTCTCTAACACCTCAAGAAAGCTCTCCAATTAGGGAAGTGATTGCTAGGTCTCAGGTAGTCCATATGTTTAGGAGTGAGCTCATGTGTTGGACTATGCAAGGATTTCTGATGTCTAGATAAAAGCCAGCATTCCTCAGGAACTTGTAAACTGATTCCCATTCTGCCTGAAGGAGTCATTTCCCTGACCTCTGGCAAAAGGGATATATATGGCTTGTATATAGTACCCAGGCTAGCCTCCAGATTCCCTCAGTCCCTACTAACAAGTACTTGTACATTTCAAAACCTGCACTGGCCTTCCCGCACTTCCCTCACCTGAGCACACTCGTCCTTCTCATACTCCACATGATTCCCGACCCCACACACTTTATCTGTGGCCATCATCCTGCTCTCTTGCTCTTCTCACTCTTCCCTCTCTTGTTATGCTCAATTCTCCATCTCCCGTTATCTCCACTATGTTTGCCTTCTTCTCTAGCCCTGGCCATACCCCGTCTGTTTCCTTTTCTCTCTGCTCTGGACCCATCCAGATACCTCTGGATATATCCTCTCTCTCTCTCTCTCTCTCTCTCTCTCTCTCTCTCTCTCTCTCTCTCTCTCTCTCTCTCTCTCTCTCATTCAAAATAAAAACCTTCTCCCTTAACAATGGAACAGCCTTGTCAACAATTTATATACTATGTCCTCCCGTGTGGTTTTAAAATTTCCCATAAAGAAAAACAGGACAGATACACAGATGAACTCAGAAGGACTATGACAGGATGCAGAAGATCCAGACAAGTTCAAGCCAGAATATGAAATCCCAGCACCAAATCAAGGGAAGTGAACACAAAATCCCACTCTTAGCCAAGAAGATATTTACAACTGATAGGTTCTGGGAGAAGGAATATTGATTTTCTTCAGTGGAGTGACACTTTGTGTATCAACCACAGTCCACAGCAGGCACCAAGCTCAGGAGTAGATGATCAGCACAGAAAAGACACGGTGTTTGGCTTTTGTTTTTAGTAGATTGTTGTTGTTGTTGTTTTGTTTTGTTTTGTGTTGTTTTGTTTTTAAGAGAAAGAATATGAAGTTGGGTGGGTAGGGGGAAGGGGAGAATCTGGTAATAATAATAATAATAATAATAATAATAATAATAATAATAATAATAAATGAGATCACAATTTAATCTGTGAACACAGATTATATGATAATGATGGTGATTGTGGTGCACCTCAGAGATGGTCTTCTCAGATTATTCCAGGATTTGTAACCCGTGTTTGGCCACGTAGATACCTCAGGTTAAGACTAGCTATTGAGTAAGTGGTAACAGCGTTTCACTCCATCCCGAAGGGCTTCTATGACTTTGTCATTACGGAGTGTGAAGATGAAAGGGTTGAGGAAAGGAGTTACGATGGAAATCATCAAAGAAACCACCCTATTGTAGTCGGCTGCCTGCGTCTGCTTGGGTTTCACGTAGAGAAACAAGCAGCAGCCGTAGCCAATGACGACGCAGGTGAAGTGGGAGGCACAGGTGGAGAAGGCTTTCCTCCGGCCAGAAGCTGAGGGGATCTTGAGGATGGTGGCAATGATATAGGTGTAAGAGACAATTGTGGGGATCAGAGAACCAAAAAGAACAAAGACTGCCATTAGAAAAAGGATAAACTCTATGAAAATAGTATTATTGCAGGATAATTTGAGCAACTGCCCTCGGTCACAGAAGAAATTATCCACCACATTTGATTTGCAGTAGTTAAGGTGAAATGTGGCATAAACTGGCCAGATTTGAAAAAGGAACCCAAATACCCATGACACGATTACCACAGAGTTGCAGGTGCGACTGTTCATGATGACACTGTACCTCAAAGGGTTGCAGACAGCTACATAACGATCCACGGCCATTGCTCCAAGCAAAGAAAACTCCGTGGTCCCCAGAGCAAGTTGCAGAAAAAGTTGGGCAACACACCCAGCCAAAGATATACTTTGCATTCCAGGGAGCAGCAGCCCCCAAAGCATCACGGGCACAATAACGGTTGTAACCAGGATCTCCAGGATGGAGAGATGAACGAGGAAGAAATACATGGGAGACTGCAGGCGTTTATCAACACAGACGATCACAATGATGACCGTGTTTCCCACTAAGGTCACTAAGTAAAAAAAGCAGAAGGTAGCAAAAAGGACATGGCGTAGGTTTTCAGAGCCAGGAAAACCAACAAGATAAAATTCCGTAGCACTGGTGTGATTCCCCAACATTTAGTTCTGAGTCCTTGTTCCTTGTGAAACCTAGGGAGCAAAAGAGAGAAGAGGACAATATTTCTCACCTCAGAATTACTGAAGATATTACCAGATTCAAAAACCATCCCCTTGCAGTCCTGAACTCCACAGCGTGGCTATTATTTCTATCCAAAGTTGTTGTTGTTAAATGTTTAAGGAATCCCATATGTATGAATTCATACATGCAAATATATGTGGGTACATAATAAAAAAATGTGCAGGCTCAAATGGATAAGTGCTAATCATCAATACCACAACATTTCCATCATAAATAGGGAACTCACCCACTATAACCTTTGTCTCTCAACATGATAGAAGTTCTCCTACATTCTGCTGTGGTCAGTCGTCATCACACTACTTCCCTGATCATGGTCTGCTCAGTGATAGGACCTCTTCTCTGCAATTGTATCCCAGTCTTACAAATGCCTGCTGCACTTCAATGATTTTAAGTACTGGTCAATCTGACTTAGACGGGCTCTTTGTATCCTTTACATCCTCCAAACTCAGGCTCTATTTCCATTGTGTTCGTTTGAAAGTTTCTACCTCTGCAATATGGATCAGTTATTGGGTGTGGCTGGGAAGTAGAGTCTACACAGGATACTGTCATAAGACACGGCTTTGTCTGAAAAAAAAGTATTATATCTTCCTCTGACTCTGGGCTTGCTCCCTGAAATAGCTTGCAATCCTCCATTTTTTTTTTGTATGATGAAACATAACCTCACCTCTTACCTTATAGAATAAGTTTTCTGCAAGCAAGCAAGGAAGAGGTCAGACTGAGTGAGGGGGGTCAAACTTTAATCTTCAATTTCCATCTATCCTGAGAAGTCTCCACCTGGGACCCAGAAGGCAAGAAAATAACTGGAGCAGAGAGAGCATCTCCTACCTCCTCTGGGTCTCAAGCTCGATTTTCCATGAGAGATAGAACCTCAAATGATTAGTGTACTAGTCTAACCCACCCCTGACTCAGTCCCACCAAACAGCTTCAAAAATGGCACATCAACTCTACTGTGACTGCCTGTTTCCTCCACAGTGCTGAGGGGAAAGAAAAACACCAGAATGTACCAATGGGTAACCTGGGTTCCTTCTCTCACCTCATTCAGATCTTTGCACAAATGTCTGTTACTCCCAGCCTTTCGTTTAGAGAAGCCCCATTTTCTTGAAAGCAGCACAGCACACCTCTGCTACCCTCCACTAGGCTGTACTTTCCTTATCACTGCTCTTACTGGTAAGATCTACCATCAAGTCATGTTTGCTTGCTTACAAGTATAGCTTCAGAACCCCACATTTAATTAACACTTTTCCAGCTTACCCTTCCTACACCGTCTCTCACTTGTATTGCCAGTGTCAAAAAAGAGTTCGATGCCATATGAACTCAGTGGTTTTTTTTTTAATGAGTATGCCAACAAATAGAGGTGAGGACATGGGGACTGAATAGAGAGAATGGCATGATTTTGTAGATCTTCCAGTCCTAGAGCTCTACAGAATGGTGGACAGATCAAAGAATGGGGAGAAGAGAGAGGTGGGATTTGGCAACAAGGCAGCACTTTGTACCAACCATGTACAGATACAGATATTTCTCTGCAAAGGAGGGAGATGTGACTCCAGACTCACCCTTTGTACATCTCCTCAGTTTCTCCTCAGTGTATCTGTGTCCTTAGAAGGTGACAAGCCAAGCATTTACACGATGGTGCTTTACTGTTCTGTAGCTCACAGGCAGGAGCCCCTGGAAGACATCTCCAGACAAGGGAATCAAATAGAAAACTCATTGCCTTTCCAGGAATTACCCACACTGGCAATCTCCTGGCTAGTCCAGACCTAAGGCCATAAGGCAGAACCAGCGGCTCCTTTTCCTATTCATAACGAAGAACACTGTCCACACACAGTGAAGCTTAAGCAAACATCCAGCAATCATATTGTTATGGAAAGTTCATTTGTCTCCTTCTCTTATATTCTCTGCTTCCTTCTATCTTTCCTAGCTATCCACTAAGGTACAATTTCTAAAAGTTCAAAGATACACAAGGGATACTGGCAAAGAAAAGCTGAACAGAACTTTCATCCTTCTCTCTGGAGGCTAATCAACTTCTGGAAGCCTGAAAAGTCATTTAGTCGGGAAACTTGAAGCTCCCCTCATCAGGAACTTCTGAATCCCCAGGTTAGTTTCTCTCAGGCTCTAAGTTATGAACAAACAACCGAGGATGGGAAGCGGCCGCCTCCTCATCAGATCTGTACCAATCATTGGTGCAGTTTAGTCCAACAGAGCCCCAGCCACACCACACTAGTGCTCTCACCACGTGCTCCTATAGGACTATCAAAACCCATAATCACAAAAGGAACTGCCAAGATTTGTCTCTGTGTCTCCGTGTTAGGAATCCACTTTCCCAGCTGATCTCCATCTCCCGTCAGATATACTATACCTGAAGTTGTGTGCATTATGGTAAGAAAAATCAAATGGAAGATAACTGCCCCCTATTTAAGCATCACACTCAGTTAGTGTCAGAGATCACTGAGTCTCTCCAGCATGCACACTTTCCAATGGAGGCCACTCAGCTCAGCCATGCAAATTTGTGAGACTTCTCATGCTATGCTTACCTGCCTGAATTGAGAAGTAAAATATAAAGAAATAGTATTTGGAAGTGGCAGAAAATTTTATATAAAAATGAAGATGTCTCAAATGCTGGGTAAATGAAAAAAAATTACATTTAAAATGTTACTTTTAGTACTGGGAGGTAGCTCATGGGGAAAGTGCTCATTGCACAACCATGAGAACCTGAGCTCAGAGCCTTAAAACCCAGGTAAAAGGGCGTGATTTGTAGTCTAACTCTATCATCCAAGAACCAGAGGACTCCTGGGCTTGCTAGCCAGCCAGTCTAGCCAATCAGTATGCTCCAGGCACATTGAAAGAGTCTATCTTTAAAAACAAAATTAAGCTGGATACCAGCAAAGAAGATACATAATGCTAATCTCTCACCTCTATATGCACAGGCATAAATGAGCACATCCAAATCAATGCATGCATATGCCACACACATACACATACACATACACACACAGTAATCTTTGTTTTTACATTTTGTAAAACATATTCCATTTTTTCAAGTAATTAGTGTAGATTATAGTTTTAAAACAAAATTGTATTGATTAAGCAGAAAGCTCTGCCCTGTCTCCTGTGCCATCCATTGCCCAGACCACAGATCTTCCTGAATCTCAGAGGCCTGCTGCCAGCAGGGACTACAAGGCCTACAAACACCAAGGACAACCAGATGGCTAAAGGCCAGCATAAGAACACAATAAGCAAGAGCCAAGACAATATGGCACCACCAGAACTCAGCTACCTTACTACAGAAAGCCCTGGATATTCTAACACAGCTGAAGCAATAGAAAATGACCTTAAATCCAATCTTACAAAGATGATAGAAGACTTTAAAGAGGAAATAAATAAATCCCTCAAAGAAACACAGAAAAAATATGTTCACCAAATCTACATTCAACAGAAAGCTGACATCCAAAATACATAAAGAACTCAAAAACTTAGACACCATCAAACCAGAAAACTGGAAATAGTTCTCCCTGAAGACCCAGCTATACCACTTCTGGACATCTATCCAAAACATGCTCCACCACCTCACAAGGACATTTATTCAACTATGTTCATAGCAGCTTTATTCATAATAGTCAGAAGCTGGAAACAACCCAGGTGTCCCTCAACCAAAGAATGGATACAGAAAATGTGGTTCATTTACGAATGCTACTCAGCTATTAAAAACAAGAACATCATGAATTTTTGCAGGCAAATGGATGGAAATATAAAATATCATCCTGAGTGAGGTAACCCAGACCCAAAAAACATGCAAGTTATGTACTCACTGATAAGTGGATATTAGCCAAAAAGTACAGGATACCCAAGCTACACTCCACAGACCCAAAGAAGTTATATAAGAAGGAAGGCCCAAACAAGGATGCTTTAATCTCAATTAGAAGGGTGAATAAAATAGTCATAAAAGGCAGGTGGATGGAAGGAACTAGGTGGGAGAAGGGATTGGAAGGAGTGGGGGGATTTCAGGATTGGGTGTGGAGAGACACAGGAAAGAAGGCCAGAAGGCCAGGAAAATGCATGGAAATTGGGGGCTGGTGGGGTTGTGGGGCTGGGGACATCTTTAAGATGTTCCAGGATTGGGGAGGCTCGCAGTAGTAAATGGGGGTGACTTTAGGTAAGATTCCTAGCAGTTGGGGATATGGAATCTGAAGTGGCCCACCTCCTTTAGCCAGACAGGGTCCCAATAAAGGAATAAAGACCCCAAACTACTCACAAAACTTTTGACACAAAATCTGTCCTGTCTACAAGAAATACAGGGACAAAGATGGAACAGAGACTGAGGGAATGACCAACAAGTAACTGGCCCAGCTTGAGACCCATCCTATTGGCAAACACCAATCCCTAACACTATTAATGATGCTCTGTTTTGCTTTTAGACAGGAGTGTAACTGTTCTCTGAGAGTTTCCACCCAGGAACTGACTGAAACAAATGCAGAGAGCCATAGCCAAACACTGGCTGGAGCTTAGGGAGTCTAATAACAGAGTTGGGGGAAGGTTTGAAGGTCCCAGAGGAGATAGGAATTCCACAGGAAGATCAACAGAGTCAACTAACCTGGTCCCTTGGGGGTTCACAGAGACTGAACCACCAAACAAAGGGCATGCATGGGCTGGACCTAGGTTCCCCATATATATAGCAGATGAGCAGATCAGTTTTCATGTGTACCCTCCAACAACTGTAGCAAGGGCTGTCCCTAAAGCTTCAACCTGCCTGTGGATCATATACCCTTAACTGGAGCTATCTTGTCTGGCCCCAATAGGAAAGAGTGTGCCTAGCTCTACAGAGACTTGATGCTCCAGGGGAGTTCCCACCCTGTCAGAGGAGGAAGGAATGAGTGGAGGTGGAGGGAATGACCAAGATGGATAGATAGATAGATAGATAGATAATAGATAGATAGATAGATAGATAGATAGATAGATAGATAGATAGGTAGATAGAAAAATAAAAACAAGGACATCATGAAATTTCCAGGCAAATGGATGGAACTAGAAAATATCATCCCAAGTGAGGTAATTCATACTCAGAAAGACACACACTGTATATAGTCACTTATTAACCACAAAGAACAGGATAACCTCACTACAATCTATAGATACAAAGAAGCTAAGTAATAAAGAGGATCCAAGGGAAGATAGTGAATCTCCCTCAAAAGAGGAAATTACAAAATAGACATCTGGAGTAGATGAAGGGAGGAAACTGGGAGGGGCTGGAGGTGGGGGTGGGGAATGATGGAGATCAGGTGTGGGGAGGGGAGGGCTGGGAGAGGGAACAGAAATCGGGGGGGGGGCAGATTTGGTACTTGGAGAAAAACTTCCAGGAGTCTTTGGGGGTGACCCTACCTGAGACTCCTAGCAGCAGAGGATGTGCATCCTGAAGAGGCTGCCTCCTGTAGCTAGGCATGACTTTCTGCGCTGGGAGGGAGACATCCACCCAGCCACAAAATCTTCAAACCAATATTTGTTCTGCCTACAGGAAGCACAGGGATAAAGATGGAGAAGAGAGGGAGAGAATAGCCAACAAATAACTGGACCAACTTGAGACTTATTCCATGAGAGAGCCAACCCCTGAGACTATTAATGATATTTAGCTATGCCTGAAGACAGGAGCCTAGCATAACTGTGTCCTGAGAGGCTTCCTCCAGCAGTGGAAGAAAACAAATGTAGACACCCACAGCCAAACAATACGCAGAGCATGAGGAGTCTGGTGGAAGAATAGGGGAAGGAATGAGGGAGCCAAAGAGGCTAAGGATATCACAAGAAGACCTACAGAGTAAACTAACCCAGGCCCACCTGAGCTAACCTGAACCACCAATCAAAGAGCATGCATGGCCTGGATCTAAGGCCCTCACACATATGTAACAGATGTACAACTTATTCTGCGTCTGGAGATAATGGGTGTTCAGGCTGTCTCTGACTCTGTTACTTGCCTTTGGATTCCTTTCCTGGAGCTGAGCTGTCTAATCTGACCTCAGTGAGTGAGGATGTCTTTAGTCCTGCTGCAGCTTGATGTACCAGGATGGGTGGGTACCCCTGGAGGAGTCCCATTCTCTGAAGAGAAGAGGAGGGAGGAATGGGGAGGGCAAGGTATAAGGGTAGGACTGGGAGGAGGGGAGGAGGGGAAATGTGTTGATTTTGTGAAGACCTTTATTCAGGCAGCATGCCTGTTGACTTCATGAATGCCTTTTATCATATCCAGAGGACATTGTTTCACGCTGGCGCTCCCTGACCTCTGACTCCTACAATCTTTCCTTGCTTCTACAATGATTCCTGGGTCTTGCAAAGGAAAGAATGTGATATAGATGTCCCATTTGAGACTGAGCACTTAACAGACACTTACTTTCTTTGCTTTGACAAATTGTGACTTTCTTTGTCAACGACTGTTCACTACACACACACACAAAAATCTCTAATGAGTTCTCAGAGATTGGTGAATATATGAAGATAGAGATATAAATTTAGAAAGGTTGCTTGCTATACATTCATTTAGCATAATAATAGTGGTAACTTCACCCCTAAGCCTTTATCTCTCCAATCACAGGTTCTTGGATATATTTAAAGTAACAAGCATGTTTTTTTTCCTACAGAGCTACCCTTAAATCCAATAAGAAAGTGCCAGGTTACTTCCATAATGTTCATACCACTATTGAATCCATGAACATATCTTGTCATGCTGGCCTTTATTTGTAACTCAGAGGATTCACAAGCTGGGTAAGATGATTGATGATGGCTTATATCCCCTCAAGCACCCTACACAGCACCTACCTTATGGAAGACTATAAATCTTCCTAGAAGGAAGAAAAGCCCAAGGCCAATACCAAGGCATTTTAACATGGTAGGGGAAGGGCTGAAAAACTCCTGTTCCTAACTAAGGAGCTTTTGACAATTTATGGCTGCTGAAAGAAGAATCAGTTTTTCTTTAAGAATGTAGCCCCAATATTAGGCATAAAGCAGAGGACAACCATGCTGCAATCCACAGAGGCAAAGAAACTAAGAAACTAAGAAACAAGGAAGGCTCAAGGAGGCATTTTGAATCTCACTGAGAAGGGGATTAGACATTGTGGGTAAATGGGAGAATGGATGAAGATGATATTGGGGATGAAAAAAGAAGGGGTCAGGTGGGGATGACAGAATAATAAGATAGAGACTGGGATGGGGGTGATAGCTCTGGGATAAACTGGAAAGTCTTGAGTCCTAAAAATCTATGACTATGACCCTAGCTAAGATTCCTAGCAATGAGGGAAATGGAGCCTGAACCTGCCATCTCCTGTAACCAGGCAAGACTTCCAATGGAGGTACTGGGACACCAGCACAGCCACAAAACCTTAGACCTACAATTTGTCCTACCTATAAGATGTGCTGGCGTAAAGTTGAAGCAGAAATTGAGAGAGTGGCCAACCAATGACTGACCCAATTTGAGGACCATTCCATGAAAAAAAAAGCCCACCCCCGACGCAGCTAATGACATTCTGCTATACTTGCATACAGGAGTCTAGCAGAATTGTCATCAGAGAAGCCATCCAGCAACTGATTGAAACAGATGCAGAGACTGACAGTCAAACATTAGTTGGAGCTTTGAGAATCTTTGGAAGAGGAGAAAGATTGATTGTAGGAGTCAAAAGGGTCAAGACCACCACAAGAAAACCCAGTCAACTAACCTAGGTTCACAGGGGCTCCTAGAGACTGAACTGCCAATAAGGGAGTCTGCATGGGCCTATCTAGGCCCTCCACACATATGTTATAGCTGTGTAGCTTGGTCTTCACTTGGGACTCCTAAATTGAGTGAGAGCAGAGGATGTCTTTGACTACATTGCCTGCCTTTGGGACCTGTGCCATGACTGCTTGATATGCATGGACCCTCTCCCATTTTCTGAAGAGAAATGGAGAAAGCATAGGTTGGGAGGTGGGGGGGCTAAGAGGAGAGGAGGGAACTTTGGTCAGATTTTTAAAATAATTAATTGATTGATTGATTGATTGATTGATTGATTGATTGATTTAAAAAGTGTGTAGACCCTGATAGGTCAATCAGGATCTAGTGAGTGACTCCATACTTATGAGGTAGTATTTATGTAGTATTTTCTGTCACCTTCAAATGTTGTCTCATTGTGTTTAGTCCTCAGTTCAGGCAGGTCAGAGCCATAGCACGAAGATTTACAAAAGAAATGCACAGCTGAGCATTGGACTCACTAGGTTATTAAAATGGCATGAAGTTTCTAAGAGAATGATAAGGTATATCTTGGAGGAATTAAGGTGAAAACTAAAAGGAGAGTATAATCAGAGTATATTGCATGCATGTATGAAATTATAAAGGAATTAATAAAATACTATGTATTTTGAAATAAAATTGTATAAAATGACATATTATAAAATATTATTGTCCCCCATTCCCTCATAGTAAGGTATCCATCAGAGAAGACTACTTGTACATAAATTTAAGCCAATAGAAAGTCTTTATTAGATAGCAGGCTATTATACTGGGTGTTCAGGATCCCAGTATAACCCCAAACCTTTCTCAGGGTGTTATTTTAAGCACACAAAAAAACACATCCTGTGTTGACACAACTCAGTTTTCAAAAACAGTTAGCCAAAAGTAGAACTACAGAAGCCAAAAAGCAAGGTTAGTGCATTTAGACTCTACCCCAGGACCATGAAGTTTGATGGAATAGGTCTTTGTTTTTATTTTGGCAAATAGTGCTGTCTACATAATGAGATTTGTAGCCTCAGTGATACTTTCATAGTGATGTAAGTTGTGCTAAGGTCTAGGGCCTGTTACACCCTGTGCTTGATCCTCTTGATATGTTCATGATATGGGACTAGAACATCTGCAGGCAACGTGGACACAGTCATATGTGGATACTGATGGGGAACTATATATGTATAGAAATATGAGTGTAAGCATGAAATAAACTTTTCCAAATTTACCAGTTGCATTCCCATCACATTTAAATTGATATTTAATAAATATCAGTATATTATAGCTATAATAATATTTATGTAATTAGTATGCTACCCATAAACATTTCATTTCTTTCACATTTTATTGACATAATGTTCTACTTTGTTTTCTGTTGCTGTGACAACACATTTATCAAAACCACTTGAGGAGTAAAGGGTTTACTTCAGCGTACACGCTTCCATATTACAGCCTATCACTGAGTGAGGCCAGGGCAAGAACTCAAAGCAGGAACTTGAAGCAGATACACAGAGGAATAGTGATTACTGACTTGCCCCTTGGCTCACATTCAGCCACTTTTCTTTTATAGTCCAGCCCCACCTGTCTGCATGTTTACTGCTCACAGTAGACTGGACCTGACATTTTTTAGCAATCAAGAAAATATCCCAAAAACGTATCTACAGATAAGTCTAGTTGGAGGTGATATACTTGTATAGATTTTAATTTATGAAATCATGCTAAATTTTAGCTATTATCCAAACATTCTCCAGTCATGGACAGAAATCTGAAACCTCATTAAATTACATCATATAGTGACTACCCCGAGAGGCTCTTGACAGGATGCTACAGTGTTGCTTGTATACAGATCTTACAAATGAAATAAGGACATACCCAAAGGTCCCCATGACAGCTGTGCTTCCACTTGCTCAGATAGTTACAGTTTGGTACCCAGGTGATAGCATTTGAGGTTCCCTCTCACACTCACTCACTCAAGTTATCGTTCTCTCCCTCCCTCTCTCCTTCCCTCTTATTATAAAACTGAACAAATTCCCTATTTCCAGACATAATTCTGTGTCTCCATCTGTTTCTCCTGAGTTATTAACTATATGTTGGCATAGTAGAAAGGGGAAGAGAAACAAGGAACATAAAGTGATGAAAGTATTTCTGGTAAACATAAATTTACAGCTAACATAACACCCACCAATTCCACTTTTATGTAGTTGCCAGAAATAAATGAAAATGGGTCCTCGCGTTGAATTTCAATGTGATGTCCATAGTAGTTTATTGATTTCATTGAAGAGTGACCAAGATAAATATCCATCAGCAAGAGAACTTTATACAATGCTCATACAAGGACACACCTCTAAGCAGTGAGAAGGATTAGGTAGTGATATATGCAAAAGGAATGATCTCAGAGTCCTCGTAGTAATGGAAAGATTAGTAGACCCTAGCCGTGCATGCTTTGTGGTGCTATCACAGCATGATAAAGAATGGGAAGAATAAACAGCAGACTACTCCTGGGATAATTGTATCAGTGCTGGTGAGAAATGTGGAAATGATGTGGGCTGATTTTAGCCTAAGTTCTTAGCTTTAACAATGACTGATTTATGTTTGGCTAACTTTTTACTGAGGGTTTGACCTATGCGCTAATGAGAAATACTGCCCCATTGTTTTTTTTTTTTCTTGTAAAGATCTTTCACAGGTTTTTCACACCAGAAAAGCTTTGCTTATTATGAAATGCTTGTGAAAACGTGCTTATTTTGCTTTATTTAAATGGCTATCACTTTGCCTGAAATATTTGGGAAGAATTGTCAGTGAAAATATCTAGACTATGAGTCTTAAACTATGTGACTCACGAGATAGTTTTATTTTATCACACTTGAACCTTAAGTGTGTCCCTCCTTTGGTCTTTTGTTGCAGATCTGAGCTGTGTATGTGTGTGTGCATGTGTGTGTGTGTGTGTGTGTGTGTGTGTGTTTGTGTTTGTGTGGTGTTTTTACTGGAAACTGAATGCAGGATTGAGTCTAATAGCTTCCCAAAGCAATATAGCTTTACTGCTATCGCCCTTGGTTGCATTCCAGAATTTAAAAATAGGTCCCCATTGCTGAAGACACCGTTCCTTGCTCTTTGGACACAGGACTCAGAGGATTTGAGCTGGCACTGATTGGAAAGCTTCATAATACCAGAAGAAACAGCTTTCGTAATACCAGAAGGTAAGGAGAGCAGTCAACAGCTATGAACCAGAAAAATGACAAGACACTCATTCCTAAGTGTAAGAGTGTCACTTATTTCTAGGTGTCAACTTACAGTTGTCTAAGTGCCTCAGCCTGCTTAACATAAGGAAAATCGAAAATCGTGCCTGGCACTCTAAACCTAGCCAACTACGTGGCCAGTAGGGTCATGGATCTTACAGGATTCTACAACTGCCACCTGCTAAATCATTGTAACTCCTGACTGGATTCTAAATACTTCTCTTTTTTAAACTGTTGTTTTAAGCTTCTTCGTATTTCCCTTTTCTCTGAAAATGTATTAAAATTTATCATATGATATATTTTGATCATACTTTCCCTCCCCTCAACTCCTCCCAAAGTTTCCATACCCCCTTACCTGCCCAGTGTCATGTTCTACCCTCCATCTTCATACACACACATAAGCGTATCTTTCACCTCTCATCAAAGAAGTATCTTTTTGCAACAGGGAGAGACTATTACAAAAACCTATATCCAGCCAAATGTGGAGACTATCCAACTGTAGAGTGCACAGCTCCACTTGGTACATGCACAACAGAACTCCTGAACCCAAGGCTCAGAGGCCTTTGTGGAAGAGGGTACAAAAAGATTGTAAGCCATGGGTCCAGGAGAGTGTGCCTTCCAGCTCTGAGGGAGAAGCTACATCCATGAAACACCATCAGCATCCGCCTAATCAAGAACTGAACATTCCAACAGTTGACATTCCAGCACAGAATTCACATGGAAGCCCCAGGCCTGGATGAAGAGCCACAGGCAACTAACAATTGGTAAGAGAATTGGTCTTCCCCGGGGATGAGCTTCCCTCATTGCTCATTCCCATGCCTAGCAGTCAGTCCAAGAAACACATACAGGCAGGCTGAACTATATGGAATCAGCAGTTTGTTTTTATATGTTTACTTGTTTTATGTATATATGACAACAATGGCTAAAGAAAAGAAAGCTGTGAATTTGACCGGGGTGGGAAGGACAAGAGGAAGGGGTAAATGATCTAATTATATTATAATCAAGTTAATTTTTCACAAATTAATAACAACAACAATTAAAAGATACTGGAGCCAGTGGGTCACACTGGTTAAACAAGCACCAGCAGCTTCATAGTAAAAGAGAGACATTATCTTCATAATAAAAGAGAGACATTATTTACCATACTTGTTCTTTCTCATTAGGTGATGATGCTCTTTGTGTTAAAACACAACAAGAAATTATCTACCAAATGCCATCCAAATGCTGTTGGAATTCCCAGTTTCTACAACTGTGATCCAAAGAAACTTCTTTTCTTTATAAACTACCCAGCCTCAAGTATTTGATGGAAAAGCAGAAAATAGATTAAAATAAAAAAAAACTTGTTGTCAAGAAGCAGCACAGTTACTGCACATACATCTGAAAATGTGTAAGTAGCTTTGGGAGTTAGGTAACTGGTAGAGGCTAGAGCAGCCTTGAATATGACAAAATGCTTTTGTTGTCTAAACAGCACATTGAAGGTGGGCTACTATTCTTGCTCCCCTGGGTCAATATGCCTGAGGAAAGCCTTTTAAAAGGAGAGTATGAAGAATCTGTGTGTGCTCACAGTATTGAGGTTTCAATCTGTCCCTGCTTGGCTCCGCTGTTTCTGAGCAGAACACCATTGTCAGGACTATGCTATAAGCAAAGAGCTCATCTGATGGCAAACAGGAGACAGAGTTAGCCAAGGAAGGGTGAAAGGAAAATTCAAACCCTTCGAAGTCATGCTCCCAGTAACCTGCCTGTTCCAAGCAGAGCCCACTTCCTAATATTCCCAATCCTGGCTTCTGGGTTTCTACATATATATTGGAACCTTTGGTACAGTCTTCTTAATGGTAGCTTTATTTTGTATAGGATTAAAATAAAGGGATGTATATAGGAGAAGGAAGGGCTGATTTGAACTGTCTGTGGACAACTAAGACGTGAAGCCCTGGAGAAAGCACCCTGCATGATCAGGAACCCTCGGTGAGAGTGTTCCACTTAGCCCATTACACAACAACACTTTTACAAGTTCTCAACTCTGATCAGCCTCAGGAGAAATGGGGTAATAGTTTCTCTGGCTTTCTCTAGACTTTATCCCTAGGGTCCCAGTGAACTAACTTTCTTCACTGAACAGTTTCCCTTAGGGAAACACAGTGGGGTGTGATGGGAAGTGGCAGAGGGAAAAGTTAAGAAAAACAATTAGATGTGCAATAGCACTAGGCATTCTGGGTTTTCCCTAAATACTAGTGCAGAGAAAATTCCTTATTTCTGAGGGTAAAGACAGAAGCAGCTTGCTCTAGCCCATAGATCATGCACAGCACAGATCAGCCAGGAGGTAGCCTGAGATGAACTACAGCATCTTGTTCAGGTCAGTTTTCTATGGAGGTGAGTCTCTCCTAGGATTTTCTTTCTGTGAAGGAGAGAGGAGCATGTGCTGAAATGAACATCTCCAAGGCTGGCTGTCTAGTAGAATCATAACAATTAGACCCTGAGGAGGGGCGTAGGGGAGCGGTAGAATAGACAGAGTCAGAAGAGGGACTTGAGTACTTCCAAGGCATTGAGTACTTCTGGATCTGCTCGGGCTCAGTGTTAGACACAGGCAGAGCTCTTGGTATTCTCAAGCCCCCGTCTCTCTTAACTTTGCATATGGTCCACTAGGCAAAGATTATAAAAAGCAAGCAACTGAGTCCTCCCAGCATATCTGTCCCTACTCCACAGTGCTATTTCATAAATATTTACCTAAAGACTGAAGGTTAAAAGGACAGTGTCATAAAGACAAAGGAAAGTTTTTAAAAATCACCAGAATTGTATATAGCAAAGATAGGATAAGCTTTGCTCATAACACTTTTTTCCTTCGTTAACTAACTCATGGATTGACTAAAAAATATTCATTGAGAACTAGCCTACTTTCTGTAATAGTCAGAATGAACAAGAAGGGCAAGGATCTTCTCCTCAGACAAGTGAGCATAAACAGGACTTAACATTCAACTTCAACTGTAAGAGCTGACAACATAAGGAATCTTCCTGACCCAAGTAAAAGACACTATGTGTTCTTTTAGAAGTAGTGGTACAAAATAACCTCTTAAGCCTGGACCTTTGGAACAATGAAAAGACAACAAAAAATAGACCCCAAATCCTAAAGGGCTGAAGTCCTTGTCTATTGCATTCTAGTAACAGGTAGAAAATTAAATTTGTCATATGACTCACACAGTAAAGCATGATTAGAGAAGGAACGTTTGCTCAGAGATGACTTCTTAGAATTACTATACTGAGATCATAACCATCTAGCTTATGTAAGACCCACGTAGACTTGGATTTCATGGATGATAGATAGCTTTGGTTCTTTTCTAGAATGTTCAGCTCTCATGAAAAAGGGATATTACTTGGACCTAGGGCCTCCTGTTCACCAGGTCAACATAAAGAAAACATAAGAAGAATAGAAGTTGAGGATCTAAAGGCCTCTTCTAGATCCTTCTTCTGGGTCCTCCTTCTGTCCTTCTGGTGATTGCAAGCACTAAAGTCTTGGAGAGGGATGGCCTTGCTTTAAAAATCTTAGCTCCTGTTTAATCCTCTTTTAATAAAATATTTACTGAGGGGAAAGCAAGGAAGACTTTTCTGCCCAAAAGTAGGATGGAAGAAGACACTGCCCACTCAGGGAACCAGCCAGCCAATAGACTGGGGGAAACTGAGTTGTGATCCTCAGCCTTATGCTCAATCATCCACACAGTTCCATACTGTGTCCTCACCAACCACAGCAATGACAATGGGCAAAACACACTCTTTACAAGAGGGTAAATGGAGGCTAAATTCTGGAGAAACACAGGAACTAGCATCTCTAAGGATATTCTACAGAAGAAGTTTCCTCTGGCACACAGTGATAGAGCAGCAATCCACAAAATAGAATACACTCACCAGATATGGTAATTAGGATATTGCAGATGACATGAGCTAATCATAAAAAAAGAGCCTTATGTGGCCTAAGAAGCAAACTCATTGGATGCTTAGCGTCAAAGATGGATACTTAGGAACTGTGTATAAGAGCAGGAGAGTATCTGTTGGTAGGTTTCAATGGCCATAATGTGTTGTTGATTACTGAGACCATCTTTTATCCAGTTCAATGTTCTTCAGGGTTTGGAAAAACTGTTATCATCAACAGAAATAGGACAGCACAAATCGTTCATAGTCATGGAGAGCATATGAACAGAGCGGCAGGGGGGAGTATATTCACGAGTGGTATCTGCTCCTTGTATTCATGAACATCTTCTAAGTTGCATAAATTAATGGAGTTTAGTAGAAATTTTCATATATGCATGCATTACTCACTCTTCAAATCCAGTTCCTCTTTCTTAAGCACATCCCCCAAACATCTAACTCTCCCTGATCTCTAATTATTGAATCCTGCATTCAGATTAACATTTGTAATTTCCACATAAGAAAAGGCACTTGTCTTTTGTTGTCTGTCTTCTTTCATTCAGCCCTAGCCATTGTGCTGCACATGACTGGACCACATAATTTGTAAAATGAAAGTGCAAGCAGTGCTCTATCTCCCTTTTCTTTACAACTCATAGAGACAAATGTTGGGAAACTACTCTAGTGCCACAGAATTTTTTCTGTTAGGTTTTCCTGGCACCAAAGAACTACACCACATCCTTTTTGCAACCTTCCTTCTTTTGTACTCAGTGACAGTCTTGGGAAATATGCTCATCATCATAGTAGTCCATGCTGACAAACGTCTGCAGTCTCCCATGTACTTCTTCCTTGGTCACCTCTCTGTCCTGGAGATCCTCATCACATCTGTGGCTGTCCCTTACATGCTCCAGGGGCTACTTCTACAGACGCAGATAATATCTTTGTCTGCTTGTTGCATACAACTGTATTTGTATCTTTCTTTGGGGAGTTCAGAGTTAATATTATTAGGGGTGATGGCAGTGGACCGGTATGTGGCTGTCTGCAACCCTTTGAGATACAATGTCATCATGAGCAGCTATACTTGTACCTGGATGGTAACTGTGTCATGGGTAGTTGGATTCCTCTTTCAAATATGGCCAGTCTATGCCACATTTCAGCTTACTTTCTGCAAGACAAACCTATTAGATCATTTCTACTGTGACCGGGGACAGTTGTTCAAGCTATCCTGTGAAAATACCCTTTTCACAGAGTTGATTCTCTTTTTAATGGCTGTTTTCATTATCGTTGGTTCCATGATCCTTACAATTATCTCTTACACATACATCGTCTCCACCATCCTCAAGATCCCCTCAGCTTCTGGCCGGAGGAAAGCCTTCTCCACCTGTGCCTCCCACTTCACCTATGTCGTGATTGGCTACGGCAGCTGCTTGTTCCTCTACGTGAAACCCAAGCAGACCCAGGCAGCAGAGTACAACAGGGTGGCTTCACTGCTGGTGTTGGTGGTGGCACCCTTTCTGAATCCTTTCATCTTCACTCTTCGAAATGACAAATTCATAGAGGCTTTCAAAGATGTAGTGAAGCGCTCCTGTCAACTTCTCAAGCATTAGGGCTACCTTGGGTACCATCTTCACTGTGGGCTTTCACAATCTGAAAACAACAAGCCATTCAAACCATTCTGTAATAAACATTTTCCACATCAGATTTTGGGTGGTTCACAGACAATTTTAATATTCTGAGTAGCTGCCATTTGCAACTGAGTGGATTCTATGTAGATTACTCAACTATTGTTAGTTCTGTTTTGTGGTCTTGGGCATTGAATCTATGCTAATGCACATATTAAACAAGTGCTGTATCACTAAGCTGTAACCCAGCCTTCAGCCTGTTATTTTTAGTAGATCAATATACAAATATTTATAATTACAATGCATTTCCTAAAATAAATTTGACATGTGAACTATATGCTCATTTTAGAATAGCTGAACATGTGTGTGGAATAAAAAATTAGATTCATTCTCTCAGAGCTAACAAATTTTTTATTCTAGTTGCCAAGACTATCTTCCTCTTCATAGCAATGAGCTTTCATTGTGTTTTCCTAATGTCTGATGCTTATAATTGCTGAGCAATGTCAGAACTAGGCTCAGGCTTCAACCATCTTACAGGTCATGCCTCCAGAGTCTCACTAGTGACAGCACCTCACTGGGAACTTTTCTACTGATAGTGAGGAGAATGAGCTCACTCCACAACCCTGGTCCTTCAGCAGTCTCTGGCCAGGGCTTCTCCAGGTGCATCTTAAATCTGTGAACTTTCTTAGAGGGTGGCAAAGAATGTGTGGGAATGAGGCAGGTTCTGATGCCACTCACAACATCACCCCAGGCCTCTGAAGCTGTGCTCTAGAAGTTAAGTATGAGAGCAGAACTTGTCTGGTTG